>VMBQ01001132.1:0-29555 GCA_007657795.1 Dreissena rostriformis | reverse complement strand
GCAATGTTTTTTATTTTATAAATATGCATGACTAAATATGGACAAGCAATCTTTATGAGCTGTCATTCATGCAAACATGTACATTCAATGACAAAGTGTTTTGATAGAATGGATTTATTACAATGTGAAATGTATCTGTCACCAAGTAACTTCATAAATAACGATCTAATAAATTCTTTATGTAACATAATTAATTTGTGATTATGATAACATTGTTAAACCTTATTTATTATATGTGTTTTGTAACATTGACACACCTACAAGAATAAATGTGCTAACTTTATACTGTGTACTTGATTAATTATCTTACCAGCTTTTGTCCAACTGATGTGATGGACAAGATCTCATCATTCACACATGGTTGTTGTTGTTCGTCTGAAAAGAAAGTACATAGTGTTCACCTTCAAACATTCCACAGTTGAACGAAAAAAGTGATGAATAGATACCAAATACATAAATATAAGTTATAATTATGATACATATATGTCAGAATATGTTAAAACATATTTAAATACATTGACTGGACTGGAATGTGTCAATAGAAAACAGCAAACAAACAATAACCAACAATGATTATCCCTAATGATTATTCCGTGCAAATTCAATGTTAATGTTTTTATGTATAATTCAAAGTATAAAATTTACCTTTTGCTCCCTGTTTAACTTTCGTTTTTCAAATCTTACATGTAACTGACATTATGAATTTTTTATAATCATATTGTGGTATATGAGATTTCATTAGTAAATATACCTTAACGTCTGTCCATTTCTTGATAACTTTGTCTATCTTGCGGACACACAATCCAATGCTGTTCACTCTGAAATTGAGTGATAGTTTTCAGAGTTGTGTTTATAATTAAAAAAAAATATTCTTTAGCTATGTACACTGGGTAATAAAGAAAATTATATGCCAAAAATAAATATACAGAAGGCATCTGTATATACCATATCAAATTTATAGCGGAAATGTGTAAGATGAGAATGTAACTTTAAAAGGGAGATTATGAATTTGCTTTAAAAACAAACATAAAAATAAAATAAAATGTTTTCTTTAAATGTGGGGCATAGAAATAATGTATTGATAATTGATTGATACTCGAATACTCTTCTGCCAAAAAACATAATGACATAATAAACACACAATAACAATTTGTCAATTTAAAGGATGACAGTTCCAAACGCGGAAAAATATGATTTCGTTTTCAGGGATGGAAATAAGTGGTTGCCCGTGGGCCCGGGGCAGGTAGATTTTGGCCTGGGCAATTCAATTTCAAAAGTTGGTAGTCCAGCCGGGCAACTAAGTTTTTATGTCCCCCAGTCTATACTGCGGGGCATATTGTTTTTGTCCTGTTTGTTTGTTGGTTTGTTTGTTTGTTGGTTTGCACCAACTTTAACATTGGCCTAACTTTTGCAATATTGAAGATAGCAACTTGATAAAAAAATATATAACCTTTGACCTTGAAGGATGACCGTGACCTTTTACCACTCAAAATGTGCAGCTCCATGAGATACATATGCATGCCAAATATCAAGTTGCTATGATAAATATTGCAAAAGTTATGACCATTTTTCGAGACCTAAACGCAAGTGTGACCGAATTTCCGAAGGACAGACAGACAGACGGACGGACAGACGGACAGTCCGATCACTATATGCCACCCTACCGGGGGCGTAAAAAGTAAGTTTCCATCCCTGGTTATAACAGAACGAGTAACTAGAAAATAAATACATAAAAATAATAAATGCATAAAACATTTTGAGTCATGATATCGATACATTTAGTACTATTATTAGTAAATCATTACTAGCATTAACTACTTGCCTCTGTTTACTTTGTCGGCCATCTTGCTTTTTTTGACATAAACGCGGGAAATCGTGTGATATATTTCGACGTTTTTCGACTGGTTCGCGATTTTCAAGATCGTACGCTTAACTAAATTCTTTGCTGCGATATGATACTTTCGACGGCGTTCATAAAACGGGTATTAGCGGATCTTAAATGAAATCGTAAGTCAAGGATTTAAGATAAGATCTGCTAAGATAAGAAATGTTGATAAAATGGCCTCCATGTCAGAAAGTGTCTCTTTGCCTGGAAATCAGTTTCTATTTATAGACATGTCATGTAGTGACAGTCTGAATACTTGGTTATACATGTCAATATAAATCAATAATAGTTAAATTCTTTCTGGCTATTGCTACAATCAATGAAAACAAGTAAATTCAATTCAAATACATCATGTACAATAACTTTGTAATTAATACTTGTAATGCTGTAGGATGAATCCACCATGATTCTTACCTGTCTGTCTGTCTGATGGATCCTTATATAATCCAATGACCCGTTCCCCACGCAGTGTGTACTTGTACTGTACAGTGTAAGATGAAATGAACACATAGAGTCTACAGACCAGTTCCCCACTCAGTGTGTACTTGTACAGTGCAGTGTAAGAGGTAATGAACAGGTTTCCCTGGTGGTGGGCAATACCTGTACATTTATGTTGTAACTTAAACTTCCTAGCTAGCACCAGCTGGCTCTTGTTGACTGTGATAAACTGGACCTGATAACCCAAATTCGTTACTGCCACCTCACTGGGTGTGATCAGACACATGCCCCATGGAGATGCAGTCAAACCAACGTGACTCACCACCTGGTACTGCTGGTTCAGAATCTTGACTGTCTTATTATTCCTGTCTGCAAGCAGGATCTGCCCGTCAGGAAGAACACAGATGGCTCTGATATAGCATTTGTATCTATCACTTGGTATTCTCACATTGTGCTCAGACTTCCCTTGGACAGTTAACACATGGTTTGGAAAGTTCTCATTTAAAAATGTTTCAGACTGTTGTATTCTTGCCTGACATTTTATACTGGCTATAAAAGACAATTTCTGCATACCCAGTACTTTCTGCATGGCTACATGGAGTTGAAACAATTCATTGTGAAGCCTGATGCAGCTGTTTCCCACGCTAATGAGAGGTGCTTGCTTTAATGTCAGCTCTTTTTTCTTTTCCTTAATAGTGCTTTTTTCAAATATTGCTAATATAGACGTGATATATTCACGCATTTCAATGGCTGTGTATTGCAAATGTTCACGTGTGTCATTGATTGTGCTGAATAAAAAAGATGTTATACTCAGACGCATACCCTCTACCATATCTTTCTCGTGTTGCTTGTATGAAACCTTTAGAGACTTAATTCTTCCTTCCTGGTATGTCTGAAACTGTTTTATTAGTGAAAGAGTGCCTTGTGTTCTGACAGACAGGTTCTTGAAGTCGGTTGGTGTCCCTGTGGCAGCCTGAGGTAATGGGGTCACTTGTAAGCACAGTCTGAAAAATACAACCTAGAGCTTAATTTAAAACTCAGAAAATAATGGTTTATTTTTTAGAAAAAGTCTTATGTAAACAAATTCATAATTGTAACCAATGTTTGCAAACATACATTTAATGAAGACATTTACAAAAACTGAGTTGTGTTTGTTATTGCAGTTCTGAGTAATAATAATGAGAAGGAATTAACGAAGATTAAAACCAGGTCAGAAACAGTTTCTGGTTTGATAGCTATCGACGTGGCATTACTGCAATAGCCAACACTTACCCCTCAATTTGTTTGACTATTACACAAATTTAAAGGGTCATAATAACAAAATTTCAAACAAAATAAATGCACGCACTTATATGGCGTGCATGTTTTCATATTTCACACTTTTGAACTTCTAGAAGCAATAATATATTGATGATCGTAAAAATAATAAAAAATATATATATTATTGATACACTAATCCGGGGGAATAAGAATGCAGGCCTACAAAACTATAATCTATTTGGAACCTATGCATACCACAGTGAACAACAAATTGTGCATGATAATGATAATTGACCACTATATTACCGTTATAAATAGTATACAAGTGTATAACGTAAAAGGGAAACATTCTTGTTACCATTTGATAGTTTTTTATTTCAGGCAAGTGTCCAGCATTTTAACATTTGCATGATTTATGGAACAATTTTGTTGAATTGACTCATATCAAAATGTTAAGCTCCTATCCTAACTTTAAGGTGGCCGTTGCGTAGTGGATATGGTATCCGTCTAGCAAACGTGAGGTCAAGGGTTTGATCCCCACTGTGGGAGCCTTCTTTGGATTTCCATCAAAGACACTCAGTACTGGTTCTACCAAGAAAATCGAGTTGAGAGTTTCAATAAACCTTAGGCTTTTGATGCAATCGAGATTAAATAAATAGGTTAAAAAACTTTCTTTACTATTTGCAGAATAGCCCAAAATTAACCACCATCTTTCTATAAAGAATGCAAGCCTTGTGTAATGCTAGAATTTCAGACAAATTATATGATGAAAAAATATCAAAAGACAAGAGGGCAATGATTTCATGGACACTTATTGTAGAAATCTTAGACTGGTGATCTAGTTTTCGACCCCATTTGACCCAGATTCAAACACGGCCTTGATATTGTCAAGATAAACCTACCGACCAAGTTTTCATCAGGACTTAGCCGTAAACGCAGCCTCTTGAAAGGATTAAGTTTTTTTTTGTATTTGACCTGGTTACCTAGTTTAATACACTTGTTGTAGAAGACTTGAACTGGTGATCTATTTTTGACTTCACTTGACCCAGATTCACAGTTGCTTCAGATATTGTCAAGATAAACATTGTGACAAAGTTTCATCAAGCTTGAGTTACAAATGTAGCCCCTCAAGTTGTATTTTTTTAAAGATTTGTTGTGGTGACCTAGTTTCTAGACAAGTGTTACCCAGACACAGACTTGGCATAGATATTGTCAAATTAAACACTCGGCCCAATTTGTTTCAAGAGGGTCATAAATCTGATCTCAAGACTGATACAATGATCTATCAGATATTTTACATGGTAACATTGTTTTAGTACGCATATGACCCACATTCAATTTTGTTCCAGATATTGTCAAGATAACCATTGTGACCATGTTTGATCAAGATTGAGTGATTAATGTAGCCTATAAATTGATCACTACCTTTTTATAGCATAAGACATAATTATTTTACCCAGATTAAAAGCATCGATATTGCCAAGACAACAAACTGAACAAGTTTCATCAAATTTGAGTAATAAAAGAAGACTCACACGTGGTTAAAGGGTTTTCATAAGATTTGACCTGGTGGCATAGTATTTGGGTCCATGTAACCAAGATTCTTACTCAGACTAAAATAACTCAAGATAACATTTTTGATAAAAAATCATCCATATTAAGTAATGAAGGGGACCTCTAGAGTCTAGAGAAGTAACAACGTTTTTTTAAATTTGACCTAGTGACATAAATGTTTTGGTCGCACATGACCCAGATTCTAACTCAGCAAAAATATATCTGCCAATCTCCATTGTCGCAAGTGGGGACACATTTTTTTAAAGTGGCAATTTCATAAATGACACCTTAAAACAGTGATAATCTTTATTTAATACAAGAAATCTCGTTTGTTACATTACTAGAGCCTATTCAGATTGCGTACAAACAACCCCCAGAGACATTTTTCGTTATCAGATCACTTATTACCCTTTTGTTTACGAGGAGAGTGGCATACTGTGAAAGATTATCTCTTAAAGCTTACAGCATCTTCTCACGCTTATATTAAGTAAGCAACAAACACACTTGATTTAAATAAAAATCAGCACTATTGATTTTTTTATAATCTTCTAAATTATTTGGAAATTATTTTGTTTGCAATATATTGATTTTAAGTTCAAATTGCTTATAAAAAAAATAGTAAAGATTGTTTGATATGCAAATTCAGGTTGACTTTTATTCCAAAATCGTCTGAATCATAGCATGGAAAACCCTTTCTACATCTTGATTTGATTTCTGAACTTTTAAACACTGTCTGTCCTTAATCATGATTGAATTTAACATGAAAAGGGGCAGACAGATGTGAGTTCAATAAATACAGATCTTGTTTGGAAGGAGGATTTAGCACACTGCAAGTAAAAGGTTATTTTGATATTGACATATATTTTCGAGAACCAACAAACTATCAACAATGTTGGCATTAGTTAATAAGTTGAAATAATGTGTAAAATAAATATATGTACCTCCAAAAAATAACAATAATAATGTTACATTTTAATCACCAGAGTTTATGCTACTTCATGGTGACATTGATTGGTGTTTGTTAATACTAAGAATGTGTCTTTATAAATAACTGTTATTATTTTTATTATTATTAAGAACAAACATTGGCATCAAGTTATTTCAAGCAACAAATTTTAGTGACGACAACTTTTTTGACCCAGTGAAACCCCAGACAAGTTTCATCAAGATTGGGTGCTAAATTTTTCAGATTTATATTTAGTACATATTGTATAGAGAAACATCCAGAAAAAAAATCATCAAGATTGGGTGTTAAATGTGTTGGCCTCTAGAGTTGTTATGAGATAAAAGCTGATGACCACATTGTTCATTTTACAATAACAAACAAAATATGATCACAATATATGTATCCAGGAAAAAACTTTTTGGAAAAACCCACCATTCGTCTGGTACAAATAAAGCTGACCCATTTATAATCTTTTCAAAATCACACACCGTATCAACCGTTATTATTTAAAGTAAGCTATCATTGGTCAATATACTGGACCAGCGTTGTTTGTTCCGGGGTGATTATAAAGCGGGTTTTTCTAAACTCGTGCTTTTCCCGGATAAGTCTATTGCTCGCTTTGAGCTCTTATGTTTCATAAAGCACATAGAATAGCATAAACATCTTATATATCAGTTGCTGAATTTTGAGACTTACTTTGTCTCACTGTCCTAAGGCCAGAGTTTTTGAATTAGTTGTGTAACGGTTAACGTGTATCAAATTGTCTTTAAAGTGAAACACAAAAAAAAGTAAATTTTTAAATTTGATTTTTATAATGTGTGCCGCTCTTCACTCAAGCACCAATCTAAAACAAGTGATGTGTTTGTCAAACACTATGCCCCACTTCGAGCAATTTTGACCCATATATTTGACCTTTGACCTTGAAGGATGACCTTGACCTTTCACCACTCAAAATCTGCAGCTCCATAAGATACACATGTATGCCAAATATCAAGTTGATATCTTGAATATTGCAAAAGTTATGAGCAAGGTTAAAGTTTTGGGACAGACAGACGCACACATACAATGACAGACAGACAAACAGGCCAAAAAAAATATACCCCCTCTTCTTCGAAGAAGGGGGCATAAAAAGTTTTAAGTAACCTTAAATTTCTAAGAAACACATTTTGAGTCTGGCACGCAAAATCTGCAGAAACGCAGACTAAATATAGGGAAAAAGAGTAGTTAAGCCCTGTGTTTACAACTTTACGCTTATTTCCTGTTATTCAATTTTTGTATGTATGATGCAGACAAAAAACAAAAATTTACAGTTGCTATTTGAGTTTGAAAATATTATGTATTTATTGTTGGGCATTTCTGCTACAACTTGATAGTTTAAGATTCTTTGTAAATGGCTACAAAAGTTCCATGTTAACAAAATGTATAATTGACATAAATAAAGCTACTAATTGTAATGAGATTTATGTTAAACATACCAAGAAAATGATCAAAGACCCAGTTTTTGTTATAATATTTATTTTTTATTGATAATTTTGAAGAGATTATTGTCATTTTTATTTCCTCCCCTTACCCTAAGTTGTACCAAAAATGTCTGTTACACAACATAGTAAAATACTCTGGCCATAATTGAGATTTTGAGTTAAAACTTAATGCTTATTTAAGTTGGAGCATCAGCAACTTTGCAGCATTTGGGCAGGACTATTTAACATGAATAATTTTAAATAGCATTACACAAAATTTAGACTAATGTTGTTGAGTGGTCAAATGTATTTTTTTTTAATGTATGAACTTAATGTTATCTGATTAATGATGCAATGACATAATTGTATAAGGAATTATAATATCAGTGAATATCATACTATCAGTGAATATCCGTGAAACGATTTGGTGCTTTCCAATGGTGCACTTCATGAATGAATTATGAACAAGAAATGTGTCCACACGACACGGATGCCCCAACTGTAACTTTGTCACTACATAAAGCATAACTGTGTAAATGTTTTTGAGAAGTGTGAAAAATATAAGCCGCAAGTTTGGTGAAGATCGGATGGAAACATTAGATCCAAAAGGTCAAGGTCATTCAGAGGTCAAGGTAAAAACCATTGAAAGGGTTGTTGAGTATGAAGTTAATCTATGAAGTAATGAGGAAGTTTAGGGCAAATAAAAAATATATTTTTGAAATTTGGACCATAAGGTCAAGGTCATTTAGGGGTCAAAGTCAAAATATATATGTCAGTAGAAAGTTCTTGTCCATTGGGGGGTTGTGTACACATATGTAGTGAATCGATTTACTAATAAGGATGTTATGGGCAATGTTCAAGTTTTCCCTTTAAAAATTATTACTTACCTTGTGAAAATGATCTGTACCTGCCAAATCATAAATAGAAATTATCTCCCTTTAAAGATTGCTACTTCCCTTGGATTTAGTTTTTTGACCTTTGACCTTGAAGGATGACCTTGACCTTTCAGCACAAAATGTGCAGCTCCATGAGATACACATGCATGCAACATATGAAGTTGCTATCTTCAATATTGCAAAGGCACACCGTTCAATCGACTAACGCATCGTCAGTGGTATTTACATCGGCTGAGGTTTTAGATACATGTCTGTAAAAAGCGGAGTGTAAGTATTTCGCTATTCTTTATATTTTACGTATTGAATTGAGCAGGTTTGAGAGCCTAGGTAAGAAGTACTTTCTGAACGTAATCCCTACCTTCCTAGCTGCTTATTTTTAAAAAATCCGTTAGAATGTGGTCAAAAACTAAACAAAATTCACCACTTTCTCATTCAAACTCTAATTACACCGGATTTAGACCAAAGATAAATATGAAGAACATTTTATTGAAATCTTTAATCATTTGTCTTCGGTTATTCCAATTTACAGCATCCCACATGAACACACAACATTTTATCAACGATTAAATACGATTGGGGTTTGAAAAACAGCTCAAGGCAACGGCCGTGGCTCCTTATAAGTTGGTAATAACAACAGCTGCGAAAATAAAATTATGCTCATGACATTGGCTGAGGCAATGAAAAATGGCATGATGAGATGTGGACGTTATTCCTTGACCCTATTCGATAGAGCTATCAGATATTTTGATCACAAAAACAGTTTTAAGATTTCCATTTGTATTTTGAAATAAAATGGGATGGATGAGTGGATTTCTTTTTACATTATTCATACTTGGACATTATTGAAACAAGTCATTTACACGCAATATGTCTCCACATCATGTAGAATACACTTGACTCTCGCTATGCCGAAGTCGGATATATGGAAGTAACGGAAACTTTGAACATGAAAGTTCATTCCCTTCTCAAATTTGAGATACAAGGTTTTTCTTAATTGAAACGCATGAATGCATTTACAAACTTAAAGACAGCTAAATGAAGGTTGAGAGTAATGTTGGAATATCCTACTGGAGAGCTTTCAGCATCGTTTTGTACCTGTATCTAGTTATAACTAGTCAGAAGTGTACATCTTATAAATCGTGTACTATATGATTTCCTTCTATCCTTTTGTTAAAATAGCGATAATTATGGCAAAACTCTTATTAGTAGCTAACTTTTGATCTATAGCGGCTGCGGCTTTCTTTCAAGATTGTACTATTTGGAATTTAAGGACCATTGATAATGCATATGTGATTTGTCTCGGTTCGACTGAAAATAGTTGAAACTGTATAGAACTCACACATTCAAAAAAGTTAACAAGTTGACCGTTTAATGATAACACAGATACGGAATCCGGATAGTGACATCTATAATCTCGCCCTTCTTTTATCAAAGGCGACACACGATACACGAAGCGATACGCGATATTTTTCTCGACACACGAAGCGACACATGATATTTTGCGCGTTACTCAAAGCGACACAATATATTTTTATTGCGCAACACACGAAGCCCTTGTATACCTTGTATATCACCCTTGTGTAGGTAGCCCAAAAGGCAATATATATCACAGTAAATATCGCGTGTCGCTTTCAGTATCGCGCAGAATATAGTGTGACGCTTCGTGTATTGCGCAAAATATAGTGTGTCGCTTTGAGTATCGAGCAAAATATCGTGTCTCGCGTCCAAAGGGCGACACATGATATGTTGCGCGATACACGATATTTTGCGCGATACTCAAGGCAATACAAGATATTTTTCTCAACACACGAAGCAACATACAATATTTTGCGCGATACACGAAGCGACACGCGATATTAACCACGATATATCGCCTTTTGGCCTACCTACACACTGGCGATATTTCGTGGTACATTCTTGCGCGTCGCTTCGTGTATCTCGCAAAATATCGTGTGTCGCTTTGAGTAATTTTGTATATAAAAGCAAATGTTTCTTTTTTTTAATAACAGTTTTTCCATTTTACAAGTTCCATTGGGTAGGAAATATAAGAATGTTCTTCACCGGCAACAAGGTGAGAATACCAGTCGTTATAACGATTAAGGATTAGACACAATTAATTTTACCCAATCTGGATACGTCTAAATCTATGAGCAACCTGTCGCTTTACAATGTTTTGTGTCATGCTAAAGAGACATTTAAATGTACGGATGATGACCAATTACAACAAGATCTCGTATCCTATCCCAATCTCAGAACTTACAAGCATATCAAACACGAACTTGGATGTGACAATTACTTATATATGCCACTAGCAAAGCACTTAAGATCTTACATTGCTCAAATAAGAACAGGCACCTTGCTGCTGAGATTTGAAACCGGGCGGTTTAGAAACTTAAAGATAGAAGAGAGACTATGCGTATTGTGCTATGAACCCAATCAGGTTGAAACAGAATACCATTTCTTATTTCAATGTCCATTCAACCGTTGTTTAAGATTGTAGTTTTATAATTGTGTATCAAAGATTGAACCAAACATAACGAACATTTCGTATAGCGAAGGACTAGAATGTATGCTGATTGATAAGAGACTTATTTATAAATCTGCATTATTTATTCAAGATTGCTATATAAAACGCTCGGAAGCATTATATATATCCGACAAACATAAACAAGAGGGCCAATATGGCCCTATTTTCGCTCACCTTTTATTTCAAGGCCTTGTTCATTACTCTACGCACATGCATTAAACCCCCTTTTCACAGAGCGAGGCTCATATAATTGTTTAATGCTCTGCGAAAGTTTCAGGATGAGTGGGTCCAAATTGTTTTACTAACGCCACATGAAGAAAATTGGCCAGCCTTATAGCGTTCATGTTTTTCATTGACAGGATCCATATCTCCCAAAAATTTTATGTTCTGACCAAGTTACATAATAAGCAATGTGGGATAATTTCCTGTTGAGAAACTTCCTATAGCCATCAAACCGCTCCTCACTGGTCATGATGCAAAACCATTTCCACCTGGGTATCTAAGATATGCAACAATTTAAGGTGGAAGAACTTTTCACTTAAACCAGATTCAAAACTAGGTAGAGATAATGCAACCTTAATTTCATTGTTTGCCCGACGTTTATTGATACAATGCATTTCAAAAATGCATTTAGCCTTACATTTGGTAAAATATAAAATAAATTGCAAGGGAGACAATTGCTGTAACAAAAAGGACATGCATTACCGGTAGTTGTTCCCCATGTGTGAACAATACATTTCATTGAATATTAAACAAGATTTTTCTATGATTTGACCTAGTGACCTAGTTTCTGACCCCATATGACCCAAATACAATCCCAATCCAGATTTCATCAAGATAAACATTCTGACCAAATTTCATAAAGATTGGATGAAAACTGTGACCTCTATTGTCTACACAAGGTTTTTCTATTATTTGACCTACTGACCTAGTTTTTGACAGGGCAACAGATAAGGTTCGTTTTATCGTTTTTACGATTTGTATTTGATAGAAAACGAATTGAAATTAAAAATCAATCGTACAGAAAACGATTATGAAAATGGAAAACGAATTGAAATCGATGCGTCGTCGTTTTAGTTCTTCCGTTTTCCTCTGTACCGGGTTTAATTATAATTAGTGTATTGTAACCTTTTTTGTCCGACTGTATTATTTTCAGTTAATTCATATAGACACCGTTTTGGGCCGGTGTCAATATAAAAAGTTACTTCCGCCGAAATAAGTTCGGGAAAAGGTTTTCTGTTAAACGCGGTCGGGTTAGGAAACTTTCATAAACAGCGTGCGCCCCCAATATTTTAAAATTCGTTACGAGACCCAAACCGTCGGGAATATACATTGTGAAGAGTATACTATCACATATAAAAGCGAAGGTGGTGACAGATTTTGAAATATTCGGCTCAAAACATCGCTGCGATTCCGTGTCTCAAAAACTAACATCGTGATTTTCACTGGCTTGTCATTGATGGAGAGGGTTTGGCAATGCGAGTATGATCTGAGACTGAAAAGCAGGAGTGTTGAATCTGGTTTAAACAAAATGACTCCATCATCCATTCGTCAATATGTAATTAGTACTAATATTTACAAACAATTGAAACATTATACAACCATTGTCACTGTGAATTTATAATGACTTATTTGGAATAAGAATTACTGAGAATTATCAATATCCAAAAGAAATATATGTACCTTTTGAACAAATTGTAAAAAAAACTAATTGACAAATAGTTTTGAGGGAAAAAAAACTAATTGTTACAAAAAGTTTGCAGTGAAAACTAATTGACCCAAAATCTTATCTGTTGCCCAGTTTTGATCCCAGATGACCCAAATACAATCCCAATCCAGATTTCATCAAGATAAACATTCTGACCAAATTTCATAAAGATTGGATGAAAACTGTGACCTCTACACAAGAAAATTGTTGACGCACGCATGCAAGCACACACGCACGACAGACGCCGGACATCACACGGTCACATAAGCTCACCATGTCACTTCGTGACAGGTGAGCTAAAACACATCAGTATGTGCATAACAATACTTATGTAAATAGTATTACGTATGTATATTGATTGATCGTATTATTTCTGTTAATACCAATGTTTATCTATATACTATGCGTCACTTCAATAAAATATACAACTACTACAATCTTTGGATAACGGTTTGTCTATATGTATGTAACGTGAAAATTACCAATTTTACCGTTATAAACAGGGAATAACGTTCACATCTCATCATGCCATTTTTCATTGCCTCAGCCGATGTCATGAGCATAATTTTATTTTCGCAGCCGTTGTCATAAAAATCTAATAAGTAGCCACGGCCGTTGTCTTGAGCCGTTTTTCAAACCCCACTCGTATTTAATCCTTGGTAAAAATGTTGTGTGTTCATGCGAGATGCTGTAAATTGGAATAACCAAAGACAAATGATTAAATATTTTAATAAAATGTTGTTCATATTAATCTTTGGTCTAAATCCTGTGTAATTAGAGTTTGAATGAGAGAGCGGTGAATTTTGTTTGATTTTTGACCACATTCTAACGGATTTCTTTTAAAAGTAAGCAGCTAGGAAGGTAGGGATTACGTTCAGAAAGTCCTTCTTACTTGGGCTCTCAAAGAACACACTCAAACCTGCTCAATTCAATATGTAAAATATAAAGAACAGTGAAATACTTTCACTCCGCTTTTTACCGACATGTATCTAAAACCTCAGCCGATGTATATACCACAACGATGCGTTAGTCGATAGAACGGTGTGAATTTGTTTTGGACGGAATCACAGACTGACAGACGGGCTGACAGTTCAACTGCTTTATGCCACCCTACACGGGGCATAACAATGTGACAATGACAACCTGAAAGATCAACATACAAGAGTGACCTTAGCAAAGACACACAACCCTTAACGGCATTAAGATGTCACTGAATTGGCTTCCAGAGTATTAGACATCTTGTAATTCCAAGCCATAAAATGTCTTACTTTGAACAAAAAATCAATAACTCCCTAGATAAATTTTGGAATGGAACAATCCAACAATATGGGTATGTTAGGATACTTCCTACAGTGCTTCATCAAAATAGGATACACAATTCTGGAGATCACATGCATGATTCTGTGTTTGTTGTGTTGGTTTCTTTCTGTTTTAAGCCTTTTCATAAGCATATCTTAGATATTACTGTATTTAGTTAAGCCACTCACACTTTTTCTTTATAAGCTGGTTAACAATTACTTAGTGCATATACGTATGTCATGAACTGACTACTGCACTACCTGAGTCAGAGGAAGGAGGAAATTTGCAGTAGTATTATTTCATGACCACACAAGTTAAAAGGCCGGGCCTAGGAATATAACCTGGAATCCAGGGATTTGTAGTCAAATACTACAAGAGATCAACTGAGCTATAAAGCCGGATTATTGGTAATCTAAATATCTATTTTACAAGCATTCCTTATTTTTCAGGGCAAAATTTGGACATTAGGTCAAAATTGAGGGTACAATTTTCCTTGTGTTGTGACACCTTTAAATAATATTTAATTTTTGTCCATAATGCATGCCGCAAACAACTTACTCTTTAAATCAAACTCTGCCTAACATTGAAAATACTATTTTCTGAAAGTGAAGTAAATAGTGGGATACGTTTTCATTAGCTAATCTCAGAACTGATGTAATTGACGCCCAATCGGAACATCTGTCACAAACGAAAACACATAACCTGATATGCATGCACTGGACTTTGATTAATAGGCAAGTAAATGTTAATTTTTTATTGAATGTGAGCTGTAAAAACTATTTTCTGAAAATGCCGGAAAATTAAAGTTAATTTCTGTGAATATTAAAAACATAATTAGTTGTATTTAATTAAATAAGATATATGTGTGCTACTTTGCACATGCTTATCTACACCACGGTTGGTATAATAAACAAAATAATAATATTTATATAATTGGGACATAAAACACAACAGAAGAAAGCATTTTTCAGAAGCCGCAGTAAGATACAGAAAGACAAGGCTTGTCACCATAGGATGACATTTATGCACCCTTTTTCCACATTTTTTCTAAACCTACACGCAAAGTACGTGTTTTTCCACATTTTTCGAAACCTAAATGCAAAGTGTGACGGAATTTAAGACGGACATACAGACAGATAGACAGTGTGATCACTATATGCCCATCTTCGGGGGCATAAAAATGTCTCTAGGTAGCAATTAGCTACCAAAGTCATATGCCACAGCATGATTTCTATTATATAAATTCAATCTATATTACTAAATATTGCAACTCACTATTGCTTAATGCAGTATAATTATTGGCATTGAAATATAAACAATAATTAAAGAAGGCAACATGTATTTGAAATACCTGTGATCAAGGTCAACACATTTAGAGCAGCACAGCCGACTGTGGTCCTGGCAGAACTTAGTTAATGTTTCATCTTTGTGAATGTCACATGTTAAAAGATAATTCTCCATCTTCTTTGAAAGTGGCCATTCCATTATTTTATCCGTTCCATATGGTTTATTAAACCACAGAAAATGCTTACTGTGAGAGTAAATACATTGTCCACAGAAAAAATAATTGCATTTTTTACAGTAAAACACTGCATTTGTCTCTTTATTACGCTCTTCGCAAATTGAACAACAATATTCTTTATCCACAACATGATGTTCAGCAACAGAAGACACAGCAGATTTTGCCATGTTTAATAATGAAATTTCAGCAAGTTAAATTCAATTGAAAAATAACGTCAGATTATGGCTTTTATACACAATTTATATTAAAGATACACTTAAACTTTTAAGTTGTAATTAAAGCAACAATTAGATCCGAACACAAACCAAGTTAAGCTTCATATGACATTCATTGGCCTGATACAAGTGAACAGTTTTAAATTGTGAACTGTCAAGTGCTCAGACTATTGGCTCGCGTGACATTCTGATTACCTACTTTAAACACGGCCCTGCAGTGAGATTTGTAACTGAACATAAGATAATGTTCACCTGATTGTTACACAGACCCATTACAGGTGTATTAGGTATTCAATTCTTGCCTCAGATCCTTCTTTACATTGTTTCAATGTATCAATTTAGTTATTTTAACACAATGGATTTTTTCATGTAAAACTCCTGTAATAAAAAATGTCATTTTAAATACCCATCAAAGAAGCTTACACCACTTGTTTTTGGCAAGTCCCGGAAACCAAGATGCGTTGGATCGATGATTGTGTGATGTTTGTGTACAAACAAATATAAATAAGCTTTTGGTGTCTGTTTCTTTGAATATGAACGATACTGTTATGCCGTACTTTCGGTTTATATCAGCGAATCAGCTATTTACTTTACTACTTTTTAGGACGTGACCTCAATGACACGTGACGACCGTTATTTAAAAAATATCTTCCAATTAATGTATAATGATACGAACCGTCGGATTTACGAGATGCCCGAGTAAACAATACTATTATCATTGATAACCTCATAAGTTTAACAAAAGGTTTGAATTAAAATTAATAAGATACAAATTTGTATTATTCAATAAAAATCATTTATGTTATTATACTTTGTTATCGGAAATGAGCTTTTGTTTGCATTACATTGTGTGAAAATGACTAGATGGGGTAACGACCTAACAATACTACCAACTGACCAACGATCTAAAAAGTGTGATCTGAGAACAATGGTAATCTGTCTACTAAGGGTATCAAGTTTAAACGTTTAGACGGTCGCGTTTCGTATTTTACTCAAAAACGTTTAAAAAACAGTAAACGTTTAAACGACAGTCAATATCAATATAATAAATATTGGGGTGCAATAACATAGACGACTAGCCGTACGAAGTATATCGATTACGAAATGCGAAATCCGGATACTTGCGGTAAATCCGGGCACTACCGATTTCGGCAGTAATTTATTTCTAATTGGTTTTGTAATGTTTTTCGGAGTGTTGTTTTTGGATACAGTATTTTTGTCGATTTTACATTATTTTTGACGTTCTTTAAATTGTTTTCATAGAATGATGAATACACATGTGGTGATAAGGATGGTCTGGTTAATAATATTTAAAGGTTTTAATATGACGTCATTGCGCAAATGGGATATGCACTGAATATAACTTCCGGAAATAATTACTAATTTCAGTGAGGAAATGCGCTGGTACTGATCCTTTTAAAACTGACATAGGGATACCGTTTAAACGCTAACGTTTCGTTTATTTCATTTCAGTTAAATGTTTAGACAAATCTGTAAACGTGATACCCTTACTGTCTACAACAGTCATTTTGGCCATTTCTCTTGACTGACCGCTGTTCTCAGTTTTGACTGTACACATAAACTAAATACCGGTATTAAAATTCAATGCATATTTGTCCTAAAAAATACCAAAATAAGTCAATAGATGCTTTTATTTTGTAATTATATATTAAATATCTAGTTACACTATACTAGAAGAATCAATAGAAAGGAAATAATTTTGATATTCAAAATTGAACATGAAATCAACCAGTTGCATGAAATTATGAATAAACATATTGCGAGACAGTTTTAAATCAATGCTATTGAAAGCGATTTTGTTATCCAGAAATGTCAAGATTTTGTTCAATATCAACCCATTGCAAGACGAAGTCAATCCATTGCAAGAAATGTTGATATTAACCTGTTGCAAGATATTTTGTATTCAACCCATCCCAAGACATTTTCCAATCAACATATTGAAAGCATTTTTTAATCAACCAATTTTGTTATTTTGTCTCTAGACATCTTGTATAAGCTTCAAAAGTTTCAAAATCAATATTTACATCCTCAGAAGTATATCAAAACTGCTCACCAGAATAACCTTGAACAAAAAGACCATTTATAAATACTAGAATTCACTCATTATAATATGTTCGAAAGAATTTTACAATTAGTTAAATCTACCATTTTACCATATTATTTAACCTACTTGATTGCCCATCAAAAACGGATCTTAAAATTGAAGAAACAATCAATTAAATATATTTATTTCATTCATGTTATGACGTCCTTACAGGATGTTTATTTGATTGAAAATTATATATTTAATGCAACAATGAAACAATGTGTATATTGAAAAATCATGAATTACAAACTACTCCAAACAATGAAGCTGCAGATCTACAGATCAAAGCAAGTATACTTTCGCCCAAACTGTTAACACTTTCACTCTTATTCCTCAGCCGCAACCGTGCTTTGACGTTCTGATTTATATTATACATAGGCATGTAATTTTATGCACGAGCAAGCTTAAATGCGGCCTATACGAAAAAGCTTGAAAAATAACACAATTGACTCTAGTAATACGCACTATTGACAATTATGTTGTTTCAGGTGTTAATACCTTCAAACACAAATTTAATTAATAAACAATTAATTTGTAAGTTCATTATTAAATTGATTCGAAATTAAAAAAAAAAGTAACTTGTAACATCGTCATGATGCATTGACATAGAAATAGGAGTTTTGATATTTCAGTTTTGATCTATATTTTAACTGTTAGATCTTTTTGAAACAAAAAGTTATTCTTCCATGAAGAAATTTGGCAGTTAATTTAAATAAGAAAAGTAAAATATGTGCATGATAGGAGACCTGCACGATGTCAAATGATTACATTTGTAACAAGTATCGTTGAAAACAATGGATGCTCCTGTTATGAAGGCGCTATGAGAAACTGTAACCAAAGTGTGACCTAGAGAAAATCTATTATTAGCCTCAGTGACCTTGACCCCAGTGACCTCAAACCTCATCAAAAGGTACAGGTCCATGCAAGGTACCTACATGCCTAATATGTAAGAGATCCGTAAAATATTAAAGGCGCTATGAGAAACTGTAACAAAAGTGTGACGGAAAGTGTAACGGAAGGAAGGAAGGAAGGACAAACTGGCAACTAAATGCTCAACCGAAAATTTTCGGGGAGCATAAAAAAAATGCCGTTTGTTTCTAACCTTCAATACGCGTGAATGTGACGAAGAAAGAGCCGATATATTCTGAGCATGTTGGTTTTGTAATTGTCTGTTATGAGCCTGTTTGATGTTAAACAAAGCAAAGACAGTAGAGTATTCTCACAAGGCAGTAAAAGGTGAGACAAATTTCTCAAAGCTTATGAAAACATGGGGGCATTCCGGCCATATCCTTTTGCTACACAAACTATGAATCTTAAAAGTAAGGTCTTTTAAAAAAGATAAGCTTTCTGTATAAAACAAATTAAAACAAGTGATGTGTTTGTGAAACACTATGTCCCCTGTTGAGCGATTTTGACGCATATATTTGACCTTTGACCTTGAAGGATGACCTTGACCTTTCACCACTTAAAATGTACAGCTCCATGAGATACACATGCATGCCAAATATGAAGTTGCTATCTTCAATATTGCAAAAGTTATGGCCAATTTTAAAGTTTGTGCAAACAAACCAACAAACAAACAAACCAACAAACAGACAGGGCAAAAACAATATGTCCCCCAGTATAGACTGGGGGACATAAAAAAACAGCATACAACTCTATTATATTATAGTTTACAATCATACAATAGACAACTGAACTATTTAAGCATACAATTTATCTAAGAATTTCGGAAATTCTTGTTCTTTTTAATCAAATGTATGATACTGTCACTTTTTTAGTTTCTGTCAAAGCACTTCCTAAATCGTTAAGACATTTAATAATATGTCTGCAGACAGAATGCGCCCAACTTATTTTTTCTTTAACAAATGGCGTGTTAAAGTCTTGTTATTTTTGCCAGGAGATGTCCTTGATTACTCTAAATGTGCAATCCGAACTTTTTTTTGCATCAGACAATGCCATCTCAAAAAACAAATCGATAACTCTTCAATACATATGTTTCTCGAATGCATTATTTAATCCATTGGCTAAGAAGGTAGAACCATATTTGATTCAGCCAATCAGAAAGCAGATCTAAAGCGAGAGTTTGATTTGCACACTCTGAGTACGCTTACAGAATGTTGATACTTGTCCCAGATTTATTGTTCGCAATATACCGGTAAAAATTGTTTCACGAATTGTATGTGCCACATAAATCACAACTAGATCATTTTGTTTGCAACATTTTTTTTTAAATAATACAATAAAATCACAATTTTGCGACCAGGCCAAAACACTTGCAGTTTATAGTTTGAGTACATATTAAAAAAGACTACATGTTTACAGGTTACAGACCGCCTTTAAATGCATTTTATCAGTGAATGCAAGAATAAGGATGTAATAAAACTTGAAAAAGAAAATGTGATTTGTTTTTTGTATGAAATGATGGGGATGAAGTTGGTGTGAGGAAGGTTATAACAACAACTACCGGTAATGATTTAATGTTTTATGGAACATTATTTCTCCATCAAGTGTACTCACGTCTTCCTTATTTCACCTGAGCGCTAAGACTCCCTGAAATTGTATCCTAGGTTGAGCCCTGTGTTCATTTAAATGTTCCACATTTGGAAGTCAATCATACATTGTAAAAGCAAATTAACTCCATAGGCATCATAAGCTATCTCTAGCCATGATAATTGCAGCCAAGATTATAGACTGTTGTAAGGTTTATTAACACTTATTAGTTCAACCCCCAATAGAGTAACAAAAGATTTTTCAGGCAATGTTAATGGCTTCTCCAAATGTTTTGGACCAAAATACGGTGTGTCTCACTAACAGCATACAATCATGTATCTAGAGTAATGCAAACATAATTATGGTACATGTAATACACTATACAATCATGTAATTGTAGTATTGTATTCCTGTAATAAGAAGGCTAGAAATGTGTCAAATGTTTTTCAATAACAATCATTAACAAATTCACTTGTGAAAGCTTGAACATAATCCGCCACAGAGTTGGTGATGTGCACACACGATTCTGGAACTACTTTTTTTAAGTTGGAACAAGAGGGCTTAAAGGTCCTTAGTAGCTCACCTATAAAGGGAATACTGTTATGTGCAGATTTTGTGAAGTTTGTGTCATAAATGAAGATTTTATCTAGTATTGTTTACATTGTTAACAATGATTTGACAGTATGACAGTATGAAAACTAATTGAATTATCACTAAAAACACATACAAAAACAGGTAGCATCGAGTGTGGAATAAATATTGACCTAAGAGGCATAATTAGAACACACTTAGTAGAGAGCAACCATATGATGACACACACCAAATATACACCCTTGCGGTTTCAGAGAATAAGATTGTAACGTTATTTACTATATAAGTATATATGGCGTGTTCTGAGAAAACTGGGTAAAATGCTTGTGCGTAAATTGTCATCCCAGATTAGCCTGTGCAGTGTGCACAGGCTAATCAGGGACGACACTTTCCGCCTTAACTGGATATTCACTAAGAAGAGACATCATGTAAACGAAAAATTCCATAAAAGCGGAAATGTTCGTCCCTGATTAGCCTGTGCGGACTGCACTGGCTAATCTGGGATGACAATCTACGCACAAACATTTCGCCCAGTTTTCTCAGAACACGCCACATATATGTATCAATTGTCATCCCAGAGGCATAATATGAACAAGATAAGCAGAGGACACATATAAAATGTTATTGAACCCATGACCCTTGCGATTTGAGAGTTTCAGAGTGAATGTTTGCAGCATACCAACTTAAATGACCCTATGTCAAAGCGTTCTCTATACAAGGTCAATAAATGAAATGCACTACAGACACACCAATACACCGACATACCATTTGATCGACCAGGGAAAGGGGCCGAGGTATATACCAAATATATGCAAATAATGATACTTTTGTTGGAAATAATATTTAAAATGTTTAATTTCTGCGGCCGGGCCATTTTTTCTAAAATGAATGTTTGAATGCGCAATTTTTTCATACCTCTAATTATTTTCATGTAGTATTCCCTAGAGTTTCATACACTGGGTACATAAATAAGCATGCAAACGCATGTTACTTTATAATAAGAAACTGCTTTTGATATGTGAAAAAACACCCTCTGTAAAAAAACATCTTTAGCACTAAAAAGAAGTTGACTTTATTGTTATGTCATTGAAACAGGCACTGCACATGATGATCAAACCAAATGATCAACAGCATGAAACTATAGAACAATATATTCATGATCAAAATTGTTCATCATCCTATGTTGTATACAATGACATGTTCAACTGTATATTAAACCTTGACTAGCTAGAACTTTAAATAAACCAACATGACTCATGAGTTATGAAAGGCGTATCACTTTTCATGCCTTTGCAACTCAGCTCTTGTTGACAGTTTTCTAATTAAAAGTTTACTTCATTTTTGACAGTCACTGAGCATGTACGAAAAAATCTTCTAAATGCATATGTTTTGCCAGTTAATCATTTGATTATGTTTTGAGAGAAAATTTCCAAATGATTCACAGAAACCTGAGAAACACGTGTTTTTATACGGTAGATTGTTTTCCGTTTGTAAGTATCTTCATCAAATGCCAGTGGAGTTCAATTCAGAACAGAGTTGTACACAAAATTGCCTAATAAATTACTGGTATGTAAGTCTTGACAATGTAATTTCATAAATACTTGCTCAGTGTTCTTTCAGACGCTTCCTTATCAGCCCTTTTTGATGTTGCGCCATAACTTCCGGTTGAAATTTGCCCTACACAAGGTGTGAAATTCCTCAAAAAGTGTGGGATTCAGCGCTTTTAAAAAGCCTACGCAAGTTCTTGCAGGGAAAACTCAATTGTGGTTTTCATTAAATTTTAATAAAGTTTTTTATTTGGAGTAATTTACATAAGCAAACACACAACCTCCACAATATCATGCCGCTGTAGAAGCAGCGGCAACGGTGACAACATCAAAGGTAACAGTACCGCAGGCAGCAACAACAGCAACAGAGCCAGAAGCACTGTTACAATCAGCATCAGGAGCACCATAAGCAATGGTATGCCCCGTCATCATGGAAAGCAGCAGCGTCTTCAGCAACACTATCATAAGCAGAAACAAGTGATGTGTTTGTGAAACACTATGTCCCATTTTGAGCAATTTTGACCCATATATTTGACCTTTGACCTTGAAGGAGTCTGTATAACTGCAACCATCATCATCGACATCAGCACTTATCATCAACAGCAATCAGCAGCAACACAGGTAATGGCTTGGCCATAGTATCAGCACTTACAGTTCCAAAAGCAGCAGTTAAATGACATCCCCTTAATAAATAAATTAACAACGAGAGCCGGAAAAAGGAAAAGAAAAGAAACCAAGCCAAGAAACTTGATTTTTAACTATTTACCAATTGATTAAGTTAAGTTTGAAGCATGTCTTCCATCATAACTCACGTTATTGAGCCGAAACCATTTTTCTACTATAAGTAAAAATGACCTTTACCCTACTGGTCCAAAATGCAATCCCACCCTAGGTCTTCATGTAAGCTACTTAAAAACAAACTTAAGGCACAATAATTCCACCCAAACTATAGTTAACTAGACGAGTGCAAATCCTTTATTTTTATTTTAGTAACAATGACCTTCACCCCACTGTCCCCAAATGCAATCTTTCACTACACTGGTAGGTGACCTACATTATTCCAAACTTTCAGCTCGATATATATCCATCCTATCTGAAGTTATTGAGTGCAACACTGACCTTGACCGTGACCCAAGGGGCCCAAAATGAAACCTCATAAAAATAGTGGTTGCATGCAAAGAGATTTATGGACCATGTTTGGTGACCTCAAATGAATTTCAACTTGCGTCTTAACCTGACTTTTCTCCAAGTACAATAGGAGCATAATGAGGCTTTACACCTAAATCTATGTGTAGTTTTATTTTAATATAATTATGTAGTAGACACAATTTATTAGGGATATGGAGTTGTGTCACGCACACAAAAAATACCGGACATTTAAAGGGGAATAATTCTGCTAAATTACAGGTCAGAGTTATGAGCCTTTCTCAGAGACCACAAATGATGATACAAAATACATGTGTGACGTTTCAAATTGCAGGTAAGAGTTATAAAACTAATTATTGATCTCACATAGTTACCCCAAACACATGTTTAGTTAACTTATTAAAACCCTATAATTAAAACCAGCTTTAAACGATGTTTTTGAAAATCGAAGCGGGAGTTTTCAAATCTATGCAGCGGTGCCTGAGAAACTTAACCTTTATTTTTTTGGCCTAAAAGTCGGTTATTGTTACTGGTTACCTTACAGAAATTTATCAGGCAATGTTTAATCAAGTTTTGCATTGGCAAACAAAATATTTATGACATGATAATGAAACTGAGGGAAAATGACACTCAATATGAAATCAATGTTATCTGCTTGTCAAGATAACCCACAACACACACTGTTTTATCGATGTAAATTGGAAAATTAATCTGATAGATAGTTCAGTTCAATGCTGTGTCATCTTTGGAAAAGCTGTGATTGGGCACGTCCACCTTTTAATATAAATAGGTCTTGGTTCATCAATATTTGGGAGGTTTATACTTGTTAAATCTATTTTCATTTCGAAACTAACAGGAATATGTACTTGTTTAATACTGCTTTGTCATCATCATAAATTATGATGACTTTGACTGTGTTTTCTTAAATGAATATTTATCAGATAATTCAAGCTATGTTCTTCAAACCATAGTATGCCTAAGAGTCATTCAAAATGAATGAAAAATAATAACAACATTAGATTGTATATACCAATTTGTAATATCGATAAGAAAAAACTAAATTTTGTTACTATGTTTTCGCACTGACTATAAACATTTTACTGTAAAAACACAGGTCATCATGTTGATGTTGACAAATTATTTGTATCAACGAGGACATACATGTACTAGAAGAGTAAAAACAATCACTGGACTCAAGAAACTACAATACACTCCGACTCATATATGTCATTTAAACGAGTTTGTTAATACCTTTTAAAACTCAGACTTCGAAAATCATCAGTTGAGTTGTCATATTTGTTTCATTCCCATTTGACATTTATCATCGATAAGAAAAACATGTTCTTTGCCCACTAGAACGACCTATAACTGTATGAAAATCGACTGTGTTCGTCATATCTGGTTTCAAGATTATTCTATCTTCCGAATTCGCTTAAGACGGATATTGCGTATTAGCGTTAGATTACTGAAGAGATGTCAATTCAAGTTGTATCTGAATAATCTATATATGATTCGGTATCTATTGAAGGACAATCACAATGACTGATTGCTTTATATTGTTGACTTGTTCAGGCACAGTCTTTACACCAAGAGTTTTGAACACAGATATGATATTAACAAGCAAACATCACATAGTGACTTGAACAAGATAGCATGGTTGGTAAAATGTGTTGGACTCCTATTTGGAAACACCTGAAAGATTAATTTGATTAAGTATCCCCATTGATTTTGCAGTGAGCAATTGAAAAATGTAACATTATTTCTGCTACTGAAAAAGCAAAGATAGATTTTAAACAAAAATTTCTAACATTATAATAAAGCAATTAAAAGTGCAAATAATGAAATGATAATGAGTGTTGAAAATGCTGCGCTTACAACCCATCATTTGTTTGTAACAAGGTGCAAAATAAACAATTAAAAAGAAATTTATGTAAAAAAATGTGTTTGATTCTGCACATGCACCTGATTGATTTCTCAATGAACAACTACTCATACGTATCTTTAAAATGCAAAGAATATACATTATTCTGTTTCTATTTAGCTATTTAATACAATTTAGTTGTAATGCAATACTATACCTTGTTACTATACAATTGTATATACCAAATAGTACACCTTGGTTTAAGATGAAAAAACAACAATTATTTGACATATAAGGGTATAAAATCATTAGACCGCTAGTGCCTTGTACAGGTTTTCCATGGCCATGTTGACTCTAGGTGAATGATTTGTAAAAAGAATTGAAGCGCCACCATGCCTTAATGCATACCAAATATTTAACCTCTGAACCTAACGGTTTCAGGGGAAAAGAATCGTTGAGTTTTTGTGCTTTACGATATAGTAATACTGTGACCCACAGTGTGCTGCCAGATTGTACTCCAGTGGCGAAACTTGAACTTTATAGAGGATTACTATATTGCACCTGTGAACCTTGTGGTTTCAGAAAATTTACATTGCTAATATTTAAAAACTATATACATAAGAATGATGTTATAGATATATATGTAATTGTTGATAAAGGATGATACAAATAGCAGATACACATGTTCATACTATGACGAACAATACCTGCAAGTTCAAATTGTGTATGTAAGAGATAGCCCCAAGTTTGGGTCTACGGACATGTGAGCAGATAGACAGGCGTCTACGGCGATTTCAGCCTTTACTACATACAGAGTGGTATAAATTTAAATCCATATCATTTGGAGCTGTCCCAAAGAAAATGTAGTTGGAGAAGTGTGAATCTGTAAGAACCTTGTCCATTGGTTTGGTACTATTCATTTGATATAGAATTGATTGTGTTGCAATTATTTTGCCTCATTAGTCAAGGCGTGGTTTTTCAAATGTATACAAAAAATTATATAAGTTGTATAATTTAAAACAGAAAAACAAACAAACAGTATAGCTCCTTGATTATAATTGTTTATTTTAAATAAACAGATACGTCTTTACACAATATGTATGTCATTTTGTCATAAATCGCACAGCCACTCTTGCACAGCAGACGATTTATAAATCAAACTTGAGGAGCATTCAGGTGATAGTCAATGTATCACGATTAATACAACGGTCGTAAATTAATTTATTACATGTATTCTCAAACACGTGGATATAAATCAATCTGCTGATACAGAGTGGCTGTATGACACAATGACCTTTATATTGAAATATTAATTTCAACGCTGTTTTTAATAGAGCTTCTAAACAACCGTCAATTAACACAAATGCCGTTATCTTAAGAATCAAAACTGTATTACGATGTGTGCTTCAAATCGCCAGCAAGAATTCACGGGTTCTAAAGTAAGTTACTATGTGCAACAATATTTTTACAAAATGATTATTTCTTATATAAGCTTGATAGTATTTGCCTTTTTTACTATTGTTTTGTCTATTTATTAAAAACAAACAGTCATGTACTACAGTGTATCTACATTTTATGTATAGCACAGTTGAACACGAAAATAATTAAGAGGAAGACGTGACACACAGAGAATACGAGAACGTAGAAACCTACTTCCATTTGCCCCACGGGGGCTTGTCAGTGTCAGAATAGGTCGCCGTTGTGTAAATGATACTGTGTCCGCCTAGCGAGCGGGGGTTCACGGGTTCGATCCCCACTGTGGAAGCGTTCTTTAGGCCCAGAAAACGGACTCGAGAACGTTTCAAATAAGTAGTAAGTAATTAAAATGCAATCAATCTAAAATAAATAGGTTTTAACTTAACTTGTGGCATAAGAAGAGTTGCATAGATATGATGATAAACAGAGTGTTTTGACAAAACTATGTAACATCAAAATTAACTAAAATTGAAATTTAAATTGTGATGAAAACAAGTTTAAAGGAGCTCCGAAACTCATTCTTGACCCTGAGTGATTCACGAAACATTTAAATATTAAAAAAGCCTCAAAGAATCACAATTCAAATCAAATAGCTTTACCCTTACCCTCAACCCTATGGAACCATGACATGAAACTAAAACAAGAATCAACATCATCTTGTTTTTTTATTTAAAAACTTGGCCTAGATATTGTCAAGATATACATTCTGGCTAAGTGACCTTCAGATTAAATGTAACTTCTAGCAGTTGAAACAAGTTTTTTTTCTAAAATAGACCTTGTGACTTAGTTTTGATTTCGTTATTGATTTAGAGACAAAACATCATACACCGTAAAGAATTAAGCAAATCGAATCCTGTCACACCAGGTCAATGGCAGGTGTCTATTCCATATAAGTCAGTTCTATTTGATATATTGTCATTCAGCTTTTTTGACTTGACCCAGATTTGAACTTTGCCTAGATATTGTTCAGGTAAACATTCTGTCCAAGTTTTATTAAGATTGAGTTATACATGTGGTTTCTACAATATTAACAAAACATTCATAAGAATTGACCAAGTGTCCTTTATCTTTGAAGAAATTGACCAGGATTAAAACTCAACCTATAAGTCAAGATTAAGATTCTTACCAAATTTCATCAAGATTGGTAAAAAATGTGGCCTCTCGAGTTGAAACTTAAAGTTGACATGCGTGTAATGGTAAGTTTTTTTTTTCATTACCTTAATTTAATACTTGACCTCGTATTGTGAACTTGACCTTAGACCTACTGACCTAAGAAGGTGAAGCTTGCGTATGACACGCTGTCTAAGATCATACTTATAACGTTTGACAAATCATTTGAAAATCCATGCTGGATAATGACTACCTTAAATTGAATAAATATGTATTCAAAGTATAAGTATAAATAAGTATTACATTGTGACCACTTGTGTCACGTTATAAGAAAATCCATTCAGACTGGACAGTAATTCTCCAAATAAACTGTTACAGACAGATTTATTAATTTATAACTTTGACCTCGAACTTTGACCTTCACATTGACCCTCAATAATTGGTATATACCTCACGCCAAACACTTCAACCAACTTTTTTCAATATCAACACATGCTAGCCAAAGATTTTTGCTCCAGAAAGTTAAAAGAATAAATATCTTATATTAAATCCTTTGCCTTAAATGGTGTCATTGACTTTGGACCTATAGGCTTGGATCATTAAGTTATGCCTCAGAAAAATTGTTATGGACAAATAATCTTTAAATATGCCCTTTAAGGACAAAGTACTGCTTTAGAAAACCCCGCCTACAATGGAGTTTCTAATAATTAGTATTATAAGAACGTCAAAGCGGGCAGGTAGGTTAGACATTAGTTTGTCTTGCAAGGTCAAATTAAGGATATTGCCCATAACCCTTTTTTAAATGGGATATAAAATGGTTCCGAATAAATAATATGTGTATGCGATGTTAGTAAGCTTTGATATGAACATAATACAAGCAACGCTCTAATAGCATAGAAAGCATGCTTGCAATATATAAACTTACAGCAAATAAAGTTTGCATTGAGTGTGTTAGAAAGAAATAACTAGTGTTTGTATGAATGTCTCAGTTACTATGTTTATGTCAAACTCTTTTACAAAAGACAACAAACAATTGAAACAAACACTTCCGTTGAAATATTGGTACGATGTTGTAGGAGACCTCACTGATGGAGATCAATGCAACCACAACCTTTGTCTGTTTATCGTGTATTAGAGCAAAGTACACTTAATTTAATCATCCCATGTTCTATAAATGAGACACAATATGGATAAAGTCAGATACTTTTATTGTAATCGTTCACTTACGTTATAAATGAGGTTATCATTCACGTCATCGCATCACATGAACACCACATGTTGAGAAATCACCTGACATGCATGTTAGGGTTAAATGTTAGGACGTCCACAATATAGATAGATATAGAAGATAACTACAATATAGGACTGAAATGATCTGATAAAATACATACCAAATAAAACGCCATCTGTGGACTGTGATGCGTATCACACCAGTATACAATAAAGGGTCAGTTAATGTTTAGTCAGATGCATTTTTATAACAAGGGCTGTTTGTAAAACATGCATGCCCCCTA
>VMBQ01001131.1:187675-200284 GCA_007657795.1 Dreissena rostriformis | reverse complement strand
ATATATATATATATCCTTATCGATAAGACGATCACACAAATACCGACTTACCAATGATGTAATGTCATACGTAATTCATTACATAAAATGTTTCTCATGATTGCGTATCAAACCTTTTGTTGCAACTGCTATTATCGAAATTGTTGCTTTCATCAATAATACTTATTTGATTGCAATTTCACGCGCAGCGAGCATAGAATACTCTTGAGGCAGAACAAATAATCGGTGAAGTGTCCTCTGCAACAAGAATTGACCGGTACGACAAATCTGTTGTACGAAAACACAATATAATCCTCACGGAATTTGTTTTCAGTAAGTGTCCCACAAAATTCGACAGGAAATTATTCAGACGGATTTCCGTTCTGCAAACAACCAGAAATGTACAACACGCATCATGTTCCAAAGGTCAAACAATATTTGCGGTCTCTTTACATTACATTGTATGCAATCAAAATCTACACTAGATCTCTGTTAAATATGATTAGCAAGACTCATATAATGTTCAAATGGGTATTGAGTAATATGAGTATGATTGAAATCAGACATAACAATTATTATGCTTTGTGTTTAGAACAGTTGTGCTTCAAGAACACATCACATGCTCATGTGGGAGTTCAATTTAGTCAGCTTAAAACTTTGGTGTAACTTAAGATTAATGTACTAAATATACGCTTCTTAGATCTTGATGTAAAAAAGATATAAGATAAATTTCAGGGATGTTAACTTACATGACTGGAATCTTAATCATTCTATATATACAAGGGAATCAAAAAGCCCCGTTTGTAACCAGGCGATTGGGTACATGTGGAATACTAACACATTAGTTATGTGGAAACTTCAGACACTTCCTATTGATGATAGAGTTACAATCTCAACTTCAAATTCACATGCGGATTTATTATTAAGAGAATAGAAGCAGGCAACCATCGTCTGTCTTACATATTATTATTTATATTATTTTTCTTTGTGAGCATACATTTTTTTAATGGATATTCGCAAAACGAATGTAAACTGTTGTTTTTGGTGTCTGTTTTGTAATTTCTGTGATGTCAATAGNCGCGTCATTCAACCGGTTTAACCCCCCCCCCCTCCCATTGCTTTGCATTAACCACTCCAAGGCGGTGATCACTGCTTTGACCATTTTCATCATCTTTTATGTCGTGTTGTAAGTATTTTTGTGCATTGTACGGGCAATTAGTAACTTGTCTTAAATAAAAGACAATAATTCAAATGTCTCTGTTGGTAAAATTTCTGGAGTTTCCTATATATGAACGCTTGTTCGGTATTTTTCGTTTTAAGGAAGTATCTTCTTAGCGCAATCCAGTTTAGGCGGAAAGTGTCCGCATTTATTCAGAAACGTAACATGTGTTCCGGAAATATGAGTTATACGGTGTGCACAATAAAATATATATATGAATTAAATATCAAATTAAACATGTTGAAGAGCCATGTAGCCAAGACGTATTTAGTGTTGTATTATTTCTTAACTTTACAGATTTATGCATGAGTTATACATTAACATTTAGTTATAAAGACATTTTTTATTAACATGATCTCTAAATGTATGTATAGAGAAAAGTCGCATTCCCTTAAACATGAGGGTTTTATTTAACTTAATTAAGTGAGTAGTGTTCTATTGCTTTCATACATACCAGTACTAGAACAAAAATCATGTTATATAGCCTTAAACATAGTGAATTGTCCGTTACATTTGTCATTACTATTAGTTAGTGAAGCAGTGCATGAGAAAATAACGTTTTATTATTATTTGTATTATTATTCCCCGAAATTGTTTGTGTGAGCGCTTAACAAGAAGAACATACAGACGTGTTGCATTACTGCAAGATTAAACAAATAAGTATTTGTCTAATTAATACCTCATCATCATTCCGTTCAAAATGTAACAAAGTTATTAAAAATATATATATACAATTGTGATAAATACCCAGGCTTTGAACTATTGTTTTTAAAAATAAACACATTGGAAAACGATTCTACCAAATATTACTGATTTTAACACCCGATATACCGCGTATATATTTCCAGAACAACACACTTGTATCATGTGAATGTTGAAGCTACATTTCGTTGTGTAAAGCCGACAGTTTTTAACTCATTCATGATTTTCATCAGGCGAAACTCTCTGAGTATATACCGTTAAACTCTTTCTAGGCCATTTTCTTCAAAGGTGTTTACATTTCCTGAATTCCATTCAGCCATTAGTTTGGTTTTCTTCTTAATGAAGGAGAAAACATTCGAACATGATGGGGGTAAATAGAATACCAGGTGAGTGTTGAACACAAGTTAGTTAATTTGCTGGGCACGAAAACCTGAACCACTCAAGTTTTCTCAAGAAACTAATATGTATCCAAAATAATATAGAATTGTCTATTTTGTCATTCAAACATATAGGTTTACATGATCAAATTAACCAAAATATTTATAAAAAAAACTGCAGCCCTGTTTAACACGGTCGGATCATCCATTAATATGAATACACAAAATATACCTGACTCGGAAATAAAATAGAACCTAAAATTGAAATCTTGTAAAAGAAATCCGACACCAATGTAACATCATGTAACACCAAGTGCATTTACTTGAACAGTTGGATGCAGCTACAACCATAAGTATCTGAATATCCTCTGAAAAACAATTTTCAACACCAGTATAGCACCGCTATTCCGCAGCTATTCAACAGGAAAACGAGATTCGGTGTATGAAATTGTTTGATACTATATTTTTGTAACAGAAGGGCATTGTTTATGGTGTTTGCCTGCAAACATTTGTCGTGGGTTCAAGTAATGTGTACGCAAACGATTTTCCATCTATTGCTGTACGACATCTGCTGATGAAACTGGATAATGTTTTAACAAAGGCAGTAATAAAAAGATGATTAACGTATATCCCAGTTATAAATGGGAAATAACTTGCTTATAGCATTAAGTATTACCAAAAAGGTGTTTGAAAAAACAAAACATTTTCATAATATTTGGCAATAAACAATACAAAAAAACACACAACTGCATGAAAACATGAAGTGGAGTAAATGCCTGGTTCAAATAATCTTTATCGTAGTACGATGTAACTTTTGCAAAGCATTTGTATAAAAATATCTTTGATCGTATGTTTCTATTCATGCCGCGCGCACCCAAACATTCAGCAACACGGTGTGGATATTATAACAATCATTAATAAAACTGCATTGCAAAAATCATTGTAAAAGGTGGGAGAAATTTCACGTTTTAACTCTGAAAAGTCATTTTTTTTTTAAAGACTGTTAACATATTATAAAATGTGTTAATAAATTATATCTTAGAGTGCATATTGCATGTACAAAAAGGATACATTTCTGCTTTTTCAAGGATAACTTATTGCAACATAGCATTCACACCGTGGCATTCTGCTTTCCCATGCACTTCATTTAAGATTAAGACATCAACGCAATAATTGTCATCGGTTATTTACAGTGCCGAATATAAAAGTCGAATATTTGCCAATTCTTGTTACAATTAGTTAATTCGACCAAAGGGTCAGAGTAAACGTATGTTTGTATTACAACAAATCTTTTCATTAATCTCGTTTATAATCGTCTTTCATTGGTTACCGGTATTGTACATTGTACTACTAGTAGATCAGATTATTTATGTGCTCGTTCTATTATATTTGCCAAAACATGCTATAGTTATATGGTAATATTACATTTGATCTGCTACATCTAGAGCAATATCTAGAAAAGCAGATAAAAAAGTAAGCTACCATTTTTTTTCCGTAAATAATATTGATCATGAGGCTAATCGTTTGTTTCGCACACACATATTTTCTACGTTCGTTTTTTTGTAGTTTCTATTCACACTTTTTGTCAGGCGAACTACTTTCACAGTTCTATAACGATTGCGTTAAAATGTCAAATATGTAATCACTATGATGTGTACATGCCCAACATTCTGTATAGCTCGACAACATCAACGTTGCACTCGCAAACTCCATTAGTTTATAATAAATGCTAACATTTTCTATATTTGCATTCTGTTTAAATAGTGCACGTTTTGTACGAGTTTATTGAACCCATACAATTATAATTTGTACTTAGTCCCCACTCAAATCTAGAGCGGAAACTTATATATGTATGCACACAAGTCCTTGTAAAGATAATATTGGCTAGCTAACATTCTCATCCCAAATTATCTCTTTGACTTAGGCATTCCAATGGAAAAGCATAAACGTTTTAATTTTGTGGAGCGAAATACTGCCATGTTTTATTGATTCAACTGAAGCAATATTTCGTCACATCTTGTTTCATGTTACTGTATTTATTCTGATGCCAGTTTAAAAAAAATAATTCGGTTCACTGTTTCACGAAATTTTACGTAAGCAGAAACTTCCCTTTATCATGTTAGCAGCGTTTCAACGCCGTCGGTTGAATTACATCCTTTCATTAGTTCGTGAACTCTCTCTAAAAAGTACGCCTAATTTATGCATTAAAGCCGTTGGCTTTTATGCACATTAGGCTTAATTTTCCAGACAGTTCATACACTGATAAAATGCAGAACAATTCTGACAATTCTTAAGTATCACGCAGTATCGTGACATTGACGTTTTCATTCTGAAATTCGCCTACCATTACCCTGAGGCTTTGTCTGTATACGATGTATCAGACGAGTGTAATTTGTTTTATTATTTCTTCTTATTCTTTGGAGTTTTCCATAATGACCATAGCCGGTTGCAATAAACATATGCTGTACATAATCACATTAAGATATTATTTAAACATATCACAGTTTGAGTGCCTGTTATATTGATTACTGAAACTTGGTTTAAACACTCGTATCAACAATCTACCGCGACATGATTACTTCGAGGTCGTATTTGCTTATCTTCTTTTAATCAGCTATGCGCTTATACTAAGGTTACAATATGTGTACGTCGCGACTACAAAAAACAACTTATGAACAGAGTACCATGATTATTAAATCATGTGGTAGATTATTTGATTTATTCTATTTCAACTCTCATTTGCAATTAATTTATATTTCCTGAACCCTTTAAACAAAAAGCATCACTATGCATTATTACAAATATACGTATACTCAAAACTCATTAAAAGTAAGATTATTATTATTCCAAAGATAAAAATATAACGAATATTACAACAAAGACAGTAAATCGTCTACTTTTAATATGTTCAATACTTAGCTGTCTGACAGCAACAATGTGAAGGTTGCCATAAAAACTGCTTGACCCTCTGTATTGTATGCAATGTCCAAATACATTCAATGTGACGTATATTCAAACAAAATCGTTTATTAGGCCGGTGAATCTACATTTTATTGGTCAATTATTTGCGTTAGGCCAAATTGTACATGATGTGAAGAGTATAAGAAACCTTCATTAAGAAGTGTCAGAGGAGAGGTTTCCAGACATATCCTGACCTTTACAAAGTGCTAATATTTCACATGCCAATACTCGTCTTGCAACAAAAGAGGTTGTTAGACACGTATGCTAATACGACATGACTAAGATACCAGTCCCATTATGCTAAACGCCTGTGACATATATTCAATAGCTCTGTATCAAGATACACAATGTTTTACTAGCATATATAGCATAAAACAGTTTAGTAACAAAATATACATGATTGATTATGTTAATTAAATCACTGAATTACAGTAGCATAAACATATGTTGTGTGTTAATCCGATCGTACTAAACAAAATGATATTTAAATGTGATAGCAACCATATTTATAACACTAACATCCTAGTAATATGTCAAACGTGTTGCTGACAATATTAAACAGAGATATACAAATGTAGTCAAGTTTTTGATAAAAAACGAAACCAATTTAGTTTATGAATAATGAAACATTGTGACGAATGACATAAACGCCATTACACTATTTGACATCAGCATCTTATGACGACGCGCATGAAGATGTTAAGAGCACATAAATTCTTCTGGTAACGTTTCAATATGATTTCGTAGGACACGTTCAACGAATTCCGTCGTGGTGACATTGTTTTTTTTATTTTTCGTGTCGGTTAACACTGGTAGGAGACAACACTTTAAAGATGATTTGTTCTGCCTCAAGATCAATCTCCGCTAACTGTGTTAGCAATTGCAATAATTAAATAAGCATTTATAAGAACATAGGTAGCCTCACAACAACTGTTAGTACACATGCGTGTATATTGTATTCAGAAAAAGAAACATACGATCATAGACATTTAAATAAAAATGCTTTGCACAAGTAACATCATACTACGAAAGATAAATTGAACCAGACATTACTTCCAATTCCTGTAGTCATGCAGTTGTGTTTGTTATTGCTCATTGTAAAATATTTTGTTGTTTTTGTTTTTCACACAGCGTTTCAGTCATACTAAATATCATATGCAAGTTATTCCAGTTTTAGTCTGGGAAACAGTTTAAACATTTATTTTAAATCGTTTTAGTACTGCCTTTGCTCCAAAATTAATTAGTTTCACCAGAAGATGTCATACATTAATACACAAGGACAATCCGTTACGTTTAAATTACCTGAACCCCGGGCTATGATGTGCAGGCAAACACCATTTACAAGAGAAACTATCTTTATGTTGACGTCCTGACCTGACAAAGGTATGGTTTTATTTGTTTTGTGAAGAAAAAGCAATACACTGGTGAACTGAAAATGTCATTTATTATTGTAAATGACGAATACTTTAACTGAATATGTACAAAACAAAGTTGGGGACCGAAAATGCGCCAATATTGGGAACCATAAACGAGAGAAAATGTCTTTGTGATATCAAACAATTCCATACACCGAACATCGTTTTTCTGTTGCTGCGGAATAGCGTTCCTATGCTGGTGTTAAAAAGGGCTTTTTAGATGATATTCAGATACTTATGGGTGTAGCTGTATCTAACTTTTCAATGAAATGCACTTCATGTTGCATTGGTGTCTGATTTATCTTGAAGGATTCGATTTTAGAGTCAGGTATACTTTGTGTATGAATCTTAATGGATGATCCGACCGTGTTGAACAGGGTTGCAGTTTTTAAATAATATTTAGGTTAATTTAATTACATAAACCTATTTGTTTGAATGACAAAAAAGACAATACTAGATTAATGCGGAAGCATAATAGTTTATTAAGAAAACATAAACCACGAGTGGCTCAGGCTTTCGTACCGAGAAAATAAAGTTATCTGTGTTCAACACTCACCTGGTATTCTGTGTACCCCATCATGCTCAAATGTTCTGTCTTCATTACGAAGGAAATGGCTGAATGGAATTCAGGAAATGTAAACATCTTTGAAGAAAATGGCCTAGATATAGTTTCATTGCATAGACGCAGAGCGTTTCGCTTGATGAAATTCATGAATGAGTTAACAACTGTCGGCTATACACAACTACCTGTAATTTAAACATGTACAAAATTAAAGCGTGTTGTTCTGGAAGCATATACGCGGTTTTATCGTGTGTTTAAATAGGTAATATTTTGTTAGAATCGTTTTCCAATGATTTAATTTTTATACACAATACTTCAATGCTTTGGAATTTACCAGAATGTCAAAAAAAAATGTTGTTACGTTTTAAACGGATTAATGATAACGTATTAATTAGGCTACTACTTTAATTGTTTTATCTTAAAAACATAAAACACGTCTGTATAAACTCCTTTTTAAGCTTTCACACAAACAATTTCAGGACATAATAATACAAATAATAATTAAACGTTATTTATGTTCTCATGCACTGCTTGACTAAGTAATAACAATGAGAAATGTCACGAACAATGCATTATGTATAAGGCAATAAAACATGTTTTTTGTTCTAGTACTGGTATGTATGAAAGAAATAGGACAATACTTATGTAATTACTTTTGTTAAAACCCTCATGTTTTGGGGACATACGACCATTCTCTATGCATTAATATTGAAATCATGTTCATAAAAAATGTGTTCATAACAAATGTATGCCTTATGCGTACAATTTGTAAAGTGAAGAAATAATACAAATACATTGCTGTTAAAATATTTAATTTGATATTCAATTAATATTTATTTTATTGTGCCTCTATGACCTATATTTCCAGACAACATTTGACATTACTGAACAAATGCAATGCTGCTATGATGTCCGATTCAACTAAACAAAAACAAATTTTGGGATAACATCGCTCATCGATGCATTCTGTCCTCCTCTGCGTTTAAATCCCTCTCGAACAAATATTTTGCGAAAGTGTCAGTGATAAACAGTTAACATAATTGTTCAATACGCAAAAATACTTACAACACGACATTAAACATAAAATTGATCACAGCTGGGTCACCGCCTGGGAGCGCTAAATGCAAACCATTGGGGGTTTAAACCGCTTGAACGACATGTCGAACTTCACACTTGACCCAGCAGCTTTTTTCTTTGACATAAATCCGCATATGTATTTGATGTTGAGACCTATCAACTATATCATCAAAAGGAAGTGTCTGAGGTTTCCACCTTGACAAATGTGTTAGTATTTCACATATACACGATCGCCAGGTTACAAAAGAGGCATTTTGATTATTTTTTTTTGTAAATAAAGTATGATTAAGATTCCAGTAATTTTAGTAAAAATCCATGAAATGTATCTTAAATCGTTTTTACATCAAGATCCACCATATTCGTTATAGCGTTTAGTAAATGCAAAAATGTTAAGTAACACCAAGATATGGTTTAAGTTGTTAATTGAACTCACACATGAGCATTTGATTTGTTATTGAAACAAAACTGTACTAAACACAAAAACTATTCATAATAAGTGTTATGTCTGATAACAATCATACTCATATTTCTCATTTCCCATTTGACCATAATATGAATCTTGTTAATTATATTTAACAGATATCTAGTGTAGTTTTTGATGGCATGCAGTGACGAGAGACCGCACATATGTTTTTTGACCTTAGAATCATGATGCAAGTTGTACATTTCTGGGTGTTTGCAGAACGGAAATCCGTCTGAATAATTTCCTGTCGCATTTCGTGGGACACTAACTAAAAACGAGATCCGTGAGAATAACATTGTTGTTTTTTTTTAACAGATTTGTCGTGCCGCTCAATACTGGTTGCAGACGACACTTTACAGATTATTTGTTCTGCCTTAAGAGTATTCTCCGCTCGCTGCGTGCGAAATTGCAATCACATAATTATTATTAATGAGAGCAACAATTTTATAATGACAGTTGCAGCGAAAGGTTTGACATGTTAATACGTTAAAAAAGTATTTAATGTATTAAGTTTGACGTTAAATCATTGGTAACTCGCTAGTTGTGTGATCGTCTTATTGATATGTATTGGTATATAATATACATGTACTATATATATATAACATATAGTCGTAACAGAAGGGACAAACATGGTGATACGAAGTGTCGGGCGCAACCACCAGTCCTCCAGGTAAACCATATTTTAACTAGAAATGGCGCGGCAGATGCCGACGCGTATCCCCAAGCCGCATAGATTATATTAAAAGGCAATTTTGGGTGGGCAAGGCCTTTGATGGTCGGGCCCCGGGAAGGGTAATTTAAACATGGATGGTCAAGATAGACCGTGTTGTCATAAGAGATGTTCAGTATTAATTTGAAGTCAATTGGTGAATAAATGAAGAAGTAAATTTGGGTACGAAAAAAATTTGGGTACGAAAAAAACTTGGGTACGAAAAAAAATTGGGTACGAACAAAAATTTGGGAACGAAAATATTTGGGTAGGAAACAAAAATTAGGTGCCAAGAAAAAAATTGGGTACGAAATAAAATTTAGGTACGAAAAAATGTGTGTATGAAAAAAAAAATGGGTACGAAAAAAAAATCGGGTACGAAACAAAAATTGGGTACGAAACAAAAATTGGGTACGAAAAAAAATTGGGTACGAACAATTTTGGGTACGAAACAAAATTTGGGGGAACGGGGAAGTAGTACCCGTGAACCGAATTCCAAATAGTGCACTGTCGAACATATGCTTATAGCTAGCATGTGTGTAAGTTTCAAGGTTATAGTGCTAATAGATAAGGAGGAGATAGTGGCCAGGTTTTTCTACAACCATATAAGGAAAACTGCCCGCCCCCATTACTTTTGACCCAGGGGTCAGATCAAAATTCCAAATAATGCACCGTCGCACTGTTGCTCATAGCTACCATGTGTTTAAGTTTCAAGGTTTTAGTGCTAATAGTGTAGAAGGAGATAGTGGCCAGGACGGACAAACGGACAGACAGCGGAGATCAATACAATATTCCCACGCTTTTAAAGCGTGGAGATAATAAACCGCTTACACATAACTTGGCCGAAGTTTCAAAGGAACCGAGAAAGCATAACATATTCAACAATTATGAACATTTGACAAATTTTAAGGTCATAATTCAATTTCAAAGATAACACGATAACATAAGAACTAAATGCCATGAGTCTCAGCCCAATTTTCCCCTCAAAGTAGGGCTTATTTAAGGCCGTTATATTGTGACTATGGAATTCTTGTTGCATAGTCTTATCTTACAAATCTTTTTCATGATCAATCATTTTATCAACTCGTCGTTAAGATATATATTCCTCCTAACTGTAGCATAACCGTGAACATTTTCGATTATCGTAAGTTAGTTTTTCATAATGTGCGCGGTTAAAGTTCAGTTTGTGTAAATGTACAAGAAAAATACGTATATTTTTATCTTTAACAGCATATTAATTAAGATAGTGGCTTTTTTAATTTATATTCATTTGCAAATAGATCTTTAAAAAGAATTTAGGATAAATCTCCTTTATAATTATTATACATGTAATTGTATTATATTAAAATCTGTATTGTGCTTTGTCTTTAAAATTTGTTAAAGCATCATCAAATAAAGAGATTTTGTAGTACCACAATAACGCTATGATCCTAATACATCAAATATCACATGTGAAAGCAATATATACAAACTCATAGATAAAATACAAGATCTCCATACTATCATACCACTGTTTGGCATTCAAATACGATTTGCCGAGCGTTGTTTATCCTATAGCATACATGGTTAGAAGGTGTTTGAGACAGTATGCATCTGGGGCAGTATTTTAGTTCCATCATAAAGCCACGTGGAAAGTTGTCGTTATCGTACTATTGATAACGCTTTAATTGAAAGAAGTTATGAGATATCGTGATGGTGTATATCGTTTTATTAGTACTCAAAATATAAAACTGAATGTGCTATCGCAAGTGCAGTATTTTCTTCTTTCCATCATTATATGAGGCACACATCCTAGATGTAATATTTTCCAGTGGATTGCATTTTCAAAAATTAAAAATTTTGAAATACATTTAATTGAATGTATAAATGTAGTTTTTGTTGTATTTAAATATTATTTTATTTATACACACAATTACGACATTGTATGACAAATAAAATTGAGTTGTTTCTTTTATTGGAAAATACGCATTGATTCCCTTCTTTTTTGCCAAACATATCTCCGTAATTTGTCAACATGTTTAATTATCAAAAATGCAATCAACTGGAATCATGTTACATCTTGGATGTGTGTTTAATATAATGATGGAAAGCAGAAAATACTGCACTTTTGATAACACATTCAGTTTTATATTATTATAGAACATTCAGTTGTATAGTATGAGTACTAATTAAACGATATACAGCATAAATGTATAGCATAACTTCTTTTAATTAAAGCTTTATCAATAATGAGATAACAACAACTTCCCACGTGGCAGAATGAAGGGACTAAAATACTGCCCCAGATGCATACCGTCTAGAACACCATCTAACCACGTATGCTTTAGAGTAAACAACGCTCCGCAAATCTTAATCAAATGCCAAACAGTAATATGTTGGTATGCAGATCTTGTATTTTATCTCTGATGTATATTTTGCTTTCACATGTGATATTTGCTGTACGTTATTAGGATCATAGAGTTATTGTGGTACTACAAGACATATATCTCTTACTTTGGTGGTGCTTTAACAAAAAAACGCACAATACAGATTTGAATACAATAACATTGTTATCCGATATTATTTTTAAAGATCTATTTGCAAATGAATATAAATTAAAATAGCCACCATTCTTTATTCATATACTGTTAAACATAAATATATACTTATTTTCTTGTATATTTACACAAACTGAACTTTAATCACACACATTATGAAAAAACAATCGATAACGTTACAATTCAATCGTAACAAAGACTACTACATTGTACAAGACAGATTTTTTAATTTAAGGCAAAGAACCACATGCAATCGACAATGCTCGCGATCATGCAAAAGTCAAAACGCATGTATATTTCATGACCAGAAGACAGAACAATTGATCATGAAACAGTTTTGTAAAATAAGAATATTTAGCAAGAATTCCATAGTCACACTATAACGGCCGTCAATAAGCCTTACTTTGATGACAAAAATTGGACAGAGACTCAGAGAATTTAGGTCTTAGAGTTAAATTTGAAATTGAATTATGACCTTGACCTTTGACAAAGGATCATGTTTGTTGAATATGTCATGCTTTGTCGGTTCCTTGGAAACTTCTGCCAAGTTATTTGTAAGTGGTTTATTAAAATATGGTTTACCAGGACGACTGGGGGACTTCGTAACA
>VMBQ01001131.1:147166-179526 GCA_007657795.1 Dreissena rostriformis | reverse complement strand
GGGGGGGGGGGTTAAACCGGTTGAATGACGCGGCGACCCTCACACTTAACTCAACAGCACTATTTACTTCAGAAGGAAGGTACACTATTGACATCACAGAAATTACAAAACAGACACCAAAAACAACAGTTTACATTCGTTTTGCGAATATCCATTAAAAAAATGTATGCTCACAAAGAAAAATAATATAAATAATAATATGTAAGACAGACGATGGTTGCCTGCTTCTATTCTCTTAATAATAAATCCGCATGTGAATTTGAAGTTGAGATTGTAACTCTATCATCAATAGGAAGTGTCTGAAGTTTCCACATAACTAATGTGTTAGTATTCCACATGTACCCAATCGCCTGGTTACAAACGGGGCTTTTTGATTCCCTTGTATATATAGAATGATTAAGATTCCAGTCATGTAAGTTAACATCCCTGAAATTTATCTTATATCTTTTTTACATCAAGATCTAAGAAGCGTATATTTAGTACATTAATCTTAAGTTACACCAAAGTTTTAAGCTGACTAAATTGAACTCCCACATGAGCATGTGATGTGTTCTTGAAGCACAACTGTTCTAAACACAAAGCATAATAATTGTTATGTCTGATTTCAATCATACTCATATTACTCAATACCCATTTGAACATTATATGAGTCTTGCTAATCATATTTAACAGAGATCTAGTGTAGATTTTGATTGCATACAATGTAATGTAAAGAGACCGCAAATATTGTTTGACCTTTGGAACATGATGCGTGTTGTACATTTCTGGTTGTTTGCAGAACGGAAATCCGTCTGAATAATTTCCTGTCGAATTTTGTGGGACACTTACTGAAAACAAATTCCGTGAGGATTATATTGTGTTTTCGTACAACAGATTTGTCGTACCGGTCAATTCTTGTTGCAGAGGACACTTCACCGATTATTTGTTCTGCCTCAAGAGTATTCTATGCTCGCTGCGCGTGAAATTGCAATCAAATAAGTATTATTGATGAAAGCAACAATTTCGATAATAGCAGTTGCAACAAAAGGTTTGATACGCAATCATGAGAAACATTTTATGTAATGAATTACGTATGACATTACATCATTGGTAAGTCGGTATTTGTGTGATCGTCTTATCGATAAGGATATATATATATATATATATATATATATATATTATATCACAAATAGGTTGTAACAGAAGTAACAAACATGATGTTACGAAGTCCCCCAGTCGTCCTGGTAAACCATATTTTAATAAACCACTTACAAATAACTTGGCAGAAGTTTCCAAGGAACCGACAAAGCATGACATATTCAACAAACATGATCCTTTGTCAAAGGTCAAGGTCATAATTCAATTTCAAATTTAACTCTAAGACCTAAATTCTCTGAGTCTCTGTCCAATTTTTGTCATCAAAGTAAGGCTTATTGACGGCCGTTATAGTGTGACTATGGAATTCTTGCTAAATATTCTTATTTTACAAAACTGTTTCATGATCAATTGTTCTGTCTTCTGGTCATGAAATATACATGCGTTTTGAATTTTGCATGATCGCGAGCATTGTCGATTGCATGTGGTTCTTTGCCTTAAATTAAAAAATCTGTCTTGTACAATGTAGTAGTCTTTGTTACGATTAAATTGTAACGTTATCGATTGTTTTTTCATAATGTGTGTGATTAAAGTTCAGTTTGTGTAAATATACAAGTAAATAAGTATATATTTATGTTTCACGGTATATGAATAAAGAATGGTGGCTATTTTAATTTATATTCATGTGCAAATAGATCTTTAAAATATATCGGATAACAATGTTATTGTATTCAAATCTGTATTGTGCGTTTTTTTGTTAAAGCACCACCAAAGTAAGAGATATATGTCTTGTAGTACCACAATAACTCTATGATCCTAATAACGTACAGCAAATATCACATGTGAAATCAAAATATACATCAGAGATAAAATACAAGATCTGCATACCAACATATTACTGTTTGGCATTTGATTAAGATTTGCGGAGTGTTGTTTACTCTAAAGCATACGTGGTTAGATGGTGTTCTAGACGGTATACATCTGGGGCAATATTTTAGTCCCATCATTCTGCCACGTGGGAAGTTGTCGTTATCTCATTATTGATAAAGCTTTAATTAGAAGAAGTTATGCTATACATTTATGCTGTATATCGTTTTATTAGTACTCATACTATACAACTGAATGTTCTATCATAATATAAAACTGAATGTGTTATCAAAAGTGCAGTATTTTCTGCTTTCCATCATTATATTAAACACACATCCAAGATGTAACATGATTCTTCCAGTTGATTGCATTTTGATAATTAAACATGTTGAAATGCATATAATTGAATTTGTATAAATGTTGTTTTTTGCATTTAAATATTATTTTATATATATAGGATCTTGCATGAGTTGTCATATCATACCATATTTTATTAAACGAGTTCAGGAGTTTTGTTAGTAAGCGAGCATTTGGCGAGCTTACTAACGAATTTCCTGAACGAGTTGAAGAAAATATGGTATGATATGACAACGAGTGTCAGATCTTTTTTATCACATGCTTTTAAATGAGCAAATTAAATAAATATTTACGCAAACATAATAATAAATTCCGAATGTTGTTTACACTTCGTGACGTCATTTGACGTTGCAACGTCATTTCAGCAAAATAACAAAATGTGATTGGTCAATAAACGAAAACTAAGAAAATAAAAACGCTTAAAAAGTATATTACACATGTGTAATATAAAAATATATGTAATGGTTATATTACATGGGAAACAGGGTATGGCATGTGATACATACACATAATAACGACATTTTATAAAAAAAATAAACGTGAGTTGTTTGTTTTATTGGAAAATGCGCATTGATTCCTGTCCTTTTGCGAAACATATACCCGTTAATTGTCGAAATTCACCCCATTTAATGAATGCATTATTTTTCGTTCCTTTGTGATTTTTGAAACTGGTTTTTAAAGATTGCGGTTTAAAAAATAACATACATAATGTTGCATTTCCCTCGAACTCTTAATACTTAATATGAATATTCAAGAGATAATTAGACAGTTTTCGGCTATAACAATATCCTACTTCTAATATTAGAAACATGTAGAGAAGTTCTCTGTTTGCATTATGCTCTGTTGCTGGCGCTATATAATACTTATGATATTTATATCGAAATTTTGTTAAAACAATTACTATTGTTTAACTACCAGGTAGCAATTATTTCAAGAAGAAAAGGTCGATTTCTATTTAAACATTTAAAATGTGAATTTACCTCCCTCCCCCATCCTTTAAAATGATTTTGGCAACGGGTTTCCTACTCTTGAGTTATCTCAAAACCTCTTCCTGTTGCTGCCTGTTATGTAACATTGAAATATATATTTCCCAGGTAGTTGTATACACGCGCGTTGCCAAGATTATATCATACCACGATAAAGCTAGATTAAAATATACCTGACATTTGCTCCATTTCCTGTAGGAATGTCATAGTGTTGTATATTGCAAATCAGATTGTATTATCCAATTAGTGGTTGTGAGTTATATATATTGTTTCATATACTAAATATTATTAAATAGTGTTATTTTCCAATTACAACTGTGATAACGTGAAAAGAATCAGGCAAGTTATATTATACGCACCACTAGAGTCTCGCGATATTACTTGTGTGTAGTTAACTTAGCCGTTTTTTTACACAATTTTTAAGACGTTACATATACATGTATGTGCTTTATAAATGTAGAAGAGTCAATTAACTCAAACCTCGCGAGATCTCACCAGCGAAGTGTTAAAACAAATAAAAATTAACTCTCGAATGATAAATAAGTTAGTAGATTTAAATTCGTGAATTAAATTTCTAATACAAATACGAATGCGTAGCAAAATCTATTATATTACAAATGGTCAACTCCAATTTATTTGGAAAGTTACGCTCAGCGTAACCTTATTCTTACGTTGTACTTTATTATTCTCTTTAAATCTGACAAACATTTTAAACTGTTATGAATGGGCAAGCATCTCCAATGCTATTCAATTTATTACTAATAGTTATCATTTTCGGATCATGATTCACGATTATTATCGAAATTTGGTGTTGGGTATATGTTTTAGAGTCCACAAAACTTACATTACAAAGCCAATGTTAAGCCAAATTTGTTGCGACTTATGTTCGCCCATAACAAAACCGATGTTTAAACACGTGGAATATGTACATATGTTAATGAAATATAACATCAGCGTATACATGTACATCAAAGCAAAGCGCAAAACTGATACTGTTTGGTAATTGATTAGCATAATATATATTACACATGCATTTGCCTTTCTTGTCAAACTACAGTTAAGTTAACTGACTGAAGGTATATGCTTTGACGAACCGAACGTGTTGATCCACCAATTTATGAAATCAGAACAAACATAGAACAGTCCTATACGCCTCATGTAGTTTGATTACTAATATGATGACATCGTTAGCAAACTGGGACGTAAGATTTAGGTATAATTAGCAGTTAGTTTTCAATGTTCATAATAAAAAAAACATGTATTTTAATGTATGCACTATAATAGCAATAAAAATTAAATATATTTGTTGACATCAGACACGTGTAATTTGATATTTATGTTCAACGTGTATAAGCATGAACGGTACAATAAAACAAAATAAATTAATTATTCTTTAAATCATGTTCGAATAAATTTACAGAAAACAAACAACATATATATATATATGGTCCCAAGGTAGTCATGTATGTTTTTCCCGGCAAAAAGTTAATGATCCTCATTTTTCTCATGAGGCAGGCGATTGTGACAAGGCCAAACGAAACCTAGTATCGACTGCCATCGGCTGACATTTAACATTGGTCTGCATCTCTGATAACAGTGGCTATAATGATTATACTTCATGATATATCTAAATTTACGAATGTCAACACAATTTTTCAAAAATACAAAATCACGGGGATGAGGGAGATAGTTAATGTTTGCATTTCCCAATACTCTTTGTTTGAGAGCAAGGTTCATGTGTGATCAAGATTATACGATTGAAAGGATTTTAAGTTCCGGTTACACATTTACTGGCTTCAAATACTGTTTATAAGAAACATTATGTTAAACCGAAGACGTCAAGTCAGCTAAAACAACAAAGCCCACATTCTTACTTGAATTAAAACTTAAATTTGAATTCAACTAATAAGTATAAAATGTAACACTACAGTTAGTTACATTAGCAGGAAAGAAATATCCTCAACACAACACAAATACCATGACATCTCAAAATAAAATCAAACAATTGGAGAAACCGCATTGAATCGGTATTTGAAAAGCTCTGTTTTTCAATGTATTGCGAAATACAACGTACATATCCAAATACAACCATACACGATAAGGAAATAACGGTTAAATTGGACAGAAAACTTACAAAAGTAGATAGAAAGATAGATTTATTTCGGCAAGGAATGCATACAAGGGCATTTACAACATGTACAAANTCATGTATGTTTTTCCCGACAAAAAGTTAATGATCCTAATTTTTCTCATGAGGCAGGCGATTGTGACAAGGCCAAACGAAACCTAGTATCGACTTCCATCGGCTGACATTTAACATTGGTCTGCATCTCTAATAACAGTGGCTATAATGATTATACTTCATGATATATCTAAATTTACGAATGACGACACAATTTTTCAAAAATATAAAAACACGGGGATGAGGGAGATAGTTAATGTATGCATTTCCCAATACTCTTTGTTTGAGAGCAAGGTTCATGTGTGATCTAGATTATACGATTGAAAGGATTTTAAGTTCCGGTTACACATTTACTGGCTTCAAATACTGTTTATAAGAAACATTATGTTAAACCGGAGACGTCAAGTCAGCTAAAACACCAAAGCCCACATTCTTACTTGAATTAAAACTTAAATTTGAATTTAACTAACAAGTATAAAATGTAACACTACAGTTAGTTACATAAGCAGGAAAGAAATCTCCTCAACACAACACAAATACCATGACATCTAAAAAAAAACACACAATTGGAGAAACCGCATTGAATCGGTATTTGAAAAGCTCTGTTTTTCAATGTATTGCGAAATACAACGTAAATATCCAAATACAACCATACACGATAAGGAAATAACGGTTAAATTGGACAGAAAACTTACAAAAGTAGATAGATAGATAGATTTATTTCGGCAAGGAATGCATACAAGGGCATTAACAACATGTACAAAATATAAAAATATAACATACATGAAAATAAATATACCATTACATACATACCAACACCAAGGATAACACAAAAATGAGTAAACCCATATTTCCATTGTGGTCCTTTGAGCTGGTGGCATGACATAGAGTGGCACTTACACAAATATTAAACAAAATTACATCAATAAAATGACCAACATAATTTAAATACATAGATTAAATACTATTCATGTATATCACAGACCATTTTGATACTTTAAATATCACAAATATCATTATTTAATTATGAGATCCTAAAAATAAACTATTAAAAATTTGTAAGAAATAGTTTAAATATCACAGATAGCATCATTTATTACACCATCCTAAAATTCTTAGAATACAAAATGGAGAATGCATAACATATATAGAGGATAGGATCAAATTTGATAAAAATTGCTGACTAAAACTGATTCCTTAAGCCGAAAAAAACAAACAATACACCTAAAAAGTTACAGATTTTCTAATAAATGATTTTTTAAAGATGACTTAAAAACAGACAATCTATCAATCTGTGTTATACTGGAGGGTAAATTGTTCCATAATGAGCATCCCGTGTAACAAAAGGACTTTGACCCGAAACCTTTGACCTTGGGGACAGCAAATGCACCTTTTTGAGTTAACCTGGTCCTGTATGAATGAATAGAGGCCCTGCGGAATAAAATGTTCTCCCATAGTAGTGTACAAAGGTATGAATAAATATATAAAGAAATAAACAAACATTAACATCAATCATTCATGTGACGTTTCTTATATAAATAATGCACACAAGTAATGCAATGGCAACACAAAGTTTAGTAACAGAATGAACAATTATGCAGGAGGTTGATCGATTTTAATTAACGTGTGATCAAACTTATTTTTTTTTCTTTGATCACCAGTTGGTGAAGATTGATAATCTACCGAACAAACAATACTTAATTTACATTTAATGCGTGTCCTAAATTTTACCGCATTTTGGTAGTGTTTTTATATGTGACTCTTTCCGTGAATAATAACTTGATAATAATAACGTGATACTGTCAATAAAATATATAATTTCACAGTGAAACAGTGAAAATAAGCGATATTTTCACTGTTAATTATCATTGTTTGAGACAGAGAATAATGTTTTTCAATCACTGATATTTCCATGTGAATCACACAAAAGCATTAAGCAAAAGAAACAAAACTAATTATTAATACGCAATTTAATAGAATGATAGGAAATACCAATGATTTATAGATCCTTACAGTCTGAATACATTAATACATGTTTAAATACTATAAAACACATCGACTTGCGAAGACTAATCGTTCTAAGTTTTGTCTTGATGACAAACGCGTTATTCCCACAAGTATTTTTTTTCCTGTAAGATAGGCTTTCCAACAAATCCTAATTACGTTTTGTTATCGGTCTTCATAGCAACGTGATCGGTATTCATCGTACAATGACCTCTGTTTTTATGCTCTATTGACATTATACAATCCAAGAATAGATGTACGCAAACATGTTTAGTCCTAGAACCGATGTTGAAATACTCGTACAGGGAATGCACAGGAATCGTCGAATATCATTCACCTTTTAAAGTGATATTAGACGCATCTAACAGTATATGCTATGTTTATAGGTTTCTATCGCAACCGTTGTTTATTTTTGGTGTTTTCACTTCAGATACATTTATATTTGTTAATGCAGCATCAATATACTAAAACAAAATCCCGAAAGAGAAAAATAAAGCATTTGGCTATGAACCGTTATTTCGTTCTGACAACTGACAAAAGAAATGATTCGATGTACGATGTGAATCTAAATTAAGTTTTAGTGCAGATTTGTTCATACGACACAAAGACACAATGTTGTTTTACGGATCATTTTAATTTCCTTCAATGATATAATTCATACGACACACGAACACTAACTCCGATCCTAATAAAAAATACAGTTCCGCTCGGCTAAGAGGAATGTGACAGTCATGTAAAATATCGAACATAATATATATATTTTTTTTATAAACAACTGGTAGCAAGATGAGTTGCATATTATTGGTCAGTTACCACATTTAAACTAACTCTTTTGACCTGTTCATTCTTTTCAGCTCAATTCAACAGTGAAAAATGCGTCTAATATCACTTTAATGCATTGATGCATATTCCATCATAATAAAATATAATATTACTACAAATGTTGCCAAATTATAGAAAGTTATTGAGATGCTGTTTTTGTGTCATTTTTGCTTAATTCGCAATGCAAATATTATCTCAGTTGTCAAAACAAATAAAATGTATTATCGTGGTTTTATTTCAAATTTACGACAAAGATTCGTGAAGTTGAATGTAATCATTATTAAACTTCGTAACATTAATAAATCAAAAACATTACATAATTGCGATTTCAAGAACAATTCATATGACAATTACCCCGGTAAAAATAACAATAATAATTAAAGAACACAAAATCAATAAAACACCACACGCAGTGTTATTTTGCTGGAATTAGTATGTAAATATGATGTTTCATCATAACATAACCATCGCTTTTACATATATTCATTTATCATGTATAATAACATAAAATTGCATTTTAACATATATGATCAAACAGGAGTGGTTCCAGATGTTAACTTCATCATTAATAATACATGCATCTAAATCAAGCGTATCATGACAATTCGCATAATGTTGTGTTGTTGTCGGAATTCTTTTGTAAAATTCAGGTTTTAGATGGAGTTAAATGGCAACAAAACCTTGCAACCGCTTTTGTAACATTAGTTACTTTACTTTTAATATGCTGTTTTATCAGTGCAGATACCTAGGAAAGTGTGTACTTGAGAAGTAAGATTATAATGCTTCAGATGATGATTTAATCAAGCTAGGCACTGTTAAGGTATGTGCGTAATAATATAATTGTATTTGTTATTTGAAAGAAGCGTGTCAATAAAAGATAAAGTTCTGTGAAAGAAACAGCAAGACATGTAATATTATGAGCGTATTTGTTCACCGAAACTGTTGTCGTTTGCCGCATGATGCTGCGTATACGATGTTTCCAAATCAATACTGAGCGATAAAAATGATCTGCCATTATGTACGTTACGCGAGAGGCGAAATATATAAATGATCTACGGATACATTCAAACACTCATAAACCCCGGCATATCATCATCTTACCGTTCTATCGGATCACCTGTGAAGAAGGATTCCACAGGCTCAACGTTTTCGGCACAATATTAGAGAAGTAGCATCCGACAGAAATAACGAGAGTGCTAAAGTTGTGTTCGTTTTCCTGGAATGTTTCATAATTGATAGTGTATCATTGTAACAGTAAAGTGAGCATTCAATTATGTGTATTTGTTCCCAACATAAACTGTTGGTCTAATGGACGTTCAGCAGTGTAATAAGCAAGTGTGTTTAAGTGGGCACTGGAAGTCATCTCTTTGAAACCAGACATGGATTCGGAAGAAGAAAGGGATACCATAATTCATCAAATTAAAAAACAAAAATCAGTACAAATTGTGGATGATAGACCGGAAATTATTGAAGTGCACGAAAAACATGGACCGCTTTATAAAGCGATTCCAAAAATGCCAGTTCCCCTTGCAATTCTCTGTTGCATTCTAAATATTGGACTGCCTGGGATCGGTAGGTATAATCTTGTTGGTGACTATAGAATAACGCGTTGTTAGAATGGGTTACAATAAGAATAATTATTGAGTTAAAGTTCAACTACCGAATTCTGATAATGTACCTTACCTTTTTCATATACCGTATATCAGTAAAACAAGATTATTATTGAAAAATAGTTTAATTGTAATTAAGACAATTAATGCACGGATGTGTAAATTAAAGCGTAAAAACCATTATTTTCATTTCAAAGCAATTCTACCAATTGCAAAACACCGAACGTATTTTGTTCAGTAATCACACATATTTTGCTTCCGCGTATGCACGTGTTCAGGCAATTCCAAGGTAACGGGGCTTGGTTAGAAACCAGGGAAGATAAAATTGGCAAGAATTGAAAATACCATCTAGCCAGACGAAATTTATGCTGGCATACGCTCAAACACTGATATGAAATCAGTTTACCTTTGATTGATATATTAACCGCAGCTTTGTTAATGTACTTTTGTTGCGGTTCATTTTGCAGATCAAATATTAGATTGCCATTTATAATCAAAGCGATGAAGACAATAAAGCTGTTCGATATTGCATAATCGTAGACGCAACTCAGTTTTAAAAACTATGTTATAGCTTTTTATATCGCAAATTTGAAATGAACACAACCCATCAAATTTATAAAGAGTGTGTCTTAAAGCACAGGTCGAGATGTGGTTGCACGGTTTATCCTCATATTAATGTTATAGAGATAACTAAGACAAATAACAACAATATGTCTCTTTTTTCGCAATTGGTTGCTGCACTGGCAGCCATCTTTAAAATTTTGGTTGCCTTGCTTAAGAGTAACAAGGCTATAATCATGTACATGTTGTGTTATGTGTATCTAATACTTTATTTATTTTCTTTAAATTATTGAGCAACTATTTTGCCGACATGACATACTTTTAATGCATCATGTCTTGTTGTAAGTCGGAATTGAATCATTTCCTAGGCATAATTGATCCACAGCCAATTTGTATTCTATGTTTAATTGGATTGAGTTGTTTCAAGCTTTGAAAAAGCTAGTTGCCCTGCTTTTTAGCCCAACTGTAACCAACTTTTGAAACTGAGTTTCCTGGGCTTAAATCTACTGGCCCCAGGCTAACAGGCAACCACTAAACCTGTAAGTTATACATGGTTTAAGATCTGACAGTAAATTGAACTCATTAAATTTGCAAGTCTGATTACATTTAAGGTCCTTTTAATGTTTTGGTAAATAGACAAAATTAAACGATTTAATAATTTGGAGAGTTCTGTTGGTGTCGTTATATTTTTTCATACTACCAGGATTGATTATATAAAGTATAAAATACATCTCTCATTGTTGAGCACGGATGGCCGAGTGGTCTTAACGATAGACTTTTATTCCAGGGGTCAGTGGTTCGAGCCCAGTTGAGGGTAACTTTTTTTTTATTTAATTTTATTCTTGTTTTGTTTTTAATGGAGCTTTTAAGATCCAATGTTTACATTTATCATTATTAAGCATTTAATGACAAACTGTGAAAAGGTCCATTTTAGATGTTTACTAAAAATGCCACAAGGTAAACATTTAGAACTCATTGGTTGTTTATTTGAATTAGAAGTGATTTTGTTTATTTGCCTTGTCAGCGAGGTTACTTTGAAGTTATTATCACTGTTATCTTTTTTTTTTCAAATCATTAATAGAAAAGATAATTTAAGCTTCATTTTGGGAAAACATGGCTTAACGCATATGCATTAATTGTCATCCCAGTACCAGAGACTCTCATTAAACGAAAAAACGTTGCTATTGTCAACAGTTTGTGTAAATCATGTAGCCAATTGACTTCTCTTAACACTGTATTAATTATTCGTAAATTAACTGACTATAGAGACAAACAATACAATTTATTTAGTAATTGTACAACACATCTCCATTTCCTTACAGAATACATATTTTGGACATCGTATCTGTAAAGTCCAATATGTTTATATGCTCTAACTTGAGACTGACGGAATTGTATAATCTATAAACCTATAGACTTATGTTTCTATTACATGTACATATTGTTTGAACCTTTAGTGTAAGCTCAAATCAATCGAAAATTTATAAACTTAGCCTTAAGAGAAAACCGTTGCCAATGCCGTGGGAGGAAAATTAGCTTCTGGGTTCAGGAAAATAGAACCATAGGTTAAGAGATGCATATAGATTAGTTTCTTAATAAGGTTTACCACTTATTAGAAATAAAGGACATGGGATGGTCAACCGATTTGTTGTTTCATACCATAGCTGAGTAAAAGAGTCAAGCATTTTGTATGCAAGTGAACCTTTGGTGAGCTTTATAACGAGTTTCTTGGATGAATTTAATTAAATATGACGTGAAATTGCTTGGAGAATTAACATTGAAACAAAATATGCAAAGTTTAAATGTTCAAGCAATTACTTTTGCCTAATTGACACCCTTCATGATTATGCTTTTAGTTCGTTATGCGATTGGTTCAAACTATATCAGGTAAAATGAGTAAACACTCATTTTTATTAATTCAATGCTATATGTATCTCGGATATTATTAATAACGACATATACATAATTATTATAAAAATCTAATTTTTCCAGAACATCTTGAAGATGAAATAAATAATCACGTTTCTAATTACTTTATAATACGTCTTTTGACATTTTCATTCTTAAAAATATATAATTATCTATGTTTGTTTGAAAATGGAATTGTTGAAAGAGAAATATTTAGACAAAGTGGGTGACAAATAAAGTGATGCTTTCGTCATAAGGCTTATTTGGGGTTTTATATCTGCTAATTGACATCTCTAAATATAATTGCATCTGTTAACCAAAATGTGTAAGTAATTTTTATTGTTTTTCAATTATATGTTAATATACATTTCAAGATTTTAAAATTACCCACATTAAATGATACGGTTGGCATTGATTTTAACCCCGAGTTATATTATGAGCCCATTACACTTATTTTGCAACTGGAATGAATATTTCATGATTAAACTTAAGTCATTACTGAATTGCGTCTGGACATGAAATACACGAGTAATTTCACCAATAGTTGTAACATTTAAAATTACCCTATTTGAAAATACTAAATAGTTGGTCCCTGAAATGTCAAGTTTGTGTTGTAAAACAATAAAATAACTGACAATTTCGAACTTTCAGATATTGCTTTGTTATCTAGTGCATTCTAAACGCTGCTTGCATCGGTAATATTTCTGATTACATCATGGTATGTCTGGTCAGCGCCGTGTACATGATTCTGACCGGTAATTGGACATAAGACGAACACACTGACATTTGAACGTCAGTATTCTAATATAATAAATATACTGATTCAAAACCCACTTGCAAATGTTCAAATCATATATGTAGTGACATACACAAGAACCACATATCCGCACAGCATGCCCTCCCATATCGTACATGTATACACAATGTAAAACATCGAACATGACACAAGCACTGCGGTGGAATATATCGTAATATGTTTTGAAAGTCTTAATGATAACTACACCCGACGTTAAACCATTCATATCTGTCAACATTGTTCATGGTGAAGCTTGTTTTACGCCTACGTGTATTCGTGACAAGGCGGTACACGTGACATTCCCTGCTCTATATGAGCATTGCTCTTCCTCTTAAACTTAAAGGTAAAAAATAAAACACACTATTTAAACTATTTAATAACAAATAACAAGCAAGTTCTTTCGAATTCCGAAGACTTCAACCGGTCTGTCAGTTTATGTTTATTCCAAATTTATTTAAACAAAGATAGACCGTGTGTTATGATAACAGCATTCTGTAATCTTCGTGAAATCATCCTGTATTGGCAAACGTACCTTTACGATGCAGGTATCGGGCTAATTGCCAATATAAGAAAATTTAAACAATCTTATGAATTGAGATTAAAACTTGATGATGAATGTTTCTTCAGTGGAAAGCGTTCTATGATTTTATAGGATTTACGATGCTGAAAAAATCATTTATATGTACACATGATTGTTTTGATATATCAAGCAACTTTAGAAATGTGCTATATTTATGGCCACATATGAATATTGTGGAAACCGTGCAACAGGCAAAACCGTAAAACTCTGGCACCGGATAAAATTAGATCAGATGGCACTGGATACCATTCGAAATCATTTTATAACTATGAAGATTGCCTTTTCTTCTCAGCACATTGTAAAAAATAAGATATATATTCATTGTTTGCAAATGTTTTTCCATATTAATATGAATTCATTGTAAATTCGTATCGTATTTAAATGCTTTCATATGATCATTCGACGTATGTTGCTTAAAATGAATACTTGTGTCAACTACTATAGATACATTTCATATATATAAAACACAGTGGTTCTATTGGCAATTGTGAACAACTATTGGACATGTTACATACTTCTTCTTATGAAAGGGGAGTGAATGGCTGTGTTAATGCTCAAAATTGCACACTTGCCAACGTTTTGCATTTAATGTGCATTTTGAAGATTTACACAGATATTTGAATCGTTGACAGTATTGGCTGATGTCCTTCTTAATAAGCAGCAAGCTGCAAAGAATTTAATTTCCTATATTATCCATTTTTGATTGGCACTGTACATAATTGACCGTTATCGCGATGAAAGTGGTGTAAAAACATATTGTACAAGATCGGAACTGCTTCAGATCCACTAGCTGAACAGCACCAACAGATTAATTAAACATATTTCATAAAACTCATTAAATACCATATGTGTATTCATATGCTTTTATTAATTCTTGATCGAACGTCCATAAGATCTAAACATCACTGAAAATTGGGTACAAGTGCCCATAAAAACTAGATTTGCAACCCATATTTCGTAACATTTAAATGATTATGATTTACCTGCCATGTTTATGGCCATCAGACCGCAGACAAGTTATAAAAAATCAAACTAATCATTACCTATCTCTCCAAACTTCAGCAAGTCACTCCCGAATCTACTTTCGAAAGGCTGAATATCAATGTACATGAGTAACGCTCTGTGACAAGGGGGTTAAATGCATGTGCTTAAAGTGTCGTCCCAGATTAGCCTGTGCAGTCCGCACAGGATTATCAGGGACGACATTATCCGCTTTTATGGTATTTTTCGTAAAAAAAAGTCTCGTCTTAACAAACATCAATTTAGGACTTCACAGGCTAATCTGGGACGACACTTAAAGCACATGCAATAAACCCACTTTTTACATAGCGCGACTCATATAAATGTTTAGCTCATCAACATCTTAACGATAACTTAATGGTAAGGTAAACACTTGACGTAATGTGTTAGACAATACTTAATGGCGCTCTTAAACATCAATTTATTGAAACATATTATTTATATTACTATATTATTTTGAATTCCACTAGATCTACTTTATTTTCAGTTGTGTCGACATACACGTTCTTTGTTCAGAAATACTGACATTCAAAGTCATAGTTAGTTTTTCTTTGTTGCCAGGAACATTGGTATCGGCGTTCACAGTGTTATGCGGTGCACCGACAATGTTAAACAAGCGCGTTCCGGCGTTCTTGTTCAATCTGCTGTCAGCATTCCTCCAACTAATCACCTTCTTTGTCATCGTCGGCTGGGTTTGGTCCATCCTTTGGGGCATGACCATGGTGACATTGGCCAGTAAGTCCAGATATTTGTATGGTTGTTGTGTACCATTGTTAAGATGCATTTTAATAGTAGTGTTTTTTTGTAAAATGATAAATTGTGTAACCATAAGACGAGATAAGCTATCGTTAAAGGCCTATTTTAAGACTTCTGTATTGGACCCCCCCCCTCTGAATCCGGTATATTTTTAGCACCATGTTGTGATCACATTGCAGTGACCCTTATCAGTGGTGATCAATACAAATATGAGCTTCGCTCTGTGAACAGGGGATTTAGTGCATGTGTGTATAGAGTCGTCCCAGATCAGCCCGTGCAGTTCGCACAGGCTAATCACGCCTTAACTGGATTTTTGTTAAGAAGAGACTTTCTTTACATAAAACATATCATACAAGCGGAAAGTGTCGTCCCTGATTAGCCTGTGTGGAGTCCACAGGCTTATCTGGGACGACACTTTACGCATATGCATTAAAACCCCTTTTCACATAGCGAGGCTCAAATTTATTATGCAGCGGAAACAGTGCAGTAAACCACAGATAAGTTTATAGAAAGATGTTTGTTGATAAAGATAAAATAGTTTAGGGTGCCTCCATACACTGAATGGAATACCACATGGCTAGACGAGGCATTCCTTAAACTAGGTCTTGAAACCATAAGCATTCGTTGTTGTTTGTGGTGTTGTTTTTAGTTTCATGTCCTGTTGCTGCTGTTGTCGTTATTGTATCATACGTAGCTATCATATTACCTTCAATAACACAAAAAGTAATCCACAATTATATCCATTCACACTAGACATTAATTTCGGAGTTTTTTTTCTTGTGATTGGTCCACCAATAAACATACTGATTGTATGAGCTCTTTATATAATGACATACAGTATGTACTCGATTCGTTGATGTTCGATGCTATTCCAGGACAAACATCATGAGAGGGAGTGGTTAACCGCCGATGTATTAAAATTTGATGTGTACATATAACTTGTTTTGGAAAAAAATATGTTTGTTGTATCCCATTTCTTAACTGGCGTTCCGCTCCATAATTATCCTGGAATAGCACTCAGTTTTATGAAATATATAATATTCATAAATGTTTAGTTTTTAGAAGATTAAGCTTATTACTCTTTGATCAAATGTTACATATACGTTGATTAAAGGTGTGGGGATATATGGTTAACATTTTCGGACATTTAGTACATTCTGCAAATCATACACAATATGGAAAACATGTTATTAAGAAATATAAACTTAAATAAATTTTATTATGGTATTAGTTGATAGTGTATGCTCTCGTCTACAAATGTAAAATCGATATTGACAATAATTGCCAATAACAATGCATACAGTTGATTTATTGTCGTGCACCAAAGCATCGTGTGTATTAGTAAACATCATTTTGACTGTCATGTTGCTTCTCATAATGTCATATTTAACAGAACAGAACAGTACTTTATTTGTTTTCACATGTTATAAAACTATAACATTTTGTACTAACATGTGAGCTTATTTATAAGATAATTACACACATATCAAACAAACAGTAGTGTATACGGTAAATCATAGTAGATCATGTGGGTAAGCGGTTGATATGTGAAAATTTTCCAGTAGAGGGTCAGTAACATAATGGCTATTTAAACAATATAGTATCAACAAAGAAAAGAACATTTAGGTTTTGAACCAATAGGTGTTAAATAATTAATAGTTAAGTACTTATATGAATTTTTCATGTGATTTCAGTGAGCTGGGGCGAGGAGAAGCGAACACCTTATTACTGTCGTCGACAGAGCAGCATTGATGTGCTTGATTGATGATCACTAATTATGTAAACACACTTTCTGGGAATTTCCAAAATCTCCATATCTCACTTCTTGTATGATATGGCATTTGTACTCTGCTGTTGCTCTGAAGTGGTTCTCAAATGAATGCAAATGAACAGATTCAGACGCAGTGATACATAAATTATTGCATTTTGTAGGATTGATTATTTGGTCAGTATGTGTGTAGCTTTATATTTGCCAGACAAATGCAATTCCAAAATTATGGAATGTTTGGTATAGGTCGCCAATATGACGACATACTGAGGGACTTTATTTTAAGACTCAGAGCGGTGTTGATATAACATAACCCTGTGAATGTATATACTATATATGTTAATAATCATTTTCTTTAAGTTGTGATAAGATGACATGTCTGACATTATTTACAATGTCATATAATTCAGTTCTACACAGTTACTCGAAACATGTATTTATGAAAATCGTCCTACGATAAACATCTGTGTATTCAACAGCATCAAATGCAATCCATCTAACTCTTCATATATCGTACATACATGTATATAATTATTTGTACCAGAGCAATACATGATTTCATGACTTGACTGGCAAACAAGTACAAACAAGTAAATCCCATAATGTGTTACAATATTAATTCAAAAGAATACTGACATCGTTAAAATGACTAGATAGTCTTAAACTAACAAAAGTTTACAAGTCCACTGTTGGGAGGGATTTTCGTGCATTTCTTTAACAAACATTTGCACATTATAAAGCTGCCACCCACATCAAATTTCCTTTTTCCATAACATTACAGACAAGAATATAATTTAACAAAAATATCTTCTGTTGTCGAGCATGTAAACATATGCATTATCATTTAATGTAATACAAAGTTATTGTGTTGGAATTTTCTGTTAAGAGATTACCAATTTACACGATCAAAATGGCCATAAATTTCATTGTTATTATTCCAGCATTATGCATATGCCGGTTCGTGTTTAGTATATGTAGAACATATAACCTTAAAGTTTATGTCTTCACATCCAAATAGCTTTAATGCGACTAGCTTTTTTGGATGGGAGCGTGGTCGTAATTACTTTTCATGTTCATTGTAATGATGTATTAAGTGTATGCATATTGTGTGTATTTTTTATGTTCAATTAAATTTGAATAGAAATACTGTTTGTGTTTCTGAATAGTCACATGTGCATACATAAACATCGAAGGAACTAAGATAGGCCATTCGCGAACACAGTCAATTTTTGGGGGATTACGTACGATATTGCACGATTTTGCAGACGAACCCCGTCAGAGAACGATTCTTTGACTGTTAAGGTCCGTTTCTGAAGTGCCTAATATACGGAAAATAGCAGTTTAAGGTGATTCAAGAAATGTTATAATGTTGAAGTGTTGGAGGCGCGGAAATCACTGGATGTGTTCACCTTACGGCGACATCAACATAGTGCCTCATTCAATATGAGAAATAATGTGCTACAGCAGGGTTTGACAGACTGACTTTGAAATGTCAATTATTATTCTTCTAGCTAAAACATATGGACATATTATGCCAAGCCACGCCACAATCTACTGAAGCGGATATTAACTTAACAAGCCCAATCAACAAATGTTGACATGCGACACTATGATCCGACGTTACAAATCGTGCCGTACATTCCATACACTCAGAATGTCGTCGATTTACGTATCAATATGTATTTCAGATATTGTTTGTCCGTTAGAAAACTTATTTGCGTAGATAAATAAAAAAATTGAGAATGAAGAAAAAACTTGAGAAATCACTAGTATATCACACAGTGATACTCTTTCTACTGTGAATATAAAATGACATGTAATGGACGATACAAATTATGCTTATATGTTTAACAATACCTGCTATCGTTTTTCGGTTGTTCATGTTAACACGCCAGGCGTTTTTAATTCCTATGAAACTGATCGAAAACTCTCAATGAAACTACATAATTAAGATCAATAGTGGGAATGAGAAATAAGAATTTGTAAAAACAATACAGAATAAATACAATACAGAAACCATCATGTTTCACTGTTGAACTATTGTGAGTAATATGTCGTGATACAAGTTAATTTGACAATAACATTTTCGAGCATCCTTTTGTTATATCTAATAGATGTCTAAACACGTATATATACAGCACTATGAAAATTCCTTTAGAGTAATAATAACGATGAACATTAGATTCATTAAGTCTCTAAACAAAACGCCTTATTAATGATTGATGGGTAGATTTTCACATATAATAAAACGCAATTGGTCATTCTATTATAAAGTCTATTTTGTTCATTTTTTGGAATGCATATAGCGTATTATTCAACAATAATACGTTTTCCAATAAATTGTAATTCAATGACATTTTTCCTCTTTTACTTCTATAGTTTCATATGTTCTGCAAGAAATAAGATAGTACAAAATAAGAATGCTGCTTCATTAAACTACAAACGTTGTATGTTGGGTAATACTTATTTCGAAAGCAATTGTTTCAATTACGTACCTTGTTCATTTCCGATAAGTTTCACAACTCAGGAGGACTAGCGCATTAACACTAATTAATACTTATGTTACTTTATATAGTCACAAAATTGACTTGAATGCATGTGATTGTCGGTCAAAGCAAGGTGATTATCAATGTTGATAATCGATAAACGCCCCGGAGCTAAAGCACGTGACGTCAACTGAACAAAATGGCGTCCATATTCAGTCTTTTCCAACGGTGATAATAAAATTAAGCCACAAATCAACGAAATAATAAAAAAAAGATAATTAAACGTAGCACAAAAAAAGAATGATGACAAAAATATCGATTGCATCTAAAACTTCACTGTAGATGAGATTGATGAAACTATTTGAGCGTATATTTTAACAGAGTCATCCAACATCAAAATTAGGAAACGACAATCTTACCTCAATGACATCTTTAATCCAAAGCTTATAATAATACAATTATATGTACAACGATATGCACTTCGATTTTCTGTTTTCTTTTCCACCCGATTATCTTAATTTATTTCAAACTACACTTTTTGAAACGTTTTACGAAATCGAATGACTGCTCGGAGTGATTTCTTTAATTCCTCTTGAAGTTTCCAATTACACATTACAAACACACAATCCGAAATACGTTTTGGGTTCGTTCGAAGTTTTTTAAATTAATATTTAACTGGTAAATAAATCACAACGTCCGATTTGTTGTCGTTAAAATCCGGAGAGTCACTCTTAAACTGCCCGTTTAACTGGTGTGTTTCGTCTGTGGTGAAATTTACTTGTGTGAAACCGATTTACCGTAAAACGGCATGCATAATCGGTAGTCATACAGCAGTCATTCTACAAGACAGTCGTCTATTACGTATCCATGTAATCTTGTGTATTTGTGTCTGCATAACGTTTCATGAGGGATCCTTTGGAACAAAGACATCTTTATTTACAGGTAGGTTACTACCATTTTTACTTTACGTCAAAGAAATAACGTCATACAAAATAGATACGTCATAAATTGCGTAATCAATTGAATGAAAATAAAAGTACGGAAAGCTGGTTCGGTAATATATTTTAGTGAATGAACAAATATGATGATATGTAATATAAACGATAACACACGCTAAGTATTAAAGACGTTAATACCATCGTTGCTTGAGGGCCAGAAGTGCTAATCCGCCTACGGCCTTCGGGGCGATAATTCACTCTGCGGGCCGATTATCACTTCTGGCCCTCAAGCAACGAGGTATTAACCTCTAATGAACTATCGATATTTCGTAAAGGTTATAATGAAGATAAAAATATATCGTATTGTTAAAATGTGTTTGTTTGTTTACAAATCAACAGCAAAATATAACTCATATGAAATTGTACAAATATTATTAAATTGTGTTATGTAATTCCATATCTCAATATTGTTTGTCTCGGTTAATATGTATGTAATGTTGGAAAATGCAAAACAATAACAATATGTCTAAAAAAGCGTATACTTATCATTTCGAGTTTTTGTTTGCCATCGCTCCTTGAAAACTGACTAATTGGGCCATGGATATGATGGATCGAATGTATTCAACAATTAATGTTAGGATAAGCATTCAGTAATTTAAATGCCAAAAATGTATCTTTATTAATTATTAGAGGATATTCCAATACAATACTTAAAGTATTTTAAAGTTGTATTAATAATATAATCAAGGATTTCATGCAGGTTATTTTTCCAATATATTTTGAGATATGTCTTGATAGGGCATCAAGCATCATACGAACTCGTTGAGTTTGTGTTGATTGGATGTCGACTGCTTAAACAATTATCTGCCAAAAATAGCTCAACATTTATTGTAAAGTTTTTACATTCCATAAACCTAAACAAAGTTAACTTCATTTCAGAAATAGATAAAAACATATAGTGAAGCTTACTAATTCAAAAATATATTCATAAGCATAATATTAAATATGAATGGTAAGTAGTAATAATTGTATCATGTTATTAAAATATATAAACAACATATATGATTACGTGTCTTTATAACTATTTATTCTGCAACACACACGTCAACCTAAATGCATTCATTGAATACAATATCTCTTAATACCGATGATATGGTTAATTAGTACTTTATGACTTTTTTGTGTATTATAATTTATAATGCATTCACGGAAGTGTGTCTGGTCTTTTTTTGGTAAAATATCCTTCTCCTACTTCTTATGAATGTTGAATGTGTGCAAATATATGTATGGATATTTAGTCAATGTGTATATGTTGTTCTCATGTGTCATACATGCGTATTTGATTGGAATATATATATATATACATTTAAAAACAATGCAAAACTTGTACTTGTTACTTTTTGGCTTCGCTTTTAATTTCCTTAGTATCTGTAATAAAATAGAATCCAAATATTACATTCACATTGAATATGTTAAGAACATTCTACGTAAGATAACTGATTGTATCTATCTCTTTTCCTTGGCATGCTACTAATTGAAATCTGTATTATGTTTATATGAGTATGTAATGATAGTATTCGCCAATAAAAGTGTCTGTCTGCCTATCTGCCTGTCTGTCTGTAATACAATAAAAACATGGATGAATTCATGTTGCACATAACAAAAATAACTAACACTATATTCTAGAAACTTATCAACAATAAAAATAGAATTTAAGTATTAGTTAACGCCTCTACTTAATTATCAATTAATTTTAAGAACTAGTAACACCTGGTGTATCGGTAACGCAGGAGTACAATGCAGGTGTTGATAAGTCCGGTCCATGCGTTCTAACGCGTTACATATATAATAACAGGTTACTGCCCCGTAGTTTTATAATAAATCAAATGAGGCTTATACTAAAAAACACGACAAGGCTTGGTGAAGCTTATAATAAAATAAAACGGCGAGGCCTGTCTGTTTATCTGTTTATTATGCCATTTCACCATTTTCAAAGAAATAAACACATATAATCGTTACGCCCTTGCTGTTGGGAGTGAATGAATCTGACGTTGTCGTGTTTTGTATAAAGTTATTGCGACTTGTAGATTCATTTGTAATATTTGTAAAATACGTTTGTTTTCCCTATATGTGTGTTCTTCTTGGTACATGAAATTGCATACATTTTGTTATAAAGTTTTTTTGTGATGAATCTGATTTATTTCTATCGAACTTGATGGCTTTGTAGTTGAATATGAGTTAAATGACGAATAACCACCACCTTTCAATTGATATTAACACCTACTGTCCTTATAATGAGAGAAAAAACAGGTAAATGCTCAATCGTTTTGTTATATATCAGGTGCGGCTTGGAAGAAAATAACGACATTTTGTCTGTCAATACCGTGCATGATGTATTACTATTATTTGATGTAAGACTATGATTTTGGTCGGGAACGAATATGTTATATGAAATGTGTCGTGTTGATAATGACGTCGTGAGCGTTTGAACTTAATATTTGTACTACATCTCGGTATTATATTGTTTTTTTTAAATGTGATTCATTCCTACCGAAAATGAAGATTTAATTGTTGATTCCGAGTAGTATGTCGTTTCTCCAATATTGATCGACATAAACGCCAACTAACTTAATATCAGCAATAATACCAGACTCCTAAGTATCATTAAGATATCAAATATACGTATGATAAATATGGAATATTACATGACTGTGATGGTCCGATGGGGTGTTAAGATTGAGTTGATTATGTGGTGTACTTAACGAGTGCGATACAAGCCCGGAAAACCATGAAATATTCCATTAGTATAAACCTTCGTACGATGATTACAATTTAACATGTCACCAACGTCAACAAATGATGTATGAGTTACCGCCATAAACATAACAATTATTGAACTACGCATATATTAACATACCATTATGACGTCATTATAATGTTTATAGTAATGACGTCATTAAACAGTCTGGTTTTAATAGCCCTTTAATAAGAAAACAGATTTCACATTGTGAGATATGGAATAGAAATAATCCGGAGCTCTCTAGTTATTGTTTATTTTTACGATAACAAGGTCGTACGACCCGGTACAAACAAACCTTATGATTGACTCGTACTGCCGGTTAAAGAATTCAACAATGCCATTTAAGCGGTATAGACATGTGATACAGTAAATAATAATACATGAAAAGTATGTTGACAAGATGATTCTCTGCTAGTGTCATACATGGTATGAGGAAACGTTAAATTATAAAATCTGACAGACAACAGCGATAAACATGTTTTACTAGTAGATCAAGTATGTTTTAAAATTGTAATCAATACAAAGGCCACGGCCAGTCTATTGGTAAGAAACCCTTTAAAAGGACATTCAGTTCTTAAATATATATCACAATCACACACTTGAACATGATAAGCCATTAGGTTGTGTCATAATCAAGTTGAGATAATAGTATCCACTGAGAGCATGTTAACACTTTGAAGAAGCTGCCGCTATAGAATGACTCTAGTTGACCTCTCACAGAAGCCAAAACGTCGTCATTTAAGTTTATCTGTACAATTCCCTTTTCGTTTACATTACTGGAAATATTTTGAAATAGTTGTGACTGAAATCTGATCCTATATATGATAGTAATAGCTGTGTGAATGTGTTAAAGCAAAGGCAGTCCTTTTTCTTCACAAATTCCGAAGAGTTTTAATGCAGTCTTACGATGATAACACTTTTGTGAACATTATATTTAAATGAGAAACTGTACAAACATTTTACGGGATACATTCCCATCTGGTGAACAATCTATAACCGGAAATGAACTGTCCTGGTAATTAACAAGGCCAGGTAAATCAATACTATATTGCCTTTGATTAAACCTTTGACCTTTAATAAAAAAAGTCTTTGCCTTTGATTCATACATTCTCTGGTAATTACTTAATTACTTCTATTTCTGTGCACAGCTCAGATGTGAATTGCAAATGGTGGCACATAAATATCGTAGCACATGAACAAGTTGCAACGATACATGTATGTGAAGATAAACACCCACTGTTTCTCCATATGGCACTAAACGGTCAATAATGGTGTGCTGGTATTGTCATTTCTAGGTTTGAAGACACATTTTAGAAGACGTGCTTAAAGTCACACTCTATGCAGTTGGTTCCGGGATACATTGGCGTCATGTTTGGAAGCATCCTCTATTAATTGGAAGTAGTAAGGCAAAGGTGACTGGAGACTAAAAGTATAGCTTTATTGTCCGTCTGAAAAATACTTCACTATTTATAGAATTGCTTTCTGATTAACACTTAAATTTTCATTGATATGAAAAGTTGCAGTTTACTTCAAATTTAGCAATTAAGCGTTTTCAAAAGAGTTGTTTGACCAAGGTTCTTGCTAGGAGGGATTTTGGGGGTACAATCTGTAAAATATTTGTTTGCAAAAAAAATAACAAATTGCAGATCCAGTTCTCATTGAAAATCTGTGCAGATATGTGATTTTTTTTAAACCCGTTTTAAATTTCAAAATGTATTTATATACTCATGGTGACATGGTCGACAAAAAGCATAATTGATTCAGTATTTGTAAAACTTAAATCAATTGAGGTTAACATTAATATCCTTAGTTTCAGTTATATATGAGTAAATACTGTTTATTCTTTAATTAACCGATAACATGTACTTTTACACTTAATATGTTTAAAAAGAACTGACAGATATTTTAAGTACATGTTGAATTTTACATTGAAAGAATTTTTTTTATGATCATTGGATATACAATTCTAAGAAAGAATGTACCTTGATGAAGTGAGAACATATGTGTCTAGCAGTGTAACAGGTACATGTTTTGAAAGTTGCTCTGCCTCAAAAACTCCTTTTCTCCATGTGAAGGGCGTGGATGTACATATTGCCGTTCCTTTAGCATGTTTCAACAAGAGTTAATATAACATGTCTGCAACATCCATCTATTCTGGAAAATATACTTTACACACACACTGTATTAAGAGACTTTGGAATAAAGCATCACACTTGGAAAGGACATTATTGTGTCGATTTTCTTTTATAGAAAACTGTTCATTTTATGTTCTGAATGTGTTTTTGTAATATTGTGTCTATAGTTTTAGAAGAATAAGCACTTATCCATGACTTTTTCATTACAAATATTTTTTTATCATTATAACTATACTTTTCAAACCGAGGTTGCTTTTTTCGGTTTAACGTTTTTTTTCCATAAGTTCTTTGCCTCTTAACATGAAAATGTACAGGACTGTTCCTTGAAGGGGTCTCAGCCAATATATGCATATGTTTCCGCCTCACTGCACAGTATGGCCGCCATAGCTAAAATAGAAATTCGTCTTAACATCTCTGTCTCATTAGGTTATGTAGGTCATAGTCAAAATCAAAACAAACCTAGATTGTATGTGTATTCAGAAATTGTATTGCATAAATAGAATCTTAACAAAATCTCGGAGAAAAAAAATTCCTAATTACTTTATTTCGCTATCGTTCGATAGCATTCCTAATTTGTAAATGTACCGCGTATAACGTCGAAATTACTCGTATATATGTTCATAATTCAACAGTTTTTTTCAATTTTAAATTGTTTAAACAAAAACATATAACATAAGTAACAAAATGGTCGCGTTTAACACACCCAATTGAACTAATGGTTTCGCCATTAGTCATGAAAGACAGCCTTGAGCACAGACAAAACAGCAGTCCTCTTCCGGGTTAATGTTGTTTTAGTATGTGAAAACTGCTGTTATCAAATTCGTTTAGTAACCGCTGAAAAATGTATACATGCCCATTATTTCGGATTTTTTTTTCACCCACATATTGTTATAAACTTTACTTATGATTCGCGTTAGCTCGATTAAGACGAATCGTATATCTTAATATGTCAACATATTTAATAGCATTCATACACAATGTGCATAGCTTATCATTTGAGCGTTTAAATATCATAAATTTATTTACTATCTGTGTTTTCGTTTAGCTAAACATAACCTATTGAGAAATAATGGTAAGCATATTCATTTTTATGCTAATTCCAAACGGAACTTCCGTATTTCGTATGTGAAAATAAGTATGACCTGCAACAGGTTCTATATTTAATTTATGCTTCAAAATAAACGAAATTTTATAAGTGTTCATTAAAACTATTATTTAGTTCGTTCCCTTGTCTGTATATGCATGAATAAATAAATACCAAATGTCCATAAGTTTGATGGCGTCTAAAAGTGTCATAACAGTTTATTTTACTATTTTACATGAACGATCAGATACAAATATATATGACATTTACTTTATGTTCAAAGGTATTAATGTATTATAAATCAGTTTATGTTAGACAATACGCACAATGCCAATGCATTCTAATAACTTGATGTTTTAAGTCAACTCATCATATTTGAGACAAGTGTTCCTAATGCCTATTTGTAAGGTAGTGTGTGTAACACGTTTCGTGATCGGAAAAGAGGTCAAATGTATTCACAAATATGAAATTTATTATACTTTACTTATACTAATTGTTATGCGTTACAAAGTCTATGTTGATTTTACATTCCTGCTCTATGTTAAAATTTCTCGAGTGCATTTCTATAATGTTGCATATTTGAGCCTCGCTCTCTGATCACGGGGCTGAATGCATCTGCGCGAAGTGTCGTCCTACATTATCCTGTGCATTCTGCAAAAGCTCATTCAGGAAGACACTTTCCTCTTAAACATGATGTTTGCTAAGAATGAAGTTCCTTAACACGAAAAATACTATAAAAGCGGAAAGTATCGACCCTGATTAGCATGTGCGGACTGCACAGACTAATCTTTTACGACCCGTTCAAGAAGCCTCGTTTTCCAAGAGCTTTGCTTATTTGTTTTGCATGATACAGAATCCCGCATCTAGACCTAAGAATCAACGAGTACGGTCACCTAAATAATTAATTAAAGAGAAAATCGATGCAGTTTGCGTCTGATTGCTTGCATTAGCATCATATGAAAAAGTGTGTATGCATATATGTACCAAGTCACGATTTGCATCATAATGAAAAAGAAACTTTCAAGATGCCATGAGATATTGCAGTGATATTTTTATTTAAAGGCGTAGTCGATGAAGGCATTACATTTAACAAATCCTGTATTTATGAAGCTGTAAACCAATTAAAATGTTAATATCCATTACCAAATTATTTTCCTTTATATTGTAAGTAGATACATAGTAAGTGTTCATTATAGAAGCACGTGTTTTCAAATATGAATAGCATCCATAGTATATAAACAGACAATTATTCGTCCCAGTTCACGAGCGAAGACTTATGGAAGGTAAATATTTTATCAATTTTATGAACCTTAAATCTGTCTTATTTACAAATAAAGACCCGACAAATTGTTCATCTTTCGCAACCAATGGCAACAAATATTTAGTATAACGTTTGAGAGAAATGCTGACAAATCGACAAATGGACATATTTGCATATAACATTGGAACGCATTCAATCCGACTTTTGTATAATAATGTACATTCTAACTTCCAAACACATTTCTCGGATTAGTATTTAGTTGTACGAACTTTGTTTCATGTTTCATGCAAAAACCGTCGATATGGTACAATGGCATGTTTAATAAGTAAGTATTGTTTTTTGCTCATACAAGCATACGGATTTTAATGATAACTGTACAACGAAGTAAAATGGCCGTCTCTTGATAAAAGACGGCAGTATATAAAACTAATTAATATGTTCAAAATANTAGTATTATTATTATTATTACTATCATTATAGTCAAAGTAGTATTTGCTTCTATCTTTTTAAAGTATTTTTTCGTAAGATTTCCAAAACGACGACTAATATTTACATCTTAAACAGTCACCTTTATCTATGTAACTTTATATTCAAGGGAAAGACCCCCGATAATGTTGTAGAACTTAAGGTCCAACCCTTTTTCCATATAACATTTTTTTTGTTATTGTCAATTTGGAAATAAAATATGTTTAAACTAATGATAAATGTTGTTTTGAACTGATTTAAATTGTGTAATTTTGTAACAAACCAATTGGCATACCGATTGTTCCGATGCCAAATGCTGCATCATTAAAATAAAATGTAATCTTAAGTATTGGAAGTACTCTAAGTTGTGAAATTTCGAATATTAGATTTGTTTATTTCCGCTAACGAATTATGCAAGAATTGCATTGTCCAAAAAACATCATTTTAACTTGTGAAAGCAGGATCTTATTTAAATCTAGATCGCGAACTTTTAAAACTTGCAAATGTTCACTGAAGTCCTTCTAATGATAAACATCATGTTTCATCCTTTATGCTTTTTCCTTTCAAAATGACCTAATGATTCTCCTGCTTCAACTATGCCGTCAGAAAATGAGAGCCAACATCATGTGACTTACAATCGAAAATGTTTTGTGTTTACATCTTATATATTTAAATGTTACTCCGTGTCGATGACCGTAGCCGTAATTATGAATAGAAGCTTTTATGCAAATATTACATGCCCTTGTTGTCGTATTTTTCCATTTTATGTCGATACTATGTTTCGCGAAATCACATGTATCAGCCAACCACTCATATGAACGTAGAGAGTATATTGCAGACATATATTTTATACATATTGAACCAACTAGTATTTTGGTCATTTTAATGATAGAATTTATAATCGAAAAATGCTTGAATGGATGCATCAGTTAAAACCCCCAATTTGCGATCTTTTAAATGCTAGTCCTACCAAATGTAAAATGCGTGAAAAATTGCAAGCCTGTGCGTCGTCTGTAAAAAAGTGATCCATCACTGACGTACTACTACCGGCAAATATTTTTCCAAAATACTCTTAAATATTTGTGAAAGGATTCTGAATGAGCATATATTAAACGAGATTTTATACCTCCTCTTTCGGTTCTTTTCCAGACAATAGTGCCGTCGATCAACACACAAACATCTTTGACAACAGTAAAAATGTCGCTTTGCTGGTTTCAGAGGTGACGTGCTAAAATGTATGTATAACTACCTGTCTTAAAGGAAACAACATGTTATACTCTCCGGCAACGAATTTTGGTTTGCACATACTTATTTCTACCGGCTTCCTCAAAGAATCGATTTTGGGTCCGCTTATGTATTTAATATAAATACATGATAGTATCATCAACATTCGCTCGTGCGTACATTTGTTTGCAGACGATACGATTGTAAATTCTCCTGAACAGAAATCAGCAATAGTCGAAACCGAATTGAGCACACGTGGACTGAACAACGGTTTGCTAAGGTTAAGGTTTAATCATTCAGACTCTCAAATAATATCATGAACGCAAATCAGCCCAATATACCTAACTCTAACACGGCAAAACGAACCCATTCCAAAAGTAGATGTTCATAAACATTTATGAGTGCATTACGTTCATGACTGTTCCTGACACAAACATATTTAATATATCAAAGACAACACATAAATGTTATTGATGCTATTGACAGAAACGTTCTGGACATTACATACTTCTCGTTTATAAGAATTTGGATCAAATACATAGATGTTGCATTTGGTAATTGCTGTCAATAGTAAAAAGATTCAAAATGAATCTACATGTATTGTCCGTATCCATTCGGGAGTGTTGCAAATATTATGATTTTTGAAAACCCGCGAAACTACATATTCTCATTCATTCGTACCCTCACAAAATATGGAATCAAATAGTCTTCCTGTTGAAATATGTTATGCCGATTCACTCAGCATCTTTAGCTGAAGCTTGCTCCCCATTACGAGGCTACTACAACTAATAAATTATATTGACATGGTGAAAGACAAGTCAAGTCAATTTTTGTATTGGCAAATACATTGGTACACAGCCAAACAACATACATAAAACATGTAATGACGGTCTAAATAAATGCATATTCAACAATTTTGATGAAAAGTATGGTTTATATGATGGACATGAAAATAATTAATGGTTGTGCGAATGTTGACAAAAAAAAATGAAGAATATACAAATATACATAAATAATAATAATTTCGACTAGATCTTAAATTGAAAGACGACAACATATGCTCCACCCCAGACTCAAAGCTAATTGTAGTTCATAAAATTTACATCTTCATATTTGCAATATCGTTGTATAATCCCTATTCACGTGGCAGTCAAAACAGTTTCCCACTAGTTCGTGTTAGCAAGTAACTTATCTAGGCAACAAGAAGAAGTTCTTGTCCATGCAATATCGCCGCTGACAATCACAACGCTTAACACTATTCTATATGGAAATGAACACATAGGATGTGATAAAAACACCCATATCTTTGACGCAGTTCATTTGTTCATTTAATCTAGTAAACGATTTAAAATCCTGGTCTCTGTCACTGCGGAAAACTTACTTAATGGCAAAATGTACCTTGTAAATATAACATTTTCCCCTCATGCCTTCTCTTCATAGGTGCCTTAAATTATTGAAAATAAAATGTTCTGTCAGAAATGTCATTTAGAAACTTCATCAAATATGCATTTAAGTGAATCAGTAAACAGTACCTTTTGATAGCAAATAATAATTTCAGAAAATAGCGTAATGATGACTGATATAATGACATTCTCAAATAAAATTCAAAACCGTAGGAAATAATTTACACTGACACATGGTGTCCTTAGAGACTTGTTTCTGTCCGTAAAAGATGAATGCGTCTTTTTATTCTGGTCCAGTAACCTGTGGATAAAATGTTAAGGTCAACGAAATCATGTACTGTCTAACCAAGTTTCATTTCTCTGGGAGAATGTTTTCCTCTCTAGAGCAAAATCATAACAAACCTTATACAGGAGTTCAGTGACCTACAATATTAAGACGGATTCTAGGTGTGAAGAAAATAACATCTGCATACGTCTAAAACGTTTTACTCGCTTGCTGTATGCGAACAAAGCGCAGCTGTTAATGCAAGCAAAACTTTTAATACGAATAATCTGGCTACAGAATACTAAGTTAACACATCTGATTTGTTCATATGTTTGAGCAGCAAACGTACTGCACACTACATTTCATAAAGACTTGTAAAATAATTGACTTGTTGGGAGTGTTGATTATTAGATTAACAGATTAACGCAAACGCATATTATTCAGCTCTACGGGTTCATATAACAACCGTGCAGCTCATGACTAAATTATTGTACTTTATCTTATTTATTTTATTTTTATTTTTTAAAGCTTGATTGATCTGTAGTTATACGAATCTTGTCTGTATGTATGTTTTACAAAATATGTCGGCATACAGATGATAGTGTTTTGATAAAACTTAACCAGATTTAAACAGTTTCGATTTATCTGTTAAATACACGGAGCTGAAAGAGTTCCGCTACACTTTTCAACCTATTTAACCTGTGCACACACTCGGATATTATATGCACTGAATGAAAAATGTTATATATATATACCTATATGCGTTCGTGTACAGAAAGCATAATGCAAAGAAACAAAGTACCTTATGCGTTCACGATGTCAAATATATGAATACAAGCCTCATTTGTATTTGCAAGAAAAACCCTTGATCCTGAGCAAAATGATAAATAAGGATAACAATGCATGCATTGTCAGGAGTCATGTAGTTGATGAAGATGGATGAAATCTTGAAATCGTGAAGATAATACTTTTTTTTTTTTTTTTTTTTTTTTTCAAAATCGTAAAAAG
>VMBQ01001131.1:33849-146496 GCA_007657795.1 Dreissena rostriformis | reverse complement strand
AGAATCATAGCTACAAATAAATATCTGTTTAAGTGCAACCTATCCAACACAAATCTATGTGATATGTGTAGTGAACATATTGAAACAATAGAACACCTTTTCTGGGAGTGTAAACATATTCAATCTCTATGGAATCAATTGACAACCTTTCTAGAGAAACAACAATTAAATGTTAAACTATCTCTCTTAAACATCAGTTTAGGAGTAAATACCTTCAAAATACAAGAGGTTAATGACACTGTGAATTACATTATTATATTAATGAAATATTTCATATTGAGCATGAAATACAGAAAACAAACACCTACAATGAACTGTTTTATCAATTATTTAAAACTTAAGATTCAAATTGAAAAAGAAATAGCCCTCAACAATGATACACTTCATATATTTGAACATAAATGGAAACACATTAAACTTTCATAACAAGTCCAGTTCGCTTTCCACACACTTTATGTAACTCATCCTTTTTTCATAAATATTCTGTTGTTTTTTTAAACACCTCCCACAAACAACCAAAGAAAACAAAATACATATAATTTTTAATATTTTTTTTCAATCAAAAGGAAACCACAAGGCGAAAAAAGTATATATGAGCATATCTTGTATAACATGTTTGAATACTATTGCTGCTACATGGTATATTTTTGTTTTATGATCATATACATGTATACATTGTATGTCTGATATTGAATAAAAAAAAAAGAGTTCCGCTACACTTTTCAACCTATTTAACCTGTGCACACACTCAAAAATTATATGCACTGAATGAAAAATGTTATATATATACCTATATGCGTTCGTGTACAGAAAGCATAATGCAAAGAAACAAAGTACCTTATGCGTTCACGATGTCAAATATATGAATACAAGCCTCATTTGTATTTGCAAGAAAAACCCTTGATCCTGAGCAAAATGATAAATGAGGATAACAATGCATGCATTGTCAGGAGTCATGTAGTTGATGAAGATGGATGAAATCTTGAAAACGTGAAGATAATACTTTTTTTTTTTTAACAAACAGCTAATGCCACGTTATGAAAGACTTGCAATAGGATAAATAAAGGGTGTCTATGACTTCTGCCTTGAACTGGAGGGGCCTTGGTTCAGGTCAATAAAACAACAGAGAACAAACCAAACACCATTTCTTAAGTTATTTGGCTAGTGTGATTTCAAACAAATGCATAGGGCAATCCATTGGCTGCATGATAAATGTTGGGTTTTGGGTTTTGCTTGTTAAATATTAGTTTATCCCCAAAACAAGACGTAGGATCTTGTGACAAGCCAGTATTTGCATGTATGGTATTTTTATGCAAATTCGTTGAGAAATAAAGCGGCCAGGCGGCTGAGAAGTTTTCTGTTTATGAATATAGTGAACCTCGTGAAAACTAGCGTTCGCGTTTTTGTCCAATCTTTATGTAACTTGCTCAGAATATTTAAATGAGTTTTAGCAGAGTTTGGGTGCTAGGAAACACATGATCACAAGGGCTTGGAAAACTTTTCCTAACATGTCTTCAGTGAAGCGTTATAAACACTCTAAAAGTAACACTTTATGCCCAATTATCATTATACTTGGACAGAACATAAGTACTAGTGGCATTTCAGCCGAGTTCAAACTTGGTTCCGGGTAAAAGCCAAGGTCCAAAGCCACATTTTAGACACAAACATAACAAAAGCTGCTCAAAACTTTCCAATTTCCTCGAGTCTCATTTGAACGATCTAGGGCATTTGGCCCTCTTGTTTTGTCTTATTTTTCAGCTTAGTGCTCAATCCTTTGTGTGCACGTAGCTCCAGTGTATTTTTAAATAATCCAGTATATCTATATATTTGTAACAGGATGCATGTCATATAATAAGACCTAAGCATCGTTCAGTCCAGTCACATACACATCTAATTGAAAACAAATCGGCAGTTTATGTTCATTAATGTTTCTTGAAATCCTTTTCAGACAACACATACTCATTTAGTGCGCGTGTATTCATTGTGCTTTATTTCCGATCACGCAAAGAAATAAGTGATGATTCTAAATGTGTACAGGAATGTTGCATCATGCCTCAGTTTTCTGCATTTCAGGCATTAAATTGAAACCTCCGCAGTTTGGTGTCTCGTCGCATTCGAATACCATGTTTAGTATTACCGTTGCATAGCGACTGATTTGCGCATTGTCAGCATGAAGAGGAACGGTTCGTAGAATAATTGCTGCATTTTAAGTACAATCAATTGGATAAAAGTATTATATCTGAAAGTTCTTTACATCGGTAATAAAACAAACAATTGTAGTTGCATGACATACATTTATCTTTAATGTAACTGCATAACATCAGAATAAAAAGAATGCTTTAAAAAAAAAATCGTTATTATGTGACAAGAGCATTTAATTGATTATAACAATCAAACATGATTTATTACATAAACTGAAGATACATTTCATACCTGTCAGTATTTGCCATAAAATAAAAATGATTATCAATAAAGGAAATGCATATATGTTTCATTTTCAAATTAAAAATTGGTCAACCAAGTGCGCAACGCACATTATCGACCCCAATACAAACATCCTCATTTAGTAGGAATCAAATACAAATAGTATTATATTAAACGAGTATTTGTTTATTTGCTTTCTTGAAAAATCCCTTTTTCTGCTTACTTGTTAAAACGGGTTGTCCATGGTTTATTTAAAATGAATCCATATTGATCATGACGTGTTTAACGTGAATGTGTATTATTTTAGCACTACAATATTTGTTATAATAAAAAATATTCATATGTTTAATTTGTCTATTAAACCTTTGACGATCTTTTGACTTTTGAACCCATTTACCAGTGCTGTGTATTTTTCAATACAAATCTGTCAAATGAGTCATGTACTTTAGGGCTACTTTGGTGCGGTAGTGTGTCTTATCAGTGAATATATCTCATGTTGATTATGGCAGAAAAGTATGGTATCAGATATTAGATTAGCCCTCCCCCCAATTAAATCACCTTTGCGTCATAAATATTGATCACTATCAGTGTTCCAGTTATGCCTAACAAAGGGGTGCAGCACCCGGTCGCAGCAAGATCCCCTCCCCCCTTCTACCGACAACATACCCATACCCAAAACATCCATTCAGAACTGTTGTAAGTATCCGTTCTGTGTTGATAATTATGAAATAGTCATTTTCAACGCAATCGTACTGTAGAGTAACAATCCAAGAAATCGAAATTAAAATTGTGTTTTGTTTCCGACATATGCATTAAACACAATAAGACATTTATATATTGATATTTTTACCAACCCATATTTTCAGCACGATTGTCGTTTTGAGCATCGACAGAACATTGCTCGCTGTCCGAGTCGGATTCAGGAAAATCAGACTGACAGTCGCTAATTCCGGCACAAAAATTTCCGGTTCACCGGAAAACTCTTCATTATCACTATCATCTTCCATTCTGATCAATTTTTCTGTCTTGAGTTGTGAGAAATATCACATCCGAAGCCTTATAATGTCGGTTCGCAATTTAGGGCGAATGAACTTGAGATGTTCCTGCGTCACTTCCGGTTTAAATGACAATAGCGAGAAGTTCGTAATGTAGTAAAATTCGCAACTTTGTAGAATTCGTTCTCGCTAAAACAACGTTATTGAATCGAAGTGAGGTGCGAACACTTTTTATATGCACTAAATTCGATAAATATAAGGTTTTTACAGGGTTGGAAAATTATATCCTTTCTCCTTTAAAGGTTGGTTTTAAACTCGGTTGATTGTAGTGAGATTGTAACTAACGCTCAATTGGTCGTTGTCGGTTCATGTACTACTTAAAAGTACCCCGGGTACTCTTAAGTATACTACAATGTTACCGGGTACGAAAAATACGCGAATTTTCACATATTCCGATCTACACGCCATTTTCATTCAAAATGGAAGTGACGTTGGTTTTACACGTGTTCATTCGCCCGCAATAACGAACCGGCATAATAGGGCTTTGGATGAGAAAATTCTCGCAACTGTTGTAAGAAAAATGGATGAAAAGGAAATATGATAGTGATAATGAAGAATTTTTTGTTGAACCGTACATGTATGAGACGGAATTTAGTGAGTGTCAGTCAGATTTTTCTGAATCTGACTCAGAAAGCAAGGAATCTTTTGTCGATTACACATTGTCCTCAACCTCGTAAACCAGGGGTCTAGATAAGAGGAGAACATGGTCTTTGCAAGAACATTGTTACTTAAATCCATGTTCTAATGCTCGTTAGAATCGTTACATCCAGACGATTCTAATGAGCTTTCACAACATAAGATTTTGGTAACGATTTAGAAAGTTTGCTGTGGAAAGACGCCTCTTGTCTAGAGCTCTGTAATAAAAACATAAACCGCTCCTACTTAACAGACGCAAACACCGATCTATTCCATTTATTTATGTATTCAACTTCTCTGTGTAAGACGATCGTTCAGGAAATTGTTTTAAATTATTACAAAACCGAATTTTTTGGACTAGATCTCGGATGCAAATCATTTTAAATAAAATCCTGACTTACCGCAGTGGTTCTATAATACGTTTTAATGTCTACCCGAAAAATAAGGGAAGTAACTCACGGAGACACTCAGCGCGATATTGCTCAATTTTGTATATAATAGCAAATTGTTATTTTAATAACAGTTTTTCCATTAAACAAGTTTCATAGGGTAGGAAATATAAGTATGTTCTTCCCCGGCAACAAGATAAGAATACCAGTCGCTTTAACGATTAAGGATAAGACACAATCTTTGGGTAACGGTTGCCGGTCTATAGGTACACAGTTAAAATTACCAATTTAACAGTTCTGAGCAGGGAATAACGTCCACATCTCATCATGCGATTTCCATTGTCTCAGCCGATGGAATGAGCATAATTTTATTTTGGTTGCCGTTGTAATGAACATCTAATAATTAGTCACGGCCGTTGTCATGGTCCGTTTTTCAAAACCCACTCGAATTTAAAAAAAAATGTTGTTTGTTCATGTTGGAAACTGTTATTTGGAATAACCAAAGATAAATGATTAAATATTTCAATACAATGCTGTTCAAATTTATCTTTGGTCTAAATCCTGTGTAATTTGAGTTTCACTGAGAGAGTGGTGAATTTTGTTTGATTTTTGACCACATTCTAACGGATTGCTTGAAAAGTAAGCAGCTAGGAAGGTAGGGACTACGCTCACAAAGTCCTTCTTACTTAGTCTCTCAAAGAACACACCCAAACCTGCTTAATCCAATACGTTAAATATAAAGAATATGGAAATACTAACACTTCGCTTTCCACCGACATGTATACAGTATCTTAGTCGTCGCATGATCCACAGTCGTCGCTGGAGTCGATTGAACGGTGTGTTAATTGTTAATGAAATCAATTCTAATAGTTATGATCCATGAACAAAAATCATTAGCATGTTATATTTTATTGTGAATATTTCAATATAACATACTTAATGGTGTCAGCAAACGATATTTATTTTATAAATATTATTCCAATTTCATTTTTTTAAATGTTCTGTTACTAGTCTTTGTAGTAAACAGTGAACTATTTGGGTTAAATATCATTATAACTAAGTTTACATAGTTAGTTTTTGATTTTCCCATAATTTCTAATAAGTTCATGAAATATACTTGATAAGCACGCATACTATTTATGACGCTTTCATTGTTTTTTTGGTGACCCAGACCATAACTTGAGTAATGTATAAGTTGTTTAGTATCAAATTTGTTTGTGTCATTTTTTTTGAAAATTTAAATCGTTCTAGAATATATTTATTTATAGCAATTTTCGTTATAAAAACGGCATTTCTCCTTTAATCATGCAGTTGCCCACTGCAAAAGAAGATCTTAATTTACTTAATATATCTTATACAAAGCAGATCATATTAACCAACGATTGTTATGTTGTTTGACCATATTCTGATACATGCTAAATGTATAAATTGAGTTATTTTCAAGTTACACATGTAATGAACGATTAACATAAATTGACATGTAATATGTACTCACCACTTAGGCATCACGGTGTACAATTAAATGAAATTACGTTAGCATAGCCCTTTCAACAAACAACATAAATACGAGTATTAACTGACGTTATATTTCAAAATAAAAATTAAATAGTACAATCAAAAGTTGTAAAAAAAAATCCATATTTGTTTAAAATTAACTTCTAACGAAGCGACACGATATTTCATATTTTTGCGAAAATAAATATCGACGAGTTTTTATATTGATGATTTTAAATGCGTCGGCGCTGACCAAAAGAAAACTCGTTTGTTTGCGAAATTATAATATCAGAATAAATCTAGGATATTCGTAATACTGGATATAAGGTGTAGTTTCTGTCTTAATTACATCGTTTGCAAACTATATGCAGTACGATTGCAAATATCAATTACGTTATTCGAAATATTTTCTCGGTTGTTATTTGAATATACAATTGTCTCGTCCAAAACCAGCACAAAAGAAGCACTATCATCATGCCCTTGATTTGAGGCAAGTAATCATTTGCCTTTTTTACACATTATAAAATACAAATTCCACACAAAAATGTACTTTAAACTTGCGACATTTTCGCATGATCCGCTTGTTGTACAGCAAAACTGTTGTACAGCAAATAAACGTATTACTAGCATTTTGATACGTATATACGATATACAATGTGGTCTTTGCTGTGAGAATATTCACATCATGTTAAATGAACACTTCTTTACACATTAATATAATTTAAAACTAAAACCAGTAAAACACTTTTATTTTAAACTAAAACACAAAATTCGTTATAGACTTATTTTTCAAGCATATGCATATTGTATTCCAAAATGGCAAATCCTATATCGGGAATATACATCGTCCTGCGGCAGTACTATATGTCTGTTCTGGAACAAGTTAATAGTCCTCTTATGTTAAACGAGACTGGTGGATAAGACATGGCCACACTAAACTCAGTGTCAACGACATCCGGCTGACATTAAACGAGTCGTCTGCATTTCTAATGGCAAGTACTATAGTGAATATCGGACATTATATACATCACGATACGTATACGTATGTAACACGTAATAACATGATTATGTGAAATAGCATATAGTTTATTTGTTCATGAGGCAAATTGAATGTATTTTAATTTAAAGCAAGTTTTTCAGGATCATGCATTGCAGTTTGTTTAAAAGGACGCTCATTTATGACATTTAAGATATTTCTATACATATGTCTGTATGAATGTATAATGCTACCGATTTAGTAGTAAAATTATACATAATTAATGGGACGTCAAGTCCACTAAAACATATACTGTCTTATTTACAGGTTTAGTAATCAACACTTAATCTAGATTTTAACCACATACTCAAGTCATGTTAAGTTTGATTGAAAAGTATAATGTACAACCCGAAATACAAATGCATAAGATAACATAATGACGGTGTACATATATGAATATAAATTGACGAATACGATTATAGAGAAAAATGTATTATATACAACCAGTATGTGGTTACATAAATAAATAACATGTACAACAACTGTACTATANAATCAGCAGTTACTATATCGTAAACGTTAAGTATTCTTTTTATAAAACCATAAAAATCCCATTGTAAAATGTCCGGAACCAATGCCCCTTTCTATCTCAAGTCATCCGCCTGCTCTCATAAAACTCACTGAAACACATAAAACATAATATTAACCTCAAAACAAACAGAGCATAAATAAATAAAACGATTTAAATCACGTATTCGCTCTACCCTGCTTGCCTGTCGAATGACCAAACCTACAAATATGTGCACGAGGAAATCTTGATTTCCGCACCAATGGACATGTATCACCTTCAAAAACCTGTATAACCAGTTTATTCATTCACACAACGATAATAAATACATTTATATACATCACGATACGTATACGTACGTAACACGTCATAACATGATTATGTGAAATAGCATAAAGTTTATTTGTTCATTCGGCAAATTGAATGTATTTTGTTTTAAAGCAAGTTTTTCAGGATCATGCATTAAAGTTTGTTTAAAAGGACGCTCATTTATGACATTTAAGATATTTCTATACATATGTATGTATGATTGTATAATGCTACCGATGTAGTAGTAAAATTATACATAATTAATGGGACGTCAAGTCCACTAAAACATATACTGTCTTATTTAAAGGTTTAGTAATCAACACTAAATCTAGATTTTAACCACATACTCAAGTCATGTTAAGTTTGATTGAAAAGTATAATGTACATACCCGAAATACAAATGCATAAAATAACATAATGACGGTGTAGATATATGAAAATAAATTGACGAATACGATTATAGAGAAAAATGTATTATATACAACCAGTGTGTGGTTACATAAGTAAATAACATGTACAACTACTGTTCTATAAAAGATTTCCACTATTAGTTAAATAATGTAAATGCAATTTGATAACTGAACAATACGTTTAGTTGAAGAATTGTATAAATAATAATTAAATTACATAATATATAATAAATTATACAAACATAACTCATACTGAAAATTACATACAATTAACAGCCAAGTAATACCCATGATTTATGAAACCGAACAGACATAATGAAACCAGAAATGCGAAAATCTAAATTAAACATTAGGCCTTTCACACGTTTCTCGTTCTTCTGAAAATAATCTCGAAGTTTAACGATCATCTAAGGAATCGTATTTACACAAATCCTTTTGTAATTAGCTTTTTCCAGAAGACGTGGTAATATGGTCTGTTTTTTTGGTCTTACCCCTGTTTTTTTTAATGCGTTAAGTGTCGAAACCGTCATAGGAAAAAATTATTGCAATCTGTTGATCGGTAACTATAATATATGTTTTACAGTGAACTTATGTGTATATTTATTTATTAAAGTTTAGAATTACAATTTTTGTAAGCAAACCTCAAATTCATATAGATCATAATTATTTATCTAGGTTTTGTTGTGTGCACATCATTGGATATCCAATTTAACGGTCATCTCATCCATATTTTGATTACCAAGGCTCCAATGGATTGACACATTCAACATTTCTCTCAAACAAAACGCAAATGTGTGCAATCATGAGATGGATACGACTTGAAGTATTATTTTATCCAAATGTATAAATATACATACAGTATATAGATGTTTACGCATTCCCGAAACAACATTTACATCAATATTACAATTTGCACACATTTGTTCATATTCTGTTATGTCATTCTTATTTCAGGGGATGAGATCGTGAAAACTCAAAATGTTATTGTAAGAACTAGCATGATATGAGCGATAGTTCTCGCTCCAAATACATTTCATAAACATATACAGCCTTGTAATGTATGTTTTACAGCTTACTGTCGTAATATATACAAAATGAAATGTTGTGGATCGCAATGACGGACTATGCATAACTTTAATGCACTTAACTCATAAAACGCCTCCAACTCTCAATGCATCGACCCACCTTTCATGACAGTTTACTGTATATAACTACACATGTTGCCAAAATGATGGTCCCATTATGTCGTGCCAAAATGGACCAAAAAACACTGGTTAGTTTGTTTTTAAAAAGTTACTTTATTTGATTTGACTTATTGATCGTATTATATTTAACGGCCAATTAAGTCAACTACGTGATTTATTTTGACATCGATACAAATAATATAACATGCTTTTGAACATTCGACAGTTATTCGAGAACACACATTTGGTTAAAATCTTAAAATAATACATTTTAACATTTAATTTACCTACATTATTTCGACCAAATTGATGCAAAATAAAAACAACAAAAAATTATATGATTAAATCATGCGTTGAAAAACTTTTACATATTCAAGAGAATAAAAGTTAACAGTAAACAAAAATCTTTAAGACCCCGGCATAAAAAGCATGTTTATAACAATAAACACATCAGAAAACCAATTATCTACATATTTAAACACCCGATCTAACCGCTTGTCTGTTTCCAGACCAAAACACGTGCATCAAGTTTATTTACTAACAGTTAGGCGTGTACGATCGACAGTTGTCAAGTAATTAATGATTTTACAGAGCGGACCAATCTGATTCGTTTCCATTCAACTGTCTCTGGCATCAGGCCATTGTCTTCAAAGGTGTTTACATTTTCGAAATTCCACCAGAGAAACACGATTTCCTAACATGTAGTGACTTTCCCTTGTGTTGTAAACGACTGAGTTGTTTAACAATTAAAATCAATACATACTTGTATTTTCACTTCAAAACAACCGACCGAAAACAATAGTATGCATGCCCTTGTTGCGTTGTCAACTGATGATGTAATTAATATCCGGGCCGAGATGCCCAAATGGCAACTAAGCGAACTGATATTCACATTTGGATTTATGTAAATGAAATGCTAAAATTGCACACTGTTGTTATGTTATGCAAGTATGTATATTCAATATGTTGAGACATATAATGATGTAAATGCATTCCGGCTATTCAAAGTCCGTCATTGTATTCCGAAGAATTTTATATCGCAAATTTCTTTCAGTTGTACTGAGTTAGGCTTAACATATAATGCACAAGTTTGTATATGTTTCTGCAGCGAGACCTATCGGGTGTATCATGATATTTTGTTCCATAACATTTTGAGTGTCTGCTATCCCACCCCTAGTATAATAATTGGCATATCAGTGTGTGGATACATTTGTGCAATTTGTAATACTTAATTACAGCAAAGACCAAAGTTTGACATTTTGTGTTTCTAATGCGTGACAATGTTTGCCAATGAAGACGTCGAATCTTATCTATCTTATATTATAATTCGTTTGCGTTTTGATTTTGAAAAATGTGACATGACTCACTACATTTTAATGTCTGAAAAAAGCAATTATCACAACCAATGCAAATCAAATTGACACGTCGTCTCAAAAAGAAAAACTAATCACAAAAGAATTTGTGTAAATAGGTTGTCCGGAACGAAGGTGAAAGTGCGAGATTATTTTCAGAAGAACGAAAAACTGTTTTTAATTCGTCGTGTTTTAGTGTTTTACAATTTGTGTGTTCGTTCTGACTGTTCGGTTTAATATATCATGGATATTAGCTGGCTGTTAATTGTATGTATTTTCAGTATGGGTTATGTTTGTATAATTTGTTTAAGAAATAATCGATGGATAACCGTTGGTTATTGCGGTAATAACCAATGGTATGGAGTTCCCGTGCGTAGGAATTAAACCACAAGGGCGTAGCCCGAGTGGTTTGATAACAAGCATCGGAACGACCCACGGTTAGCTCCCTTCTCCTTCGAATGCGCAAGCGTTGGTTTTTGGTGTGCGACTGTGGTAGAATATTCAATTTATATTCTGCTTTTTACGTATAGCCTCGTAAAATACACGTATTGTTCAGTAATCATATTGCATTTGTATAATTACCAAATGTCGTAGACATTTTATGAATAGATGTCGTGTACATTATTTATAGTATGTAACCACATAATATTATTTATTTTTTATTTTTTTTAAGATTCGTTAATTTGTATTCATCTACCGTCATTATGTTATCCTGAATGTTAGTATTTTGATTACGTACACCGTTCTTTTGAAAAAAGGCATGATTTGACTTGATGGTTAAAATTTAGATTAAGTTTAAATCTGAATATAAGAACATTTATGTTTAAGCGGTTTTGCCGTCCCAACATAAAATTATGTGATATTTACAACTAAATTGGTAGCAACATCCATACAATGGGAAATAAAAACATGTGTTTAGACTGATTAACTGAACGCCCTTTTAAACGATCTATAATGCATGATCCTGAAACTTGCTTTAAAGCAAAATACATATTCGAATGCATGTATGAACTATTAGATATTTCACGTGAAAACATATTTAACATATGCACTTCTCGTCATGTATATAGTGCCCTATATTCACTATTGTACTTGCCATTAGAAATGTAGACTACTCCTTGAATGTCAGCCGGATGTCGTCGACACTGGGACTAATGTAGACATGTCTTTATCGCCAGTCTTGTTTGACATGTGATAATTATTTTCTTGTTCCAGAGCAGACATATATTACTGCCTCGGGACCATATATATTGCCGATATCGCGATCGTCATTGTGGCAAACAATACGCATATCTATGAAAACAATTCAGTATACTATTTATTCCTTTTGTTAGTTTGAAATAAATTTGGTGTGCTGCTTTTAGTTTTAATTTAATTTAAATATATAAACAAAAAACAAGTAGTTTAAATTTACAATATGTTAATATTCCACAGATCAAAGTAAATAGTCTTTATCGTTTATAAGAATATACGATTACATAAAAAAAAACAAAAAAAAAGTAAATTCTAGTTATACGAGTAATTGCTGTATCAGCGGTGCAAAATTGTCGCAAGTTCTAATTATGTTTTGGTACGGAATGTTCTGTGTATTGTAAACTGTGATGAATAGGCAAATGATGACTCGCCTCAAAAAAAGGACATGGTGATGGTGCTTCTTTCGTGCTGATATCATATTGTTATACGTCACCTGGTTCTGGAAAAAAAGTTAATATTCAAAGTAAATCTCAGACAGTATATCGAATACAGTTGACCTAGTCTCGCAATAGATATTTGCCATCTGACTACACACAATTTGCGAACGATTTGATTAAGGCAGAAAATACACGTCTTCTGCGGGAATTCGAGTATCTTCGTTTTGTTCGGATATCATAATTGGGTGAAAAAAACGAGATTGATTTAGTTACAGCTGAAGCTTTAAGAAAGCTGAATTCATTTGTTAACTTTACTCTGACAAATCGAGCAAATAGATTTGAAAGATATGTTAATGGTTCGCAAACATATATCGATTCTTCTTTGACTCGTGTCTGTAATTCTTTTTTCGGAAATACATCAATTTTATTTTCCAAATGTCATTTTACAAAATATTTTTATGGTGAAAATACGTTGCCGCAAGTTGAAGTATTGGCGATGGTGCATAATTGTTTATTACGATCATAAATCATGATAAAACATTAACATATATTAGCTTTTAGATCATTATGACACGAAGGTTTTCGCTCTTTCAGAAAGTATATCATGTAACTGGAAAATAACTCGATTTGAACATCTGGACTGTACACTAATCTGCTTCACAAAAACATCACTCGCTGGATAATCGAATCTGCTTTTTGGAGTGGCCATACACAACTACAGGAAATGAAGGAATTGTCTAAAGCACTTTTATCTAACATTATCTTGGGTGATAGATCATTCGCAAATTGTTTGTATAATCTTGTCTAGCATTGAATGCATCGTTTCTTGAAGCGAAGAAGCAACCAGCGGACAACAGGTTGTGGATATGGATGGAAACATCATTGTCAACAATCATGCTGAAAGGGCAAATTCATATTGTTACCGTGGTTAATAAGTTGCTTAAGCCGAATTTTTTCGTATCGATTCTTTATTGCGATTTTCTTCATAGATAAATGGACATGATTCATATTGCATGTTTAAATTGCTCATAAGAGCTATTTGTTTTATATTCACTGTCCACCTAATAGTCTTACCTAAATATTGAAACATGCATTAAACATATAATTGTATAATATTACGCAACTAAACCAGCATGAGTGACAACAGGATGCATTTTGCACGTCCCTGATTATTTCACAAATCGTACAATGGATGTCAATAAATACTGCAGGAGTCCTAAAACAGTCATGGAGGAAATGGTTGCTCAATAATAATGTATTATTTATTTATTTATTTTTTCAACTGAAATTACAACACATTATATTATTTAAACTTCTATCAAGAATTATCATTAAATATTTGAAAACACATTGTTTATTTTGAAACTCATTTCGATTAAGAATTTCCTCATCAGTAAAAAAAATAATGTATTTACACAGAAATAGAATATATATTGTCAACTGTTGTTGTCAGTGCAGTATTTGGGCTCACATTCTATTTATAGAGGGTGTCGTCACTACTTTCGTCCGACCTCTATGCCAACATGTAATTGCAAATTGTAAATATTCATCTTTTATTATTAACATTACATTTGTTACCTTGCATCATTAAACAAAATGTAAATTGACAACTGATTTTATTTGTTTATAGTCAATAAATTCTACGGAACAACGCTTATCAGGCCGTTTGCCTCTATCGAACAGCGCAAAATCCCACAGGTAAGTTGAGAAGCAACGCATGTGGAAGCAATTATGTTCTCATTGATTACTATAAGGCATTTTTAATTTCAAACGCATTGGCAGATGATAAATACTCTGGGGGCAAAACAAATAATCAGTTGAGTTTCGGTAACCACAATATGGAGGCCAAACGGCTTAGTTGTCTTCTAAAAATGCTAACATCGCTTAAATTGTTCTTAGAGCGGTTAATATTGACAAATGTCCCACGTAATCCGATATAAAAGTAATGAGAAGGGTTTCCTAGGTTTAAACATCAAGTAATATCTCGACTTGTTACATTCAGCGTCTATCATGTTCGCTGTATGCTTGCGTTCCACACTTTTAGTTTAGCAAAAACGTTACCAACATTCAGATTGCGTTATGACTGTCTTATTTATGTCACACATATTATTTGGATACTTTCTTTGATACACGCAACACATTTTGCAGAACACATTTCATAGCAATTTTGATGTAATTGAAAGTACATGATCTATGATTTGCCTATTGACACGACCAAATATTAATCACAGTATTGAACGCAACGTTGTTAGATAACCTTATATGTTTTGCCGTATTTTTTTTTATCAATGTTATCATATTTCAGTCTATAGAGCTGTAAGCAGTAGATATATCTTTTCTAATGTAATAAAACGTATATACGATCGTTTTACACCTTGTTTGCTTGACGAATTTCTGTAGATATCTTGCTTACTTGATAATTTTATATATTTTCTAGAAGGGCCATGTTTCGGTGTTATTCTTATAAATTAATAAAACTATCACCTAATCGTATTAATAGATTTCCGATACTTACGACACAGGTTCACCAAAATGTGGGTATTATTTAATTCAATCGTCCCGATTTGGCATTCCTGTTTTCATCATATGTCTGCATATGTACATTTATGGAAAAGCGTTTTAAGCGCGCGTTTGGTTTGTTATTCATTCTAGGTCAAGTGTGAAGTTGGGCTAGCCCTCAAACCGGTGTAAACCCCCAATACTTTGCATGGACCGTTCCTTGGCGGTGATCCCAGTTTGATCAGTTTATGTTTGTAGTTGATGTTATGTTATGAAAAGTAGTGGATACAAACAGGAATTTCTCTTTTTATAGAGCTTTTGAATTTTTGGGGTTTCATTGCTTGCTTTTCTATATTATTTTAAAACCCCAGCTATCGTGCGTTAAGCAGTAATCGTATGTAACATTCAAGTATTTGAACCATATATATTTCAGATTTTTGAACCTCGTCCACAATTGACAAAGCCTTACTCTGGTATGATCCTACACGCTCAATAATCGCGTTGGTAAGTCAATGTTCGGACATTTTGACATACTGACATATAGGTCAGATTGATCATCGTGTCCTTAGTACGGAGCCATTAAGATACTCTTACGCTCGGTACGGAGTCAGGGACATTTCTATTATCGAAACATAGCGACCCTTGTTTTGAGGGTTAGTAATCATGCTAACATGACCCATATGTTGATTGAAGTGGATTTCAGCATCAGTTCTTCTAACGTCAATTGTGTTTTATCAAAAATAACGTTGGCATTTTAATCACCCTTAATAGAAAACGCCCATCCGGGCATCTCACCTGTGAAATCACTCATTCGCTAAGGAATATACCTTTATTATACATAATAAATAGAATCTCTTAGAATCAAATGTCATTAAGTAAGATCAAGCTTAACATATAGTAAATGTTCTAAACGACAACTTCGTCGATTATTTTAAACTTACAACTTTTTTTGTGGAATGTGTTTGTAGATGGTGTACTTAATATCTGATTTCCTTATTACCTTAAATATAATACCATTATAGAACCATTGCTTTTAGACAACGATCTGACAAAGGACAATTCCATATATTTTTGGAAATATATTTTACAGTCTATGCTACTTTTATAAGTATATTTATCCCCAATATTGCTTAAGATAGCAATGAGTTTTTATCATGTGGGTTCACTTAAACTAAAACGTTTCATACGATACATATGTTTTGTTAAATTATCTAAGAAAGATTGATTCACACAGTATTACACTTTGATTACATATCTGAGTATGACAGAATACGTGTTAAGATATTGAAAACGAAGACGGATCAAAACTGTTGGTTTCCAGTTCGACCGTTCACTACGTGTCACCAAAGAGAATGAGGGTCAAACCCACATCAATGCAATATGTTTTACTAATGTGTAAAGAAAGCTAGTTTATGGTTAATCAACAAAAATAATCTAAATAATGTTTCTTCTGCAAACACATACACTGCAATGGAAACAATGCAAAATTGTAATCAAATTCACCCGTTTCTATTCAGACATTATTCATCACGGTAAAATTGTTCTAAATACATTTGATGTTCTTGTCTTTTCGACCATACAGTTTGTGTTTCGTAATTCAGTCCGAAGTATGCATTCCACGATGTAAAACATTAATAAATGCAAATCCAACTGGCTGGCTCATTTTAAATTCGGATTCTTGATCAAAATTGTAATACAGGAATTCTGCGTGGTTTCGTACACATGCTTAAGATTGTAATTTAAACGCGTTCGGAGACGGCAGAGATTGATCTGCTATAGATTTTACACACTAGGGATTTGTTGCAGAATTTATGTCATCTGACATCAGAGTAGCAATGCGTCTGTTTAGAAATGTATATTATGAGTCGGAAATATAAAACATATGGTAAACGGTAACACTATAATGAAAGGCGGATACGTTTTTAAAACAATAAAAGACAAATGTAGGAAAGATGTATGAATAGTTTTGTTTACTTGACAGAAATCAATACAGATTTAACGAATAACGCATACATTTGCTACACAATAATTATCCTCATATTAATCTATAGGGAGTACCAATCGTTATTTAATGTTAAAAATAGGAATAATTAACAAAAAAGTTAACAATACAGGGAAAACATAAAAGAGGATTGTATATAAACTAGTGCTGTGTGTTTGCCATATTGAAACAAATAACTGTCTTATAACTGCCCATTATTCTTGAAGCATATTTGTGCACGACACAATGCGACACCATTTCATTTCTGTAACACACGTAGTGATATGACATTAAACTTTTGTGGATGTTGCTCCAATTCATAAAGAAGTATTTCAATTCATCACATTGAGGCGTATACAATAGTACGGATTCTTAATTAAAGAAACCGGTGTAATTTTTCACAAGTGATTTTTTCTTTGACGTTTTACGCCACATGATGCATACAATATTGAAGTACTGACGAGTATAGCTTGCCAAGCTAACATTGTATTATCGGACAGTGACCTTACATTACAGAAATCGGGCGGAGTTATTTTGTGTTATCGGTCATTGTTCTACTAATACTATCTTTTACCACATAATATCGGGTCATTTCCATAACATTTGCATAATGAACTTTGATAGCGAATAAACTGAATTTTACATAAATTACATGTATACTTTATGGAAAATGTGTTTTCATGTATTAATCTTAAGCAAATTCCACGCATGGAGGCCGCCTTTGCGTAGTGGAAATGGTGTACGCCTATGGAACGATCTTTACGTCTTTAAATCTCCCCTAAATATACCAAGTTCTGGTTCTACCTAAGAAACGCACTTTAGATCGTTTCAATAAGCATTATGATATCGATGCAATCGAGCTTAACACATAAATAGGTTTAAACTAAATGCCATACAAAACGTGTCCGTAGACGGTTTTGGCTTGTTATGACTGTAAAAAGGCAACAGCAGAGGTAATGACATAGTATATACAGATCATACTGCTGCCGTGAAGTCCGATAACAAAATGTAATTACAGAAGGATTTGTGCAAATAATATATCTTAATGAAACGCAAATCACTAGCGCTTAACTTCGAGATGCTGTTGAAGACCGGAATCGGAAGTGGAGTTTTTGCAAGGCACTGATTTGTTTGTGTTTTATCACGTCTTCATTCATTCTTACTGTTCGGCCCTATAACTCGTGCGTTGTACTTGATAATTGTATATAGATATTTAATATAGTGCACAGTATGGTTATGATTTATACTCATATACAAAAGCTGAATTAAATGAGTAAACGAACCGCTATTTGTGCCGTTTTATATGAGTCAACTCAGTTTTCATGCATGCATGTTTTATTCTGATTTATCACGATGGGTTGTAATATGCTTAAGTGAAAATAAATATTTATTATGTTGTTCTGTTCTGTTCTGTTCTGTTTATGTCACCCATAGGGCGTCGCGGAAACTCAAACAAGTATGACCGGACAAACTTGTGTTTTATTTGAATGTGTAACTAGTACATATTGTCTGTCGTCGACACTCGGAGACAGTCGCACACTAAATATGAACGGACATCTCAAATTGAACCCTAGCTAAAAGATTAAAATTGACTGTTTATATTGTAAAGTGTCCTATAAAAATTATGTTTTTAAAAGTATTCATTTCATATGGAAAAAAAGCACACACGAATCAGAAAATGTATAAATACAGCGTTAAATACAGATTAAAATTATATTTGAACACGTTCTCGTATATTTCATATTAATTATGTTGTCGTGTCTAGTCGACAAGCATCGCATCTTACGCAATTTAAATAGATTTATTCAATATTTTATTTTAAATATTAAGTAAAGCAATTATACACACGATTGTGCAAAGGAATGAAAACGAGAAACACTGTGATCAATTTGTAAAATGTAGATTGCTGATCAATTATGACTTATTTAAGTCGAAACATTTGAGTTGAAGCTTTGTAACAACAAATATAAAGCATAGTTAATCATGTTACCGTAAGTGCACAAATAAAGCTTTTAAGTATGACCCAAACATTTGAAAATTGTCTTTAATTCGTATTTGCCTTTGTATTCGCAAGAAGTTCACCAGAAACGGATCTCTGGTTCTTATATAAAAAAGAATGCTGTCCACATGTTTTTAATGAGTACATAATAAACAGAATATTGAGAAGTTAAATGATCAAGGTTTTGACGAATTATAAATACTGGGGTATAAAAGTTCAGTTCAATTAACAAATAACAGCTGTACCAGAATCTAAATACTCGCAATATTCTATAGGTTACTCAAAGTGTGTCAGTCATTTTCCCCATTTCAAGTAAGTGCGTGTTTTAAGCGAAGCCTCGAATCAGAATGGTGCGAGATGCAAATTGGAAAATGATATTTGTAAAATATGTTTTAACAAATATTTACCTTTAGATTATTATTCTTTTTCTTATAGTGGCAATGAGTTTCAAACATGATCGTAAATGTTCAACAAAAAACGTTAGTACAAAATCATATGTTTTGTTAAATTCTCTAGCTTCATTAAATCGGTTCACATTGTAACATACTTCGAAATACATCGGGACATATGAAACACACTAACGGATCAAACAAATAAATAAAAAGGATGTAGTTTTTTCTTACATATCGTGGAAAGAAGATTCTTCCGGGAGAATGCTGACCTTAATGAACGAATCTCTGAAAGAAAACATCAGATTGAGTCAAGATTGAATTATATTTGTGTCCAAATTATTCTTAAAACTTGTTTCATAAAATAAATACAATCGCTTTTACATGCGTTCAGCCTTTAATATTTAACCAGTTCACTGGGGCCATTGTCTTTTTTCACGGTTTTTTGCATCTTAACCCTTGTCTTTGGTAAAGTATAACGTTTTCAACTGCTAACTAAAATCATAATATTAGTGAGGACCCCATTCATGGAAAACAAAAAAGCGTACCCAAAGTCAGGGAAATTGGACCTACTTCGATATTTCCAATGCGTCTAAAGTAGTCAATTAAGTTTCGACAATCATTGCTTTACACCTGACAGATGGAGTGTAGCATAGTAAACCTGTCTTTAAAACAGCAAAGCCGTGAAACACGAAGATAAATGGTTTTCTATGATGCTTTGGATGAATGTCGGTGTTTTTTCCAAAGCCTTAGCATGACCGCAAAACCAATAAGAGCGTTGTTTAAATTTTCAAACATTTAAACTTTTTCAATTTGAGAATGTTATATAAATGAATGATTGTATGGTATTTGTTTACTTGCTAAGTTTGGCACATGTGTGTTCTATCATTGAGGCATTGATAGCAACATGTTTACATGACAAAATATATGTATAAACTATTGTTAGACATCATAGTTGCTGCTTGAATAACTATCTTTAAAAAGGTTTTAATTGCATGTTAAACATGTTATACAAATGAAGAGTCTTCAACAGAATCCCTTACAATAATAATGCTAAAACGTTATTTTACAACGTCGATTGGAGTTAGTTTTTTGTATCTGTTTTACTGAATTCACTATAAGCCACAACTAACAACACTCGCAATACAATGTTCATAGTACGGGGACAATTTACCAAATGCTTGATTCATAGGCATTTTCATCTCAAGGTAAAAACAGACGAATGTTTAATACCAAACTGTTGTTGTATAATGAAATACGAAGCCAATTAACGAAAAAAAAATGTTTGAACAAATCCCCTGTCTGACAAGCTACACAGACATAGTAGAAATATAAACTCTCCAAATTACTTCAATGTACTCTCCAATGTACGCAGGTTCTAATAAAGTTGTGGATGATTAATCAGTGTTACAAAAGCAAAAACAACAACATTATTTCAACGAGACCAAGTTACTTGCATGTCTTATTGGGTGCACATGTATTGACAACAATTGTATGAATCTTAAATTATTTTAGGAAGGTCTTATTGCTTATAAATGACTAGGGAATAATGTTCTTTGCGTTTAACCCAAATACATTATTTGCGAATTTAATTTTTACTGTTATTTTGTTTTACTGATAGATCTCTGTAAAACCTGTATCAATTTTCTCTAACAACTAGCCATTTTATTTTCTTGTTAGATATGTTGTTCATCGGATACAACGCACATATTTAATTGTGACATGCGTGTTCTAATGGGTGCATGGTATTTAGGTATTTGATTAAGCAAATGACACAAGATATTGGTAAGCATATCCAAATGTTTGATTTTATTGAAAATTATACAGCCTAGGAGCGTAATTATGATAATGCAATTATGTTTGTGCGTTACCGTAACCTTTGGGTTTGAATTACTGTTTAACAAATAAGCATATTGGAAAACTAATTATCTACCAATCTTAACAGACGATCTAACGGCATGTATGTTACCTGGAAAAAAAAAACGTGCTATCATGCATTATTATCAATTAGACGTGTATCACCGACATTTGTAAACTGATTGATGATTTCAAACGAGCGAAACTATCTGCGTCTATTCAATTTCCTTTCCTCTGGCACTCGGCCACTATTTTCACAGGTGTTACATTTTCAGAATTCCATCACATTATACGACGATTTCCAAACAAATGTTGAATGAAAGAATAAGCCAACTGACATTTGAATATAATGGTGATTAGATCGGATGAACGTTTACGAAAAAAAATGTTCGTCAATGAAAATTGACACTTAAATATTGAAACGTTGTAAATCATTTTTAATCTCACCTCAAATTACGAGAAAATTAATGTTTGTAGATAAAACATATACATGGACATATTGCTTTCGACATACAACATGATTATAATTTGTGGTGTAAGTTACACTATAGAAATAAAGACAATTCAGATATATTTTTGTTAATTATTGTATATCATAAAATAATATAAAAGTGCTGATTTCAGGTTAGTACAGCAAAATATTATTTTAATCAGTTTTTTTAGTATGACAACATAGTTGTATTAAGATGAAATACTTTATGTGTGCTAGCTTCATTTAATGCAGATCAAATATGCTCCAACCGAAGTTTTATTCCAAGATTCAAGTTAACTACTAAAAAGCACGAAGAGGTAAAATACAAGACAAAAACAGTTCTTTAATTATCATGGATTAATTACTATTGAGCAAATATATGCACATATAAGTATATTAATAGGTTTATAACGTTTGCTGCATAACAAACACTATATATATATATATATATATATAAGACCATTTGAATTATGTTCACGAATTTAGTTACACAAACCGATTTATATTAAGCTAATTTTCCGTAAATATATGACTAACTGAAAAAACTTTAATAGCGGATGATGGTTCTGAAGTTTTACTATTTGTATATATTTTGCTTAATGCTTAATAATGCTTACTGTAATCTCATGTTTCGTGGAGTAATATGTTTTTTGCTGATTGCAATAAAAAAAAATGTTCGTTTTGAATTCGTATAAACGCTGTCAAAAAAGTTTGCCTGACAAATAAACTAAACAACTTTTCGAGCGTTCTGCAAGTGATGGGTAAGAAGTGCTTCATTTCATGCTAATACAAACTCAATTAAGAGATATATTGGACGTTAGTCAAAGACATATTTTACTGGTGAGACTTTTAATATATTGACCATGCAATGTCAAATATAAGTTGCTCATTCGACAAAGACAAAGTTAAGTGCCATACCGTAGTTCTAGTGTGTGCAGATATAGTGGATAAACCTTTTCCGACAAATTAGCTGTTATGTGTCTGTATCCCCGCATAATCAAAACATTATGTATGTTTTCCTTGACTGAAAAGCTATCAGGAACGTCGTAAATACCTGTCTATATGCCATTCAATCAGGAAAATAAACAATCACTTTACAATTTCTGTATGTTTACGTCGAACGTTTGCACTAATGTATCGATCAAATAAACCAGGTCAATCCTGTTTGGGCAATGGTCATGTTAGCAACATAAAAAAAAACATTCAACGAGAGATTGAACTACGTGTTTGATGCTACAATTGTTTAATGAAAATTAATCGGTATTTTAATGTCACGTGTAGCAAACGCCTTGCACTATTAACGCACCTCATTGACCCATTGTTTGTATCTAGGAAAGTCTTCATATATGAGAACATTACCACATCGCTGTATAAAATAGCTCAAATACATAAGTGTGGTCTTTCTCTTTTCATCTAAACACACATTTAATACACACGTGTGTCGTCTTAATCTACTTAGATGTCTCGTTTGGAATATCTTAAAAGAATGAAATTTTGAAACGATATAGCTTCTTAAGAAAATGTGTGTCTGGAGAAGTATGCAGGCAAAGGTTTAAAAAGCTGTATATCATAGAGTGTGTGTAGATTTGTTATGATATTGTTAAAAAATACTGATTAGTTATAAATAAATATGTTTCAGTTTCGTATTATTTTTTTGAAATCATAATCGCTATTCCGGTGTTGTGTAAGTATTTCGCTAACTAACTGCAATATGAAGATAATTGTGTACTTCACAAAAAGCCCACATAAATACATGTACAGGGTGTATTGGCAACAACAACTTAAATATATCTCCAGCGATTATACCTAAATGTTTTTCGCTAATTCTTCGACAACAACGTGTCTTACACATTTTTGATACGCAATATATTTTTTTTTACAATCTACCATACACATTAATAATCCAAACGTGGTTATCGTCTCAATAAAATGTCAATATAGACGCTTCAATTGTAGATTTGTGTGCTTTTGTTATTTAATTTATTGTTGTGTTGCTGCAAAAAGATGACTTTTAAAGAGGCGAAAATGTTTCTAGTGGAACATCCTTTGTTTGCCTTTAGATTTGTTTTACAAACGTGGCCTCTAGAGAGGTAAATGGCAACACACTTTGATCAATATGGAATACGCTAGCGGATCGGACTATATATTGAACAAGGATTTACATGTTTGTGACACATCGTAGAAAAGAAAGATCCCAAGAGGCTAAGCACGGTGGACGCATCTGATTTTGGGAAAAGAGTGAATAGTGTTTGGAATCCGAACTCTCCAAAAAAACAAGTTTGCACACAATTAATAAAAACGCTATTATATACGTTTTGGATGTATTATTAAAAAGCCCACATAAATATTTGTGTTTTGTTCAGAACAGCTGTTGTCGTTGGAAGCTCACTGCCAAAATTCAGAAAAGTTTTCAATCTCATTGCTAAAGCCGAATAATAAACTCAATGGGAAACACATTCATAGAAAAAGCGCGTTACCAATGTTTGACGAATGGAACATACCTTTTGTGTTTCACAGCCTCTAAATTGATCAATGACTTTTCAGCAATCAATGCTCTTAACACTTAGTAGAAAGATTGTATCCTGGTAAACCAGTCTTTGCACTTCAAACAGATGAGCCATTAAATACGCAGATAAATGGTCGTCAAGCATTTTAACAGAAGTTCTATGCTGGGGTCTTTAGAAGGTTATAAGCAAGATTGCAAAAACTATTAAGATTGGTGTTTAAATATGCAAACAATTTGGGCACTTTCGAATTTGATAACGGTTTATAAATCTACGATTTTATCGTAAACTTTGACGTTCAAAGCTGACATATGAAGCGATCAGGTGTGTTTACTATTCAGGCATTCACGCCAAAAGTATAACAAAACAAAACGCATTAAGGATACATCCTTAAAAACTATGGTATGCTTTCTGAAGGCATTTGTATACACATCGGTTAAACAGAAAATTGTTGGGAAAGATTTCATTATTTTTTAATTATAAAAAGAATCACTTAAAATAGTAGTCAAAAATGGAAGTTTTTTTTAGAAAGTCCACGCCAATAGGATATTATACATAATTCACAGAAAAACACTCCTAAAGTAATTAAATTTTCCCAATACTTAATCCCCTGACGAATTCACCTTTCTGCACAATTGTATGTCATTGTATTTCAGAATTAGTATGTTAAAGTTAAAGTAATGCCACAGAAACCAACAAGTTAAATTTTCGCAAAACACTTAAACTAATAACTAATCGTTTTACTGCCAGTTTTTTTATGATTTTGGAATAGGGAATTAAGTAATTGTTTACTATTAAGTTGTCCTTGAAAAGAATTGCTTTATACAAAATCATTTAATGACAAAATACACGTCATTGATCCCCTGTCGGACAAGATAAACATACATATAGTAGCAATATAGCCTCGTGAAATATTTTGAAATTTAAGTAACGTCTAATCAAGAAGTTGAGGAATGTTTCTCAAACTTTTATAAAAGACAACTTATCATTGCCATGGGACATTGGGATGGATGCCGGACAATTTATAAATATTTTTGAATTAATGTCAAATTATTTATTTAAAGCCCTTTTGTTTATTTAGACCATTTGAATAATGTTCGTGATGTTAGCCACAAACGCAGTTTATTATCTTGCTAATTTGCCTTAATTAAAAGACTAGCGGACACAACTGTTATAGCTGATGATGGTTCTGACGTTTCACCATTTTTATAGTTTTGCTTATTGCTTAATTATGCTCATTGTAATCTTATGTTTCGTGGTTTGATATGATGTGTTTTGGTTAAAAACGTACGATTTCAATTTAAATAAAAAAGTTTATTTTTCAAATTTGACAAATAAACCACTTTTCGAGCGTCATGCAAGTAATGAGTTAGAAGAGTTGTTGAGTGTATACAATTGACTTAATTATGACAAGCGTGCATCCATTTATCTGATTAAGGAAATTACATTATGTTGATGAGAAGAAGTTGTTGAATTTTCTTTTTTAATTATATAATCAAGTTAACAAAATACTGCATTGAAGTTTTGTGTTCACGTTACCTTTGCAACAGTGTGGTAGTGAACTACTGTTTGAAAAAAAGAAGATTGGTAAACTATTTATGTACTCATTTTAACACAAGATCTTTCCGCATGTCTGTTTTCATAACAAAGTTTTACATGTATTAAGAATTAAGCATATATCGGCGATAGTTTGTAAAGTCATTGGTGATTTCTAAAGAGCGGAAGTATCTTAGTACATTCTTTTAACTTACCTATGGCACACGGCCATCAAGTTTAAAAGTGTTATCAAGCTTGAAGTTTCTTAGTTGATAGTCATTTAATCCGCATAATAGAAATTCAAATATACAGGCAAGCTAGAAATCAGATAATTCTCCTATAACTTGAGCATTGAATTGTGTTAAGACAGAACGTGGAAAATGATTATTGACATTAAATAGTTCTTATCGCCATGAACAAGAGTAACTATATTGTATTAAACATCAAAAAGAACAGTTCGAGATTCATTTTATGTAAAGGCAGGCAAGCAGGCAGGCAAGCAGGCAGGCAAGCAGGCAGGCAAGCAATTAGGCAGGCTGGCAGGAAGGCTGGCATGTAGGCAGGCTGGTAGTTAGGCAGGCAGGCAGGCAGGCTGGCAGGCAGGCAAGCAGGCAGGAATGTTTTCGGACAACCAAATTAAGGGTTGGCAGAGTAATCACTGTAAAATAACAATACGTCAGAACCTTATTAGATGCCAGAAATACGTATATGTTAATTTTATATATTCTTACTTTTGTATCGAAAAGGTAGTTAAAAGTAATTGAAACATAACAGAAATTCCTCAAAACATAAACTGCAACATGGAATTTGACTTTTAGACTTCAAAACCGAAATAAAGTAAGTGCATTATTGGACAAGAAAGCGTTTTACATAAGATTTTGTTATTGATCCAAATACGTTGACTCGGTCAATTTAAAGAAAAATATCTTTATCGTTCATGTATTCTTCTCTTAACCCTACTTTACCAATGGGATTTAATGGTAAAGAAAGACGTATGCCCTTCCTGCTTTAAATATTCGTACTTATGTGTTCACTTGTACGTCGATAAATATATTTTGATAAGAAGCTTATTTCAGATATTCATTTTCACTTTGACAGTATTCCTGCACGTTTTCATGTATTTGCATTTTATGTTTAAACTACATGCACATTTATTAAAAGAGACGAATTTGAAATGAAGACGACTTCAACGGTTTCTTTGATTGTTTTCGTAGTTATGGCTTATTGGCCTCGTGAAGCAATGGTATTATCCCATTGTGCAGATTGGACAGAATGGGGCCCGTGGTCTACGGTATGTATGTGTGGTGCCCCAGACAACGACCGATGGAGGATGAGAGAAATAATTTGTTATAACGATTCGGGATTAAACGACTGCTGGGATCAGTGTGGTTTGAATCGAAGTCACGGCTGGCAAAGAGAATTTTGTGAGACCTGTAAGAATGGTGGACACTGGAATAATACCGAATATCTATGTAGCCCGAGATATTACGGAAAATGTTGTGAACACCGTGAGTATATATTGGCAACTTATTTGAGCGTTGGTTACACAATGGTTCAATCACTTATGCATTTTTTTATATGTTTGTATGTAGAGCTCAATTTTAAAAAAACATTGGAAACTTAAATATTAATTTAAAAAACATCTTTATAATGTATAATGTATTTCAATGATGATAAAATTCGTGTTTCGGGTTTTCGTTTTACTCTCTCTCTTTTTCTTCTTGGGATGGACGAAGCCTTAATGATAAATAAGTTCAGTGTGGATTAAAGTCCTTACGTCGGACATTGTCGAACAAAAGAATATAACCATCCACCTAAACTAAGTACTTACAATTTCTTGAAAAGCAAAAAAATTGCAATCGGTAAGGACTTACCTATTACATATGTCGTTTGTAATTTTGAAAAACAAAACTTAAAACACAATACTTATATTAAAGCCAGAATATACGATCTTATAAAGGTATGCATATATCTTTATTAACTATACTTTTTGAAGATTTGCATGCAAATGAAAGTACATTAACAAACTTATAATGGGTGTAAACATATAGAGAAATGGCATAATTATACACAATATTTGATCGCATCCCTTAGTAAGAACAATGAAGCGGATGCAGATGCAGTTGTTGTTTTTTGTAATAACCACGTATTAGCGTTACTCGTATTATCTCATGTACACTTCAACGAAAGTTTTAAATTGCAGTGTCACATTTAAGGGATAGCCGCCAACTGCGGCGGTCGATCATTAGTTGTTAAGAGAAATTCCTATGTAACTTTACATGCCTTTTTTACTGTTGTGTTTGATTTGCCATTGTGCGAGAACAACATTCAGTTGTCTGCGATGACGTCTTCGATCTTTCCAAGGATAAAGGTCACCAATTTGCGAGGCTCAACGTTCATTAGGTATTCGTAGTCTGAAACAGTATCGGCAATTCGATTGAGGGACACACTATTTCTCGCATAAAATACATGATACATGATGGGCTGATCGGGCGGTCTTTTGCAACACACACATGATACTTACTTTACCAATGAGAGGATGTTTCGGTTAATCTGTGCGCGATCCCACACGAAGGCCGGTTCCAGGCTATTAATAAAGTATCATCTTATTGTATTGTCCAAGCGTTGACTGTGTGATACCCAGTTCAGCTTTGAATGCTCTCGCGTACATATTGCAACGCTTGGCGGCCTATGGAAAAGTCAACGGTCAGCGTTTTGGCGTTTTTACATTTTGACGATTTTGAAAATAAGACTTTGCCTTTGTCAAATAATCTGGACATGAACCAATTGCTTAGTTATGTGCAAAGTATTCGCAGTTTAGCCGCACCTGCTCGTCAAATGTTTGTGCAGCTAATATGTCTCGAAATATCTCAACTGCTATGAATGAAGTAATTCTCAACAACTTCATTAATACCGATCCAAAAGCAAGAAATGTATTACTGGTACTAACGTCTGGTCGATTTGAAAACCTAGATGCTGTTAGGATAGAAGTCGGAGCCATTACTCGAGATAAAGGTGTAAACGTTTTTGCCATAGGCGCCGGGTATGACTCAAACATTGACGGACTGCAGGTAGTTGCTCAATACCCGAGCAATGTATTAATGGTGATAGAAGACAACTTAGAGACACTTGACGCAATACAGTTCCAATTATCGTACATAACATGTTCTAAATAACTAGTTATGTGTATTTTAGTAGTAACGACAATGTTACATGTTCCCCATCGTCATCGTTTTGCTGACTTCTTTCAGTAAAGTGGTTGTTTAATAATCGGTTTAAATATTCGCACAAGGTTTGTTTGTTCCAGACACGAGCCGGAAATAATTTAAGACGAGGACTTCAAAATTACAACTATTGGTAAATGCACTTTTGTTTCGTCGTATACATAGTTTCATTTTCTATCAATAGTATTTCTCTGCTTTCAACAGATCGATAATAAACATTCATCGCAGATGTTTGCTGCATTAAAACAACATTAATCTATGTCAGCAGCAACAGCTATCATGCGCTAAATTTATATAATTTTCAACAACCAAAAACAGTACACTGGCAAAAATACAGAAATTTAAAGTCCATAACATTTTTGTTTGTATTGTCGATGTTTATAGGATTGTTTTGTTATGAAAATAATTTGTGTTCGTTTCTCCTGTCCTAAATTAACATTCTGGTTTCCTTGTCAGCTATGCAATTTTAAAAAGGCATCTACGTTCGAATGATGTATACTATTTGTGCGATGTTATCGATTTGATTAATGCAATTTATATCATAAATTTTGATAGAAAAAATATGACATAATGAGCATATGAAAGGTATAAAATGAAACGTATCCATTATATTTTCGTTATTTTGATTAATATTTCAAAAGGTCTAATATGTTAATTATATTTTAAATACCTTTAAAATAATAATACTTCAAAAAGTTATGTAACCCAATTTTGTTTACTCTTGCTTAAAGTAATGGGCTTACTCCTATATGATTACCCCCAAATTATGGTAATAAGTCCTTGTTATGTAATAATTCTTAATTTCTGATTGATGTACACTAAACGCTTGCATGGTGTCAAGTACAAATAGTTGATGCATGCTTACATATTCTTTTATCAGCGTTTCGGTATGCGATTAAATATTAATTAATTAATCTCTCCTGCAATATATCATAGAAATTTTTAGCAACATGTTACATGGATATTTATCCATTAACGATATGCTTCTTTCTTTTTTGCTTATTGGATTAATAAGTCTCGCCTTATTGAAATATCTTATGTGTTATCAATTAATATTAAGCATATGAATAAAAAAATATCGTGTAAATACCAAATCGATTTGTTATACAATGTACGAGAATTTTAAATAAAAATCCGTCTGAGAAAACAAAATTTATAAAGTGAGAGCTAACGATACACAAGTTGTCCGCTTGTTTTGTTCTAGGTGTTCAATTATATTATGCGAACCAGATTCATTACTTGTCTAAAGTTGAAAGACGATCGATCAACTCAATACTCAAAAGCTCCACATTAGTATACCTAATTAATACATTGTGGAATACGCATTGTTCACAGACGAACGAGTTTCTTTGTAAGACAAAAATCTGTCTAAACCAGACATCTCATTTGAATTCAGTGTCTGTATGAACCCTTTGCTTTAAGGACAAGAAATCACGTGTTATTTCANTTTTTTATTATATTGTGTTTCTTAATTGCAGAGTAAAATTCGTAGTATACGGTTTCGACCTGGAGCAATATTTACGAACAAAGGGCTCGCTATTGCCCGTACCATGCTTCAATCACGTGGAAACCGGCTTCCTTGTCTCACTATTGAGAAGTTCACATTTGTTCTGACGGACGGAATGTCAATAGACAGGAAATCTACAGAGGCGGAAGCGTGGAGTCCTGCTTTTAACCATTGTTCTTCCCTTCACGCGTGTACATAGTTCACAATTGTGCGACAATGTCGCAGAGGGGCCCAGTACATTAACCGAGAGATAGAGATAAGATATAGATATTTAACCATTAACGATATGCTCCTTTCGTTTTGCTTATTGGATTAATAAGTCTCCCCTTATTGAAATATCTTATGTCTTATCAATTAATATTGAGCATATGAATTCAAAAAAAATAATCTCTCGTAAATACCCAATCGATTTGTTAAACAATGTACGAGAATTTTAAATACAAATCCGCCTGAGAAAACAAAATTTATAAAGTTAGAGCTAACGATACACAAGTTGTCCGCTTGTTTTGTTCTAGGTGTTCAATTATATTATGCGAACCAGATTCATTACTTGTCTTAAGTTGAAAGACGATCGATCAACTCAATACTCGAAAGCTCTACCTTAGTAGAACTAATTGATACATTCTGGAATACGCATTAGTCACAGACGAACGAGTTTCTTTGTAAGAAAAAAAAGCTGTCCAAACCAGACATCTCATTTGAATGCAATGTCCGTATGAACCCTTTGATTTAAGGACAAGAAATCACGCGTTGTTTCAATCACGGGGAACATTTCAAAGAGCACTTTTGTTTTGCTACAACCAATTAGTTTTCCGAAGTAAAGAAACCTACGGCTTAGTTAAGCAAAGTTTAATAATAAAAGATTTTCCATACGATATGTAGTTCAAAGGCATGCCAATGTTTTGTAACGAGTACATTCTGGCATGCTCGTCGATTCTTTTCAAAATATGTTTTGAAGAATATAACAACATTTCAACATGATATCGTTAATCTAAACAATTGAACTTCAATTCTAGCATGGGTTGCCTACAGTGTTGCCTATTACTTATTAACAGTCCCGCTGTAGACCAAAATTGATATTGAAAAATAAAAGATAAGGTCCAAGAGCCAATTGATTAAAATTTATTAAATGTTTACGTTGAAATTTTATGAATCCTTGTTAAAATAAAATGTCCAGCCTATTTGAAAATCAAACCGATAACAGCCACTATTAAGAAACTTGAATCACACCATTTTGTCAAACATGTTAATCACTATCAAAGTGCTTTTAAAACATCAAAATTTACCGATGAGTCTAAAGTAGTCAATGAGTTTTCGACAATAATTGCTTAACATCTGACAGATGGAGTGTAACGTAGTACACCAGTCTTTGAAACAGAAAAGCCGTGAAAACGTAGATACATGGTTTTCCATTGTGCTTATAAGCAGTGGATAAATGTCGGTGTAGAGCGTTGTTTAAATTTGCAAACATTTGGGCGTTTTCAATTTAAGAATGTTATATAAACAACTTGCTAAATTTGGCACATGAAGCACGTATGTGTCTTTTTTTTTTCTTTTAGGCATTGATGGCAACGTGTTTACATGACAAAATGTATGTATAAAAAATGGTTAGGCGTCCTAGTAGTTGCTTGATTAACTATCTTAAAAAGGTTTTCATTGCATGTTAAACATTTTATACAAATGAAGAATCTTTAACAGAATCACTAATAATAATAATAATAATGCTTAAACGTTATTTTAACATCGATTGGAGTTTTTCTGTTGTATCTGTTTTACTGAATTCACCTTTAAGCCACCACTTACATCACTCGCAATTAAATGTTTATACTACGGGGACAATTTACCAAATACTTAATTCAATGGCATTTGCATTAAAAGGTAAAAAAAAAATATTCGCACACTTTTTATATGAATGTAATCACATAAACACAACACCCCTAAATATAAATATTCGCCGAACACTAATGTTAACAACGTTCCAATACATTAACCACATGTCATTTTGAATCATTTTGCAGGAGGCAAGCAAGATGAATGTTTAATACAAAATTGTTGTTGAATCATTTTATACGAAGCCATTTAACGAACAAAAACACACTTGATTTATCCCCTGTCAGACAAGCTACACAGACATAGTAGAAATATAGACTCTCCAAATTACTCCAATGTACTCTCCAATATATGCAGGTTTTTATAAAGTTGTGGATGATTAATAGTTATTAAAGAAGCAACAAACATTTCAACGAGACAGAGGTACTTGCATGTCGTATGGGGTGATTATTTATTGACAACATTTGTATGAACGTTAAATCATTTTAGGAATGTCTTATTGCTTATTACTTACTTAGAAATAGTGTTCTTTGCGTTTAACACAAACCAAGAATTCATGTGTACTAGCTGTTATTTTGGTTTACTGTTATATTTTTATAAGTACCAATTAATGCAATTAATTAGATCGCTGTCAAACCTAAATCAATTTTCCCTTACACACAGCCATTTTATAGAGCTTTACGCTGTTGTCTTGTTAGATATGTTGTTCATTGTATGCAACGCACATATTTAATTGTGACATGCGTGTACTAATAAGTGCATGGTATTTGGGTATTTGATTAAGCAAATGACACAAGATATTGGTGAGCATATCCAAATGTTTGATTTTGATGAAAATTATACAGCCTAGGAACGCAATTATAGTAATGCAATTATGTGTATACGTTAACTTTGGGTTTGAATTACTGTTTAAATAAAACAAATAAGCATATTGGAGAACCAATTATCTACCAATCTAAACAGACGATCTAACGGCATGTCTGTTACCTGGAAAAAACGTGCTATCATGCATTATTATCAATTAGACGTGTATCACCGACATTTGTAAACTGATTGATTATGTCAAACAAGCGAAACTATCTGCGTCTATTCCATTTCCATTCCTCGGCACACGGCCACTATATTCACAGGTGTTGCATTCTCAGAATTCCATCACATTGAACTACGTTTCTCAAACAATTATTGAATGAAAGAACGAGCAAACTGACATTCGAATATAAAGTTGATTAGATCGGATGCACGTTTACGAAAACAAAATTCTTTTGCGTTTTTATATAATGCAGATCAATTATGTTTTCACTGAATATTTAAATTAACTACAGGAAACCATGAAGGCGTTTAACATTGTACAAAATACATCATTTAAATGACCATGTATTAAATACGTTTGAGCAAATTGTTGTTTCATATATATCGATCAAATGAATCAGGCCATTATTTGTTTGGGCAATGAACGTGCAAACAACATATAAAACACGGAATATTAGGAGATATTGTTGCGCGCCGGCTGTTCCGTCTTCTTGTCAGGATTTTCAATAATTGTATTACGAGTAAGGTTTAAACTTCATGTAGCTTTATTCGTTGTAAACATACAAAACTCATAACAGGTATAATTTGAAAGTCTCAGAATATTTAGAAAAATACGTAAATGCCCCTGATGTAATTGCTTGACTGACTTGAATAACAATGTTTCTGGACTCTTTTATACTCGGATGACTAAAATGTTGTACATGGCCCGACCAAGAATTCTTGGTCGCCTGTCCCCAAATAAATGGTCAGCGACCAAAAGTTGGTAATCGTCACGTCACGTCAATCGACCATAAAAATATCATGAACGCTCAAAATGACATCACGCAAAATACACCACCATATTGAATTTTAAACAAACAATTATGTAAAACAAACTATGGGTGCTTAGAAAGATGGATACAACACTTTCAACAAGAATAAAAGAGAGATTTCCTCATATCTAAAAGATAACCTGTTTAATGATGCGTTGACTCGCTGCAGAACATAGCTTAAACTTGACCACAATGTAACGCGACAAAATGGCTGCGACTGGATCAGAAATGTGAGTGGTCTGACAATAACATATGAAAAATGTACTAAATTATGCATATTAAAATAGAAATACGACAAAGATGGAAAGGTACGGTCACTTAACATTATGTAAGCTTAATATTTGTGCACAAACTTACATATCATGACATAAAATTGAAGTCCAGATACAGTTACAACAACAACAACAACAAAAGTGGACTTTGCAGTAAACGGATAAAATGTTTTTAAACAGATATGTCTTTTGTTTGTATGATTCCCTGTAAAATTAACAAGTTCGCAGACAAATTAAATCATGTCTGCTTAAATAGTCAATACATGAGTTGTACAGAAACGAGTAAGTTAAGGTTAATTCATAATATGGTCAAATGTTAGATACTTTAATGTTCCTATAAGAAGGGCATATCAATATAACTATATTTATCAATGATGCTACAATATATAATGCAGATTAAACCGGCTGGTTTCATTGCGTGTCTTGACTTATATCAATGTATAATAAGCTCAAAATACAGGTGTGTGGTGTTTCCCTTTCGTCTTTACATTTAATACGAATGAACTTCATCGTTATCCAATAAAATGTATTTTTTAAATATCTAGCAGATACAGAGAATGACATTTTTAAACGCCATCACTTCTCAAGAAAACAGGTGTCTGGAGAAGTGAACATTTTGTTTTTACTAAGGTATATTAAGCTGTAGCTCATAGAGGGTGTGTTGATTTGTATGACTTGGTTAAAGATACTTATTAGTATTGTATTAATATATTTCAGTGGTATTATATAAATATATTTCAGTATCGAATTATCTTATTAAATCGTTATCGCCGACACGGTTTCGTTGTACATATTTTGGTAACTTACTGTTACGTGAAGATTTTTTTGTATTTGGCAAACAAGTACGACAAAAATACATTTACATGGTGTAGTGTCTGTAACAACTTAATTATATATCCAGCGATTAGACCTATAAGTATTTCACAAATTCTGCTAAAATAATTTGTCTTACACAATTTTGACATGCGATGTAAAATAAATTACTATATACCATACAAGTAAATAATCGATATGGTTTTTGGCCCTACTTGACCCATTTTTTTCAATTCTGATCTTCGTATTGAGTCATAAATGTGGCCTCTAAAGTGGTAACAACTTTTTTCTAAGATTTGGCCTAGAGACCTTGTTTTTAGATGCACGTGACTCAGATTAAATCTAGGCCTAGATATTGTCTAGATAAACATCCTGACCAAGTTTCATCAAGATTGTTTGAAAATCGTGGCCTCTAGAGAGATAACGAGATAAAAGTTGACGACGAACACCACACACCGCACACCGCACACCGCACACTTAACACCGCACGATGCAAACTCCAGTAAAAGGTTTATCACAATAGCTCACCTTGAGCACTAAAATATGTGTGTACACTTTAAAGAAAAACGTAACATTCGCAATCATTTTTAAGTGTACTTAATTACATTGGTAAACACCGTATCATACCACGATAAAATATATCCTCTTTAAATGACGGCACAATGTGATCAATATGGAATACGCTGACGGATCACAAGATATAAAGAAAAAGAATAAACATGTTTGTGACACATCGTAGAAAAGATTCATCCCCAGAGGCTTTGCACGGTGGACGCATCTGATATTGAGAAAAGATTGAAATTTGTTTGGAATCCATAAAACATGTGTTCACAAAATGAATAAAAACGCACGTGTTGAATGTATTTTTATAAAGCCCACATAAATGTTTGTGTTTTATTCAGAACAACTCTTGTCGTTAGTAACTCAAGGCCAATTTTCAGAAAAAGTTTCGATCTGATTGCTAAAGCCGAACAATAACCTCAGTGAGAAACACATTAATTGAAAAGCGCGCTCCCAAAGTTAGACGAATGGAACATACTTCGATATTTCACAGCGCCTAAATGCACAAATGACTTTTCAGCAATCAATGCGCTAAACAACTGGCAGATAGATTGTATCCTGGTAAACCAGTCTTTGAACTTCAAACAGATAAGCGACTTAACACGTTGATAAATAGTTGTCAAGCATTTTAATAGAGGTTAGATGCTGGGGTTTTTCGAAGGTCATAAGCACGATTGCAAAAACTATTAAGATTCGTGTTTAAATATGCAAACATTGGGGGCACTTTCGAAATTTGATAATGGTATATAAATGTACGATTTTAAACTTTTGACGTTCAAAATCTGACATTTGAAGTACATGTGTATATGTGTTTAATTGTCAGGCTTTCATGCAAACATTATAACATTACAAAAAAGAATAAGAATACATTCCATTTGATATATTTTGAATGGGCTTTTTTTCGCTCGGATTTATAAACGACCAGCCTGAAAGTTTTCGGACTATACAATTAAGGGTTTGCAGAGTGCTCAAATTCCAAATGAAAGTGATAATATTTTTTGGGTTCAAACAACATGTCTTTGATAACTGTATTTTAAATAACGATACGCCAAAACCTTATAAGAGGCCAACCATACGTGTATATTAATATCTTATCTCTTAAGAAAGAGTAATTAAAACATAACCGAAATTCCTTAAATCTAAAATTTCAACTTCGAATATGACTTTCAGACTTTAAAACCGAAATAAAATAAGTGCATTATCGAACAAGACAACGTGTGTTTTACATTAGTTTTTGTTATTGATCCAAACACGTTGACTCGGTCAATTTAAAGAAAGATATCTTTATCTTCGCTTAACCCTACTTCACCAATGGGATTTAATCATAAAGATTGTATGATTTATTTGCCCTTCCTGCTTTAAATATTCGTACTCATGTGTACACTTGTACGTCATAACCTACTTTGATAAGAAGCCTCAGGTATTCATTTTCAAGTTGACAGTATTCCTCAACGTGCTCGTGTATTTGTATTTTACGTTTAAACTTCATGAATATTTGTTAAAAGGCACGACTTTGAAATGAAGACGACTTCAACTGTTACTTCGATTGTTTTCTTAGTTATGGCTTATTGGCCTCGTAGGGCAATGGTTTTATCCCATTGTGCAGAATGGACAGAATGGACACCATGGTCCTCGGACTGTAGGTGTGGTTTTCCCATCTTCGACCGAAATAGGTCAAGAGGAATTATTTGTGGTCACGATAACGGATCACACGACTGCTGGGATCAGTGTGGTTTTAATCGAAGTCACAGCGTGCAATACGAACCTTGTAGTGAGGTCTGTAAGGATGGTGGAAACTGGAATAATACCGAATGTCGATGTAGCCAGAGATATTACGGAAAATGCTGTGAGCATCGTAAGTATCTATAGTTTACTTATTTGAGTGTTGGTTACATAATAAGTCAATCAGTAATGCATGTATTGGTTATTTTATGGTAAACCTCAATTTTGCACAGCTCTGGAAACTTAGGATTGCCATTAATGTCTCCATTTTTTTTCTTTAGAAATGTTATAAGCTGACGTCGGAAATTGTGGATTAACGTATTGAACCATCCACCTGAACATAGTACTTACACTATATTGAAAAGCAGATAAATTGCAATCGTTAAGGACTCACCTGTAACATCGTCTCGTTTCTATTTTTGAGGGAAAAAAAAACATTAAAGCCAGTATATAGATCTTATAAATATATGAATATATCTGTATTAACTCTACTTTTCGAAAATGTGCATGAAAATGAAGATACATGTCAAATACATGTAATGTGTGTACACATATATAAACATGGCATATAGACAATATTGGATCGCATCCCTTAGTAAGCACAATGGGGTAGATGCGGATGCAGTTATTGTTTGTTGTAATGACTACGTCGTAGCATTTCTAGTGTTATCGCATGTAAACTTCATCAAATGTTCCAAATTGCAGTGCCACATTTAAGGGATAGTTGACGAGAACTACGGCGGTAGATCGTAATTTGTTTAGAGTAATGCCTGTGTAACTTTATATTTCTATTGAACGGTTGTGTGTGATTTGCCTTTGTGCAATTATAACATTCAGTAATTCGGCCTTTGTGATAATTAACTGCGGGTAGATCCCTGTGATGAGGTATGCGATGACGTTATCGATCTTTGCAAGGATATAGGTCACCAACTTTGGAGGCTCAACGTTCAGTAGGTAAAACAATGGTAGCAGTGTCGGCGAGTCAGTTGAGGGACATTGGAGTAGTGTATGTTTTAGCTCATGAGTGTATGCCAAATATATAATTGTATTAATAAAAAGCAAACATTAAATCTTTAAAAAAAATCATAAAATTAGTTTGTTTTCAATATATTAAAAATATGACAAAAACGAAATATGTTATCATCAACAAAATCGGCTATCCAGTGGCCAGTACTTCTTGACAATGATAAATCGATTTAAAATCTTTAACACCTAATTGTACCAAAGCTTGTTGAAACAAGTCAACACAACTAAAATTCAGCTACAACAACGTTGGATCTAAAACAATGTTTGATTGTTTTGTCTTTTGTGACGTCATTATAAACATATGCTTGAACTCTAAGCTAATCACGCTTATATATGGATTTTAACAAAACCTGACATAAATAGAAGTGCCAATCGACGTATCTCAAGTGCTCCCGCATTGTCAGTTATGCACTTTACTAACAAAAGCGCAATACTAACTGTGAAATATGGAAGAGGGATTGTTATGGCTATTATGCACTGCACAGCCCTTCACCGGGATCTATCTACTTGTGAAGTTTGAAGTTAAAATATATTTAGTTCTCAAATATAAACGTTTACACGGGGCAGTAACTGTTAAATTACGGAAGCAAGAGTTATCGATATTGTACTCTGCTCTGTCACCATAAATGTAACATCGAGATATGCTCCTTGAACAAAGAAAGGGCAATAATTAAACAAATATGGGAGTATTAATTCAGGCTCTACTTCATTGTGCTATCCGCAATGAGATAGTTTTGATAGTTTATTTCACAAGTTCCAAAAGGTCAAAAGACCCACGAGGACAACATATTTACAAGCAACAAATGGCAAGACAGCGCACACAAAGTATATGATAATAAACATATATGTGGAGATAGTGCAAAATGAGAAACAAACTAAACAACAACCTTATTAAACATGTTATTGGTAGTTTGATAGTTTGTTTTCACAAGTTTCAAATGGTAAAAAAAAATGAGGACAACATATTAACAAACAAAACCTACAAAACAGCGCATACAAAGTATATGCTAATAAACATATAGGTGGAGAAATTGCAAAAGACGTTTCAATATATAAGAACAGGATGACAAAAGTTAGAAATAAACTTATAAGTAGAAAGTGGAGATATTTTTTTACAAAAAAACTTATTAAACAGATAAACATGTGTTAATAGTGTATCCGTAGTATGTGACTGATCATGTTATTGATATAAGTACTGTTATCTCAACTCCAAAGAATAGAATAATATAAGTGCCAAAGTTTCTAAGTAATTTACTGTTTGTTGTTTGAAGTAACTGTATGAACTTATGCATACTTGGTCTTGTGCGAAAAAAAATATGCGATAAATGCATATGATGAGTTTGATGTTAATACCACTTACCGTTTTCAAAATATGTCTCGGACAAGAAATCCGACGTCTGAACGTCCAGACCCCAGTGCGACAAGATCGACAATATAAATCCGTTATACCCCCCCCCCATTACACCTGTATTGTGCGAGGTTATAAAATGACACGTTGTTGCTTTTGGTGATAAGCAAAATGTGTTTCATTTGTGGTCGTACTAAAGTATATTTGAAATTGTGTCTGCAATACTTTCGACAATACGTTTTTTTTCTATAACCGCTTGTGAAATGCAATTCGATCATTCGCCATAAGCAACACATGTTTTCAATATATTTCATATATTTCGACTCGCAACCTTACGTACAACTTACAATATTTATTCATACATAGTATTTCCCAATGTCTTATATTGTTAATATTTTTACTTTTGTTATTAAAGAGTGATTTGTGATTTCATTCTTATTAAAATCATCAACATCCATTTTGCCTCTATTGTCTGTTACAGGTGTCGACATATGCGACGCTGTTGCAGCCGATGTCGTGTTTGTGTTGGATTCCTCTGTCAGTCAGACTGAAGAACAGTTCAAAAAGCAGCTAGAGTTTGTGGAAAGCTTTGTCGATAAAGTGACCGTCAATAGTTCTGCATTTCAAATTGCAGTACTAACCTTCTCGACAGAGGTACACAAGGAAATAGACTTTGACGATCGGCTAACGAAAGATGACATCAAGGCAATATTTCAATTTAGTTTACAAATTATTGTGTTTATAAATGTTCTCTTCTTACTATATTTTTGTGTTTTTATTATTACTGTATATTTATCGAAAAACGTTTTCCGTTATATGTAATCAGGGCATTTTGCTTTCTTTCATTGTTATAGATTGTATTTATTTGTTTTATTATATTTTGTTTCTTAATTGCAGAGTAAAATTCGTAGTATACGGTTTCGACCTGGAGCAACATTTACGGACAAAGGGCTCGCTATTGCCCGTACCATGCTTCAATCACGTGGAAACCGGCTTCCTGGTCTCACTATTGAGAAGTTCACATTTGTTCTGACGGACGGAATGTCAACAAACAGGACATCCACAAAGACGGAAGCGTTGAGTCTTCGATCTTTGTCTACTGTTGTTGTCGTAGGTAAGCTATGCAACCTTTTACACAATACACAATTTGAAATATTGTTTTTGTATACGTTATTTAAAGTCCTGTTTAAAACAAAACCGTTTTGAATGAATGAATAATTCCTTTATGTATATTCACACAACAGGTATTGGCCAAATGGTTTCACACGAAGAACTACAGAGAATTGCATCANATCTACATCTGTACGTCATAGTTCTAACTAGTTCTAACTGACATTTTGCATCTGCATTAAATACTATTTAGAATAACTATAAAGAGTGACGACTGATTCCATCGCTTTATTTAATCTGAACTGCTGTTCAAATAGTTAATATCATACTTGTTGTTCAATTAACCACTCATAGTACTGTTTATATGGCAAACGTTAAGCTTCTGCCCTAATAAATAAATAGTTACAGAAACCATCCTGACTTCTTTTTAATGCGTTTGAGTTCTGAATAAATAAAATGCAACATCATCGATACCGCTCGGCTTACAATATATATATTAAAAGCGAGTATATACGGCCTTATTATTTTCCAAAACAGATAAAACGATGGTGATTATAAAATGTAAGAAGAAGAAGTACCAGAAAATGAACGAAAGCACAGTTTTGTTCAATTGAAAATAAGGTTCTGCCGTAAAGAAGAGAACTACTGCACGGATACAAGACGTGTACACTGTAAGGGAAAACACACATATATTTTTGTTTTATTCAAGACTGTCAAGCTATGCTTAAAATGACCGAAAATGCACAAAAAACAGCGACAATTGTTGCAATTTGTTGAAGAAGACTTCTATTATTAAAAAAAATAATGCAACGCAAAACTTTACATTGTTTTATTCTTCCAATTGGTCTTATGATATTTATGCGTACACTTGCTATTTTTTCTATACCTTAACGTCTTGAGTATATACTATACCTTGAGTCTCAAAACTGTTCCGTGTTAAATACAAGAACGGTATGTGTAGCTTGTTTTGGAAGCAGCCCATTGTAAGTTTTAATCCTATGTCAATCATTATCTCGTCACCTTCGTCAACTATATCTATAAATCCAGATTCCTAAACAATAGCAATATCAATTATTGAACCAGAAAATATATATCACAAAAAAATGTGGCGCCATTAGTAAAATTGATACAAAATGTTCAAAAGTGTTTGATTGGTTTTAAATGGATCAAGTTTTCGTTCCAGCTTCTGGTCTAAATGGTTTCTGTACCTAGTACTCTGTGCAGTAAAGTTCTGCCCGTGTGTTAGGATATTGATTTAAAATTGCTGGTAAATATTCTCCGATTGGTGTACAATATAAACAGGCTTCTAATCATGTCACATAAAAAAAACTGCGCATAGATATTTGTACACGACAGTTTTAACTTTTGTGCAAAGATAATGGTGTTTTCCGANATTGGTGTACAATATACAGGCTTCTTATCATGTCACATAAAAAACTGCGCAAAGATATTTGTACAAGACAGTATTTACTTATGTGCAAAGATAATGGTGTTTTCAGATTTTGTTAGCTTACAAGGTAGAATTCGGTCGTGCCGTATCCAGTTTTTAAATCTCTCCATAACAGTATTTGGCCTTAGAAATGGATAAACGTTAAAATGTTTATATGTGTCTTTTAGTAGTAACGGCAATGTTACATGTTCCCCATCTTCATCGTTTTGTTGACTTCTTTCAATAAAGTGGTTGTTTTATAATCGGTTTTAATATTCGCACAAGGTTTGTTTGTTCCCGACGCGCGCGCTCAAATATCAGGAAATATTTAAGACGAGGACTTCAAAATTACAACTTTCGGAAAATGCATCTTTGTTTCGTCGTATACATTGTATCATTTTCCATCGCCAGTATTTCTCTGCTTTCAACAGATCGATAATGAACATTCAGCGCAGATGTTTTTGTTTTTTTTATTATATTGTGTTTCTTAATTGCAGAGTAAAATTCGTAGTATACGGTTTCGACCCGGAGCAATATTTACGGACAAAGGGCTCGCTATTGCCCGTACCATGCTTCAATCACGTGGAAATCGGCTTCCTGGTCTCACTATTGAGAAGTTCACATTTGTTCTGACGGACGGAATATCAATAGACAGGAAATCTACAGAGGCGGAAGCGTTGAGTCCTGCTTTTAACCATTGTTCTTCCCTTCACGCGTGTACATAGTTCACAATTGTGCGACAATGTCCCAGAGGGGCCCAGTACATTAACCGAGAGATAGAGATATAGATATTTAGCCATTAACGATATGCTCCTTTCGTTTTGCTTATTGGATTAATAAGTTTCCCCTTATTGAAATATCTTATGTCTTATTAATTAATATTGAGCATATGAATTCAAAAAAAATCTCTCGTAAATACCAAATCGAATTGTTAAACAATGTACGAGAATTTTAAATACAAATCCGCCTGAGAAAACACAATGTATAAAGTTAGAGCTAACGATAAACAAGTTGTCCGCTATGCGAACCAGATTCATTACTTGTCTAAAGTTGAAAGACGATCGATCAACTCAATACTCGAAAGCTCTACCTTAGTAGCACCAATTGATACATTCTGGAATACACATTAGTCACAGACGAACGAGTTTCTTTGTAAGAAAAAAAGCTGTCCAAACCAGACATCTCATTTGAATTCAATGTCCGTATGAACCCTTTGATTTAAGGACAAGAAATCACGTGTTGTTTCAATCACGGGGAACATTTCAAAGAGCACTTTTTTTTCTACAACCAATTAGTTTTCCGAAGTAAAGAAACCTACGGCTAAGTTAAGCAAAGTTTAATAATAAACGGTTTTCCATACGATATGTAGTTCAAAAACATGCCAATGTTTTATGGTGAGTACATTCTGGCATGCTCGTTGATTCTTAACAAAACATTTGGAAGTATATTTCATACGGATGTCGTTCATCTAAACAATTGGACTGCAATTCTTACATGGGATGCCTAAATTGTCGTCTATTGCTATTAAACCGTCCCGCAGTAGACCAAAATTGATGTTAAAATTGTTAAAGATAAGGTCCAAGAGCCAATTTATTAAAACATTGGAAGCGTTTACGTTGAAATTTTATGAAGCTTTGTTAACATAATAAGCCCGGCCTATTTGAAATCAAATAGATAATAGCCACTATTTAGAAACTTGAAGCACACCATTAGGTCATACATGTTAATCACTATGAAAGTACTGTTAAAACATCACAATTAACCGAATTTTCGCGCGAAACCTCTTGACGCTATCGTCACATCTAGACGTTATTATATCGATTGTGTGTCATTACGAATGACATTTTCATTAATTAGTTATACATGTATTGCGATGTTTTTTTTTAATAATGATGAAGTAGAGGAAAAAAGTTACAAAGGTGTGGCCATTATACAAGTGGCCGTAAAACGAAGATCATTTGCGAAGAGATGGTTGTCCATAACCAAACAAACCTTACAAAACATTGTATATGAACAACTGTATTTGCCATATATTATTCAATGTATGGATAAACTTGTGTTTTATTGTGCACGCATATTAATAAGTAGAGCGTTGCTTTGCATGACATTTACCCTTTTCTAAACATCAAACATGTGCAGTTTTTACTGTAATGCACACATAGTTCTTACTGCTTCTTTTACACGGAGAACATACATACATACATACATACAGTAGATTTATCTTGAGGATGCAGCGAATGTAAGAGCTGAACATAAAACTATAAATAGTGTGTAGCTGTTCTCGTCAAGTACGCGTGTAGGCCTGCCAGAATAGTAAATGAGAATAGTGTCGTCCCTACAACACATAACAACCAGACATAGGTCGCCGTGGCGTAGTGGATATGGTACCTGCCTAGCGATCGGAAGATCACGGGTTCGATCCCCACAGTGGGAGACACCAATTACTGTTTCTAGTCCCAGGAAACGGACTCGAGAGCGTTTCAAATAAGCCTTAGGCTTTCGCTGCAATCGAGCTAAAATAAATAGGTTTAAACTAACACAGTGTATATTAGCGGATTTGCAAAGTCATCATACGAGTCGTCAGAAGAAGCAAGGTCCCATATATTGATTATCTTTTGATTGAGTATCGAATGTGCTGATTACTGAGTATGTTGGCAGTGAATGGTCGGCTTACTTGGTTAAAGAAAGCTCCTGAGCTATGAAAGCTTACATAATGACAAAACTGCATGATCGTAGAACTATATATACTCTGTCTTGAGTGGATCACCATAGAGTGACAGTAGACACACAACAAGTAATAGGAAGGTTGAAACAATCACTAACAACATAAAATGGCAAACACTGGGCCAGATTGTACAAAGATGTCTTTAAAAGAAATACATAAAGCATAGGTTGAAATGATCGATTAATTTGGAGAAAATGCTATTTTAAGTCTACGCCTTTCGCACGGCTTTGACTATATCGAAACTGGATACACATATTTCGCTCGCTCGCTCTGCATTTTAAATGCCATATTCAGTAGATACTACCAATCACAAGATTGTTGCGTGATCACATATAACATGATTCGAAATTATTTGGCACAATGTTTATCTTTGTGAAACTGTACATCAAGGTTGTCCGATCCCCAACTTACCTTTGCATTTTAGTAAAGTCGAATTAACTTGGAAAGTGTTGAGTTTGGTCCATTTCATGAAATAATGTAGTTACTAAGTCATCGGGCAGGCGTTTGGTGGTGTCAAACTTTTCGCCGAACAACTCAAGAAAAAATATACATAGTTTGCATTCTGGCTTGCTTAAGGTTTGGTTAGGCGTGGGTAAAACATAGATCAATACACAGAATATATAATGATTTCCGCTAAGAAACAGCATATCGAATTGAGATATTTCAATGAAAATTTATACATATAGATAAAGAATTGCACTATTTCAGAAACGTTTCCCTTAAATCTCGGAAATCGAAAATTCGCTTTGGACCATATACATACATTGGGTGAATTTTTTTATATTTCCATATATACACTGAACAATTTCGAAAACAGATTGCCAATTGTATTATAAGTTCCCTACCGATGTTGCAAAAGAGGCCTATATGTTTGCTCTTAGTCCGTCGTCCGTCCGCCCGTTCCAGTTGAGGGACTGCCTTGTCGTATTGGATACAGGCTTGCGACGTGTGTGGCCTATCCATCGCCAACGTCTCTGAAGGATGTCTTCCTCAACGGGCTTCAGCATTGTTCTTCGCCATAATACCTCGTTGTGGATCTTTTCTGGTCAGCGGAGCTTCCTAAGGCATTTGTTGATGAAGACCTGGATTTTCTTTATGGTGGTTACCGTGATTCTCAAGGTTTCTGCTCCATAGAGGAGTTTTGGCTTCACGATTGTATTGAACAGCATAATCTTGGTGGTGATGTCAATTGCGCTTGATCCCAAGATGATCTCAAGCTGATGGAAGGCTGCTCGTGTTAAACCAATTCGGGTTCTGATATCTGCATCTGTTCATCCATGGATGCTGCCGAGATAGGTGAGATAGGTCCACCTCCTCCATCACCTCGCCTTTGACTGTGATGGGTGTGTTATTGGATGCGTCGGTCCCTCTGTTAATGGTGAGGCACAGTCTAGTTGACAATCTGAGTTGTCAGCTACCATGCTTATCTTTTCCTGCATATAGTGTTGGATGTAGGAGAGAAGAGCCTGATCGTCGTCAAATTCGAGGTCGTTCAACTATTTCCAGAGTGTCCATTGAATTCCGTTTCGCTTCTGGTCCGCTGAGGTCTTCATGATCAGTGAATGGTCAGCAGGAGCAGGGAAGGTGACAGTATGCATCCTTGCCTCACTTCAAATATCAATGCGAATGCGTTGGTGAGCTGTCTGCCATGAACGAGCCTTTAGGCATCCCTTCATAAGGCTTCATGATGATGTTGGTGATATTTTCTGTCACTCCGTAGTGACTAAATAGTCTCCAGAGGGACTGTCGGTCAACGCTGTCGAACGCCTTCTCATAGTCGATGAAGTTGACATAAAGGGACGAATTCCACCCCAGGGATTGTTCCAGTATGATGCTTAGGGCTGCGATCTGATCTGTTCACGATCTCTCCTTTCGGACTCCGGCTTGTTTTGTCACGGGGATGCGGGTCCACTGCGTCTTTCATTCGGATGCGATCACACACTTCCTGGAATGAACAACAGCGTTATTCCTCGGTAGTTGGAGTAGGAACTGATGTCGCCTTTCTTGGGGGAGCTTGGTGAGGTTTTCCTCTTTCCATTGTGTTGGTATTTCTTCTACTTACCATACCTTGCCGAAGAGCGGGTAGAGTAGCTCCACACTGGTCTCGACGTCAGTCGTAAGCGCTTGTGCCGCTATGCTGTCAGGCCCTGCAGATGTGTCTTTCTTCAATTGCTTAATGGCGCTTCAGATCTCTATATAATTTTATTTATTTGCAACTTAAAATTTTACAAAAATATGCTTAATTTCGCATGTTATTTAATACGACTTGATTCACCAGCCGAGATGGGAAATCATAAAGTGCAGATGGCATATGTCTGCCTTTGCAATAGAGCCGTTTTTTTTTTAAATTATAAGATGTTATTGTAAACATATATTTGGATACTGGTGTGATATGGTATATACCAATTTATTTTTGCCTTTTGAATAATTGAAATAAAACGGTGTGGACTGTCCTTAACGAAAGAACGCACTAATTGCATGTCAGGGAAATAACTCTTGAAGAAAAAAAACGTTGTTGGGCAAACGTGTACTATAAATATACACTTTAATCGGATTCATTAAACAGTAGTAAAGTATTTTTAATTCACAAATGTATTTGAGTTTATAAGTGTATATCTAATTAGATTCAAAATACCATTCAACCTACTCTGCTCACACTGTATTTGAGTTTATAAGTGTATATCTAATTAGATTCTAAATTACATTCAACCTACTCTTCACACACGAAACACGCGCTTTTAACATGTCGACAAATGCCCATTATAAGAAACTGAAACAGTAAGGCGCTGTATTTTGCAATGTGAACACTTCCGTTGAAATGTCAAAATAAAAATGGAAATGTGATTTGCAAAACAATAAATTATTCAAAACGTATACAACCAATTGGACTAAGAGCGTTTGGTCAATTCCAACGAATGCAGCATAATGTTAATTACAATGCACATGTGTTGCCACAGTGGATGTCGTAAACAGATTTGATAAAATATAATGTATGGATAGTTAAGTTATTATAATTGTTACAATAGTTGTCAATACTAACAATGTTAACATGGTTTAAGCCCAATTCATTCGCGTAGCGGTGTGTGATCTAAAGACGTGTAAATAGCTGCAGCATGGAGACAAAAATCAAAGAAATTCACTTGCATTCATGTTGCAATTTTATCAATAATTTATGTGGAAGATTATTTCTAAGTTTGCAGAAAAGCACGTGAATTTTTCACAATGGTTGATATTATTGTGAAATAAACCAAGACAATGGCAAAGTATATGAAAGCAGAAAAGAAACAGTTTTCAAAAAATACTCAGGATTATATAATTAAGCCTCTGCTAAGGCAGAGAGAGACCGGTGAACTTTGTGATGTTGTGTTAAAACTGAATGGAAGGACCTTTTACGCTCATAGAGCGATTTTAGCTTTGTGGAGCCCATACTTCCTTTCCATGTTCACATGTGATATGCGCGAAAAGCAGACATCATTGATAGATTTGTCAGAATCACTCATTGTTGAAAGCGATGATGTCTTTGAACAGACATTGAACTATATGTATACAGGAAATATCGTATTGAATATTTCCAATGTTGAAGACATGGTCAGAGTATCTGACTTTCTGTTAATGGACGATTTGAAAGATTACTGTAGTCAGTTTTACCTAGAGCTTGGAAACCTTGATCTAACAAACTGCCTTTGTTTGAAGTACTTGTCTGAGAATCACAATTTACCAAATGTGGCTTCTGCCTGCGAAGCCATGATTAGGGCAAGATTTCATGACTATCTAATCCATCATGATGAGATTATTGAATTACCCGTTGTGTATCTGTTTCGACTATTGGAGGACCCGTTTGTAATTCGTCATTGCAAGTATACCCAATTAAAAAAGCTTGTACAGAGATGGATTGAGGCAGACAAAGACTCCAGACTTAAATACAGTGCAGACTTGAGCTCCTGCATTAAATTGTGGATGTGTAAACATTTTTGCGATGTTACTGTACATTCCAAATGCTCAACAAGCGTGATAATGCAACCAACTACAAAGATAACTCCCTGTCGAGAGAGCATGTCTGCAAGTGTTGCCCTAATGGACAACTTTGACATGTTTGTCAAACCTAAAACTAGCAGTTTACCGGCAAAGTTGCCAGTCTTGTATTCAGTTGTGTGTAATCAAGGACTGAAATTTGTTAAAGTCATGGTTTACAACATCACTCATCAAACTTGGTTGCATTTCCCATTGGCCAGTGAAAAGATTATTCAGATAATGCCACCCAGACAAACAATAGGAAACATGATATCACACAAAAATAACCTGTACATGTATCTGTGTTCCTCATTCCCATATCCGACAGATATGATGAAGATCAACATCCTCGTTGTGGACACCTTAAAGGTTCAGTCCTCTTTGTATAGTTTCAAGACCGTGGATTTTTACAATCCTTGTTACAGAACAACATTGACCAACTGTCGTTCAGTGCCACCGGCAATGGTTTACTGCAATCAAAATTTGTATATCATTGGCAACAAGGAAGGAACTGGGCATTTATTTTTATGCAATCTTCACACCCAGGAGTACAAGTGTTACCAAATCCCCGGAACAAGGTTTATAAGCCTTGCCAGGGCCACGGTCAAGTCTGACAGATACATTTTTCTGTGGTACAGATATCGCACAGGGCCATCAGAAGAATTTTGCATTAAGAAATCGGTAGGATTTGCAATGTTTGATGTAAAAAGCAAGATATTCAATACATGGGACATTGCCCCTCCTGAAGTCTCGTACGAGGACTTTGCAAATCCCTATACACTGTGTTGTAGGGACGACACCATCCTCATTTACTATCCAGGCAAGCCTACCCTTGTACTTGACGAGATACGCTACAAGTGGCTTACGTCCTTGAGAAAAATGCCTGCTCCAAACCACATCACCAAGGTGAATTCCGAGTCTATCGAACCTGATTTCTCACGTTTCCAGTTGCAAGCTGCAACAGAGAGCAGCATTTTCATACTGAACAATGATGCCCCTTATACCACCTCCATGTATGAAGTGAGCGAAAATTACCCAGAGGCCATTGCGCACACGCCGCCACCGATTGATAACATTTCCATGGTGACCAGTGGTCACATGACACCGGTCTTGCTCGCTGACCTGCAGAAGTTTGACCAGTATGACGACGTGTATGCTGGAACGTTGCATGTCCCCATGCGAGTGTCTGATCCTGAAACCGAAGACAGCGGGGGAACCTCAAATTCCGAAAGGGAATCTGACAATGATTTCGAATATGATGAAGATATTTATGACTATGATTATGATTTAGATGCAGAGTTTGCATTTTAGTATTATTAGGTTCATTGTTTTATTGTGCAATAGACTAGAGACAAATTTTCATAGGGCACAAGAACTACTTTTTTAAGGTCAAATATATTATATATATATAATAAAAGTATTTGGGGTATTAATCATCATACTAACAACACCCAAATGGTTTTGTTTCTGAATAGCATTTTGAGCTATTTGAATTGTTTGTTCAGAATCAAATCAGGTTCCAAATCAGTTGTTATTGCACTATTTCTGCCAAATTCGTTCCTAAAATATGTTAACATCTATCATTTGTTATTTATACATGTATGACATGATGTAATTCAGACATGTATGACATGATGTAATTCAGACATGTATGACATGATGTAATTCAGACATGTATGACATGATGTAATTCAGACATGTATGACATGATGTAATTCAGAAATGTATGACATGATGTAATTCAGACATGTATGATATGATGTAATTCAGACATGTATGACATGATGTAATTCAGACATGTATGACATGATGTAATTCAGAAATGTATGACATGATGTAATTCAGACATGTATGTAATTTATTAATGTCTGACATGACTCCTAAAACAATTACCGCTATAAAAAACAACAATTATTGTAACGAAGGAGATGGAAATGTAGTTCAAACATTGGTGAAACAAAAATAAAACAAGACTATTGCCAAGCAATATGGTGCCCTACCGGTGAAACTCCACCATTTTCAGCAATATTTCTAGTCTATTTGTTGCCATAGCAACCAGAATTCTTGACGTAGGAACAAAATGAAATGACATGCATTATAATCTCCATATTGCCATCTGTCCATGTTTCAAGTTTCATGAAAAAATATGAAGAACTTTTAAAGTTATCGCAGTATCCAGAAAAGTGTGACAGACTTACTGACTGACAGACAGAGCGCAAACCATAAGTCCCCTCAGGTGAAACTGGTAGGGGACAATAAAACTATATGCCAACAATAGTTTTGCAGACAGTTCTTTTTAAAAATATCTTGTTTGAATGACGGTATTCTTTAATGTTGACATTTTCTCAATAGCAGCTTGCAAATTCCAAAATTGAATGCATCATTCCATCATATATCACATTGATGATTACTATGAGGATAATACTAAACGATTTTGCGATTTCATAGTAAATGAATAATGTGCGAGTAACACAACTATATTTTAATGTTTCTGTCCATAAGACATATTGTATGAATGTTGTTATTCTTGCGTGCAATATATTATATAATAATTTAAAATGACATTTGTTAGTATATAGAGAAATTAGTTTATAATTTGAAAAGATATTTTGTCAGCTGTCGCCATTAGACTTGTATTTAGATAGACGTGATTATATAGATAGCTCCAAGCATGTATTTCTTAATCATTATATCTCTATATATTTGTCCTTGTATGCTATATGTGTCATGATGACAGCTATTTGAAGTACTGTATGCATAACCAGATTTGCTATTATGGTAAAATAATGTTATAAGATTTTTGTTTCTCTATATTTTGTATATATAATTAAAAAAAAGCTCCCAAAACTATTTGTCATAACACTAATGTAAGGATTAAAAAACATACCACCATCTTTTCAGAAATACTTGTAATTTACTCATTTTTGAAAATTATTGCAAATATTATTTGATGTTAATCAGGGGTGGCGAAATCTAAAAAAAATATACTTGTCCACGGACAACAATTTAGGAAATTTAACTTGTCCGTTGCTGAACTACACTTGTCCGTTAATGTTTATATAAATTATAAAAGCATTTATTGTTATACCTACACGTGTACCATTCTAATCAGACCCTACGGTGTACACCTCCACGATAAAATCGTGGCCAGTTTATTAGAAAACTGATGATGGCAACGGTGTAATCCTCGTGGAAATTGTGCATTTCATGCGTAATATTGTCAAAACATTTTTTCATCACTTTAAGCGTTTTAACAAAGACTCGTTGAATTAATTACACACAACTGTAAACATTTTGTTTTATTCTCAAATGAGCATAAGAAAATGTGTAATCCGACAAACTCTTCTGAATTTTAATGACAGCCATTTCCAAATGCAACGTAACTATCCGGCAATGCTCGAATTTGTATAAAATAACATGAGAAAAAAATGATGCTAGAATTAAGCGAACATTTGGTATTAATAATGCATTTTAAAATTTAAGACGAACATTCAACATTAAGATACGGAATGAACGAGCAAACCAGTCTGTACACTGCCTATTAAACAGACGGGCCGAATGTTGAAAATGTGGCATGCTCCCAGTTATTTTTTTTGTCCAATTGGGAAAAGTACCCATACCGGTCCAATTGGGAAAAAATGAGTCGTGAAAACCTGAAAATTGGGGAAAATCGAGCCGTGAAAACCTCAAATTGGGAAATTGGTGTATTTGATTTTTTGCTCCCAAATATTTTCCCCCCATTTTTTTTTTATTTTTTTTTTACCTTAAATTGGGGAATTTTTGGACAGCAATTGGGAAATGTGCAGTTTTGTCGTTATTAACCGGTACTTTATAAAGAAGGAAAAAAATCGCTGGCTCCTGGTCTCCTATAGAATAAGCGAGACCACTGTGCAGGAGAGTGCCCATATTTTAGCTTGATTGCTCCGCAAATAGCACTGACAATGTTATCGCGTGTCAACATCCGGTTTTGTAACACTTAATAACGGCTTTAAAACAATCTATTTTTTTGTATTTCTCAACCCGAATGGTTGTCCACGGACAACTTAATTGAAAAAAATCAGTTGCCCGGACAAGCAAATGTACGACTCGGGCAACTCGGACATTTGATTTCGCCACCCCTTTTAATAACATAAATGAATCAATCTCAGTTGCCATGCTTTTTCATGTTAACAAATTACCATTCAATGATGTGCAATATAGTATATTTATGTGCAAATATAAATGTTGTATGCGTTAGTTGATGTATTTTTTTATGTTTTATTCAAACTGTCTCAAAAGTATTCTGTTTAAAGAACTTATAATTGGTTTCTACTTGCAAATAAAATCTGTGTTTTAAATGTATTACTTGTTTTCAAACACAAAGTAAGCCATTAAAATAAAGCTCGTGCCCGAAGCCCAGGGACATGTAAAAATTGATTAAGTGTAGTTAAATATTTTACGTGGAGTACTGGAAGAATAAAAAGACATTTAAAGACAAAAAAATCAACATCCTTCACATTATTGTCTGAGCCTTATATTATAATCTACAGATTTTCTATCTCAGGAATTTATAATACTAAACAAAACATTACCATCAAAGAGACCTTTTCACAGATTTTGGCATGTATTGCAGGTGTTCATTAAATGCTTTAAATTGATAAATGTAAACATTGGAACTAGAAGGCTCCAGTAAAAAAAACAAGAATAAATTAAAGAAAAAAAAACAACAAGGCTTGTCACCATAGGATGACATATGCCCCTTTTTCCACATTTTTGTAAACCTGAACACAAATTGTTTTTCCACATTTTTCGAAACCTAAACGCAAAGTGTGACGGAATTTCAGACGGACAGACAGACAGACAGTGCGATCACTTTATGCCCACCTTCAGGGGCATAAAAAGTGCAATTATGAGCCAGAAGGTAGCCACAACCAATTCTTTAATATTAATCTCACTTTGCGTTTAGGTTTAGAAAAATGGGGGTTTATGCCATCCTATCGTGACAAGCCTTGTTTATATACAAGAATATGTTTTGGCCATCTTTTGGCTACTAAATGAGCCGCTAGCGGCCACTATGAGCCGCTAGTGGCTATAATAGCCATAAGATTGCCACAATAAGATAGCTAATAGCCATAAGATTGCCACAAGGTAGCCGCTAGCGGCTACTATTGGCTACTTTCTGGCTAGTAGTTGTGGCTACAAAAATGGTAGGGGCTTTGTAGCTGCAACATTGCCGCTACATAGCAGCAACCTTTTCATTTCTGTAAGGGCATACCTTGAGTGGTGTATTTATAATTTGCAGTTTTTTAAATCGTCACAATATGCATATAATGGAGCATGGTAAATGTTCAGTATTACTGTTTCCTCACAAATATCATAACTACAACACAAATTTGCAAATCTGAAACAAGTTTTTTCAATTTACCAAAACGTGAAAAGGTCCCTTAAATATTAAATGCTGTTATATCTGTTAATGTACTGTCACACAAGTTCAGGTTGATTCATGCAAACTGAACCTATGGCCTCATGCCATACTGGGAAAGTCATTCCAAAAAACTGTTGTAAGGACTGAATAACTTTTATCATACCTTGTAAACATTTAAATATTATCTTAAATTACGTTTTATTGCTCTATTGGATTAGGGGAACTCACCACGGCCCACCGTCATAAAGCGTCTGCATGCCATACCAACAATTGTTTGTTCTGGCCTCAGAGACTTCAAAGTAGAAAGGTTTTCTGTTATAATTAAAACACAATCCTTGAAAATAATATATTTATTGGGAGTATTTGGTTATATAAGATATATTTTATATGTGTGTGGACCCCACCAAGTCCCTATACATATCACTAGTGGGTCTATATACATACAAGGCATCTCAAATCTTAGCCGAGATTTTCACTGTTTCCTCTTAACAGCAAGCACAATTATACCTCAAAACGATGCGTAAAAACAAATAAGTATGTGTATTAAAATTCAGAACGGATGTGTCAAAATATAAACCTAAGTGAATGATTTTAGAAATATTTTGATATAACATTCCGAAAAGCAGTTAACCTTAATCAGAACTATGGTAAAACAACTTGCAGATAAAAATTCAATGGCACAATAAAATGAGCATAAAGATAACATGATACATGTAAATGTGTAATAAAATAATATCATTTAGCAAGATAAATTGGGCTTCTTGTTTTCATAAACACATATAAAAAAAATTAGGTTCAAAATTCAGCAGTATACAGACAAGAACCCTTACAAAATAAAATGAACATCTATGACTCTAGTAAATATACCTGATCAGAAATGCCAATGGAAGAACAGATTATAAAAAATACAAGGTTTAACAAGACAAGTGTCGATAAGGGCACTGATGTGACCCAGATTTCACTTCCATATTCAACCAGCGTAGCTCCATACCAGCCTGCACATCTGCCCAGTCTGGTCAGGAGCTACCCAGCTATCCGCTATAGTCAAGCAAGGTTTCGTGGTCTTGTAAGGGGATAGCGGCTCAAATTATAGCAATAAAGTAAGTTAAATTGTCTTTGTTTACAATAATACGCTTCAAATGAAAGGTTCAATTTTCTAAATATGAAAGAAATCTGCAGTCATAAAATATAGGCTTGTTTTTTAATTCATGCACAAATCAATCATATATTGATAAAACACATGATTTAGACTTCTCAAGAAAATTAATATTTGTATGCACTAGATCTATTAAACAGCTACAAATTTAACTCTATATTAATCAACTACAAATTTAACTCTAATGACCAGAAGCTAAACAAAGGTGAACATAAATGTAAAACAAATTAAAAAATGATCATCTTTTGCGACATTTAAAACAATTGCCTCCACGTTTTTTGGCCGTTCTCAAAAAATATTTACTCGACATACAACAAACAATCCTTTGAAATAGATATATATAATTTCTGCTATGAATATAAACACTCTTTGTACAAATATACTATTTATATACTGTATAGAATATTGCACTATGAACTATACATGAGTGTATATGTACAACTTGTTTGATGTTTAAAATGCATGAAAGTTTCATGAACTTGAATATATATTAGACCATAACAATGGAAGTTATTTGAAAGTAACAAAAAATACGTGAAATGGTTAAAATCAATTAGTCCCCCCCCCCCAAAAAAAAACAACTACTTTTTATATTATCTTATTAAGATAATATTGAATATAAGGTTTAGTATAAGAGATTTATTTAATCACAATAATTTTATTGAATTAACTTAACATCAGTATCAAATACTCTGGTATTTTGTCACGTTCATGAACAAGTGGAAATCCACACAGTTCCTTAGCAGTAATAAGATTGTAAAAAATATAAAGCAATTATAAAAAATCTGACGTAGCTTTATACAATCAAAAGCATGTCCGGATATTAATATCCAGAGGATATCTGCAATTGTAGCCTCCACAAAGTGTTTATTGCTGTTGTAATAAAATAAACTTACTGTATCAAAATATGTACATGTGTTGGTAAAAATGTAAAAAAAACAACACACAATACAACTAAAATTTTGATTGGCAAAGACTGGACAATAAATACAACTTTTCTGAATTTAAGAATATCACATTTACCAAACCTCTGATCTATCAACAGAACCAAAACATAGCATACATAGGCTGCAGTTTTCTCTTATGTACAGAACCACATAAGTATTGCAATACATGTGGCATAATTTCTGGATATCATAACGCAGGTGTTTTGTTATCTTCACACAAGTCATGAAAATGTTTGTTTAAAGGCAATGTAAGATGTCAACACATGTTTGGGGGAAGACAAACCACACCCAAGATGTCCGAATTCATGACAAAAATCAAAGTCCCAATAGACACCTGTTTAAGTAGTACAAATTGTATTATGTAAACTTTTATTGGTAATTCATTCTTGAAGACGGTAATAACTCTCCAGATTTTGGACACAATTTCAATTCACAAAAATATTCCCAAAATAAATTGTCTGAAAATTTAGAGACAATATGACATAATACCGATTCAATTGACCTTGGGATGTTCCTGTGTATAACATCATCTTCCTGTTGATTAGCATTTGTATGAACTTTATATTATTGAACTTAAATAAACTGTGTAAATTATTATACTGCTGTTTGTTACGGAATCGTTGTCTTTAACATCTTCAAACATGGTCAAATACAAAAACATGACACAATACAATTGCAGCATATTTGTCATAAACTTGTTTTGCACAGGACATTTTGCATTAGATAACTGAATTGTTACTTGGTATTAATTTACACAACACAAATATGCAAAGGCAATCAGATTATCATAAAAGACTCTAATTGACATGATCATCACACTTAAAGTCATACAAAACCAAACTTTGAACTCATTATTTTCTCACTATGATCATTTCAACTGCACAATCTTTCACCTATGACCCTCTATCCACATAACAAATTAAATCCACCTAGCTTAAATATTTGTTAAGTTTTCACAGGATCAAGATTTTAGTTTAAATCTGATAAAATTAAACTACACAAAAAATTAGACGAGTTTATTATAGGAGACAATCTGGGGATCTGAAAAATTATGACTTTTGCTTAAGAAAAGATTGCTTGAAAACTTAAGAGTAATCACAGTACTTAATGTTGGGCTTATTCAATTTACAAGCAAGTACTTTTTTAAATAAAAATAATAATGAATAAATGGCCAGGTATCCTATCTTTTGGTTCTGTTGAAGAATTATCATGCTATTCCCACATTTTCCTTCATTAACGACTTGTGTCTAATGTTGGCGTCTTGCGCATTATGCCCACCGCTTGTCAATTTCGGTGGAATCATGAGCTGCGATGCGATAAGTTCCGGCGAGTACCGGTCCTGGCCGGTCGGAATGGCGTACGCGAAGGCATTCGCCCAGGATGTGTCCGAGCTGTACAGACTCTGTGGAACACTGCGATGGTTCTCGGACAACGGCTGACTGCCGCCAGTTGTCAGGTTAGCCAGCTGGGCGTCCAGATCAAAGTTCTCACTATGCCAGCTGAAGGGCCGGTGGGAGTTGAACGAGCTATGGCCATTTTGCAGCAGTCCGGCCGGGTAACCGGATATGGACAGTCTACGAACGTCGGTGTCGTGTGAGATTCTAGATATGCGCGAGTCCGTGGATCTGATGGAAGACATGTCGTACGAGCCCGTTATGCTGCCCGATCGACTGTGTACAGACTGCAGGGTCTTGTCGGCGATGAGTGCGGATATGAAGGGCAGGGAGAAAGCGTGGGACTTGCCCCGAATCTCTTCGATCTCTGGATGCAGCACCTCCTTCTTGTTGTTCACGCTGATGTGGGTGAGCTTCTTCTCCAGGCTGCCTCCACTCTCCTCCTCACCTTCATCTGATACCTGCACAATGGAAGACATATCATGGTTACCTAGGTTGGCGCTAAGAAATCTGAATTTGAAGCCAAAATGCATGTTAGTTAGAAAATTACCTCAGAAAGTTAAAAAATCTGCTTTATTTAGAAATAATTTTCAGAAATTTTAGTAGCCAATTTGTTATTTAAATAGCCAGTTAAACATTGTAGTAGCCATTTGCTACTTTGGCTACTGGTAATGCTTACATAGGTTACAATTAAATTCAATTAATTAATATTGCCCGCATTTTTTAAAATTATTATTAATGGGAGCAGATGGATGAACAGGCCAATAACTGTAAAATAACAAAGTGTAGGGTTCTTGTTTTTATGCATTGCAATTCTTGGCATTGATATCTTTACAGTGTATACACCCATGAAGTTTCATGTTGAAATCTTATTAAGTTTCTGAGATAAAGCCTTAAAAAGTTTGTGACAGACGGACGGACTGAGAGAGGGAGGAACGGACTTTGCCTTAGGAGGGGAATAAAAAGTATTTCAGCATTCATTAAACACATGGAGAAAGTTTGTCTATTTTATTAACAGTGACCTTTCTGACTCTTATTGCAATCCCAAGGTTTTCATAAAAGGTATTTACTTAAACAATTTCAGCACAATTCTACTTTCCAAACTCATGGTACTATAGGTAGAAACAGTTTTTAATTTTTTAGTAACAGTGACATTTGCCCAACTTCCATGAAATCCTATCCCAAAAAAGATATGTATGGAAGCATCCTACATCCAAAGTTAAAAACAAGATTGCGAACAAAGTTATTGACAGCAAATCCTCTGCAATATCCCAATCTTATAACAAGGAGTTTAAACTTTGTTAAAAAACCTGGTTAAAAATACTATACTCCCCAAAAGGCTCTATCCAAAACAGTCAAAAAGCCATGATATATATTGCATTATATCGTAATCTGCCTACAATCATAAGTTAACACAAAAAACATGAAACAGTGACAAATTCATAGCACACATTTACTAGAATAATCAATGGTGATCATGTTTTAGCACAATTCACATGATAAAGTGATGAATTCACAGCACAAGTAAGAGCAAATATCATTCGGTTAAAATCCCAAAACTGCCAACTTGGTCTATTAAAATATCCTAACAAAGTAATTGGTAGCGCTTTGGAAGGTAAGTATGCATCACACACACAATAAACAGTCTAGATTTCTGCAATTATTTTTTTTACCCTGCGGATTCTTATCAGGTTGCATCAAACTAATGAAAACACAAGGAGCAGTTTGTCAGCATTCATTGTCTTATTAAAAATGAAAGATGACAAGTACTCTTAATTTCAACAATTTGAACAGTGAATTAAAGGATTGTCTTGTTAATTATTGGAGAGCAAATCTAGGTGCCTAGAAAATGTCCAATTGACATGNACTCCCCAAAAGGCTATATCCAAAACAGTCAAAAAGCCATGATATATATTGCATTATATTGTTATCTGCCTACAATCATAAGTTAACACAACAAACATGAAACAGTGACAAATTCATAGCACACATTTACTAGAATAATCAATGGTGATCATGTTTTAGCACAATTCACATGAAAAAAGTGATGAATTCACAGCACAAGTAAGAGCAAATATCATTCGGTTAAAATCCCAAAACTGCCAACTTGGTCTATTAAAATATCCTATCAAAGTAATTGGTAGCGCTTTGGAAGGTCAGTATGCATCACACACACAATAAACAGTCTAGATTTCTGCCATGTTTTTTTTACTCTGCAGATTCTTATCAGGTTGCATCAAACTTATGAAAACACAAGGAGAAGTTTGTCAGGATTCATTGTCTTATTAAAAATGAAAGGTGACAAGTGCTCTTAATTTCAACAATTTGAACGGTGAATTAAAGGATTGTCTCATTAATTATTGGAGAGAAAATCTAGGTGCCTGGAAAATGTCCAATTGACATGCCAGGGTTGTTTTTCCTTCATAAAGACTCGCCAAATTTCGGCCCTTTCCCCTAGAAGTTTTTTTCCCCTCTGACAGAAATTTTCCCCAAAACCATGAGATCTAAGCAAACCTGATCCAGTGTGGAAAAATATTGCATAATTAAATCATCTGTTGCCTTGAATTTGTTTTAAAACAGTAAAATATGTTAAAGTGATTATTTAAAACTTACTTATTTTCCCCCAAAATCGGACGTTTCGCGCAATTCTTTTCCCCTCAAAAAAGGCCAGGCCCTTTCCCCAAAATCAGATAAAAAACCCTGCATGCCATACAATAGACAACTTTCAAAAATTATTTGGCTCAAGAAAAGTCAAAGTCAGTGAAAGCCCTGTGGTATGGTAGACTAAAAGCATGAGCAAAAGCATATGTTTGTAAATATATTACTGAGGAAAGGAACCCTACTAGCTTAGCTAACGTTCCAATCCCATTAACTTGATGTGTTTGTAATCTATCTTGTAAACACATTCTGGAATAAATATGTTTAAACCAAAAGCATAAGAGAACCAATAAACAACAAAACCTACCTGTAGATCCACATATTCATGAACGTGCTGGTCCTCAGGTAAGTGGGCCACTGCGAGCTCCGTCTCCGACTGACTGTGAAGATGGAAGTGTTCAGCAGGGATATCCTGCAGGGCCTTACCATCCACGAACTGCATGGCCACCACAGACACTTCAGCCTCCTGAAGCCTCGAATCCTCCAGAACAAAAGTCTTTGAAGATAAAGAATTGTGTGGGAGCATGATGACATTCTCGTAGTCGTGCGAGGTGACCGTGCTGACGCTCGTGTGATGCGACGAGTGGGACACGTCGCTGCTGTAGGACTTGTTTCCCCGCTGGTCTGACGACCCCGACAGGGACAGAGGCCTGCCCATCATAGAGTCCAGATCTTCCATGTGAAATGAGGGCATATTGCTCAGTGGGGGCGAATCTGTGTAGTGCGGAAGCTGATTCATTGTCTGAAAGCTGTTGGGGTTTTGATGAGCTCGAATTTCTGATAAAATGTCTTTAAAGCTGTCTTTTCTACTGCTGTTGGAGTGCCTGCCCAACTTTTCCCTGGCACCGTTTTCAGATTGCATAGGCGAGTATAAGGGAAACAGCGGGGTATAAACCCCACCCCCGACGGGCTGAGGAGACTTGAAGCGTTTCCTGTAGCTGCCACTGCTACCGCTGCTCTCCAGCGAGATTCCTTCGGACTGGCCGCTGCGATCGGACGTGACGCTACCTGAGCTGACGTTGTTCTGGTTGGTGAGGCGGGAGTGGGGCGTGTGGTGGGAGGTGGGGAAGGTGTAGGTGCTGTAGTGACTGTGGGACCCGTGCTCCAGGACGGGGCTCCTGCTGGCACCAGACAGGGGCGATGGCTTGTAACCTTAAGGCAGAACATATAGAGGATATTTAATGGATTAGGTGAAATATTGATTTTAATTTAGTTTAAACCTATTTATTTTAGCTTGATTGCATTTAAAGTACTAACAACTATTTGAAACACTCTGGAGTCCGTTTCCTGGGACTAAAACCAGTACTTGGTGTCAATGGGGGAGATCTAAAGAACGCTACCACAGTGGGGATCGAACCCATGACCTTCCGGTTGCTATATATTTTTTCTATGATCACTTGTGAATTAAAAATGATATTGGACCTAATCCAACATTTTTTTTTATTATTTTATGCTTATTAAATGATTATTTTTGCCCCACAGTGTGGAAAAAATAGTTCCGGAAAAACAATGAAAATTATTGATAATTTTCACGGCTAATTTTCACTGTTTGAAACAGTGAATTATCAGTTTTAATTCACTGATATTTCTCTATAAACAACCCTAAAGCATAAAATAAGAGTCAAATCTTTATTTCAGTTCATGTCCATACGCAGGGGTGGTGAAATCTAAAAAAACTATACTTGTCCATGGACAACCATTTAGGAAATTTAACGTGTCCTTTTCTGAACTACACTTGTCAGTTTATGTTTATATAAATTATAAAGCATTTAATGATTAATGTAAAATATTGTGAAATAAATCAAAATGAGTATAATTTGCACGGTCTCATTTAGTTGTCACATAAGTTTTTATTTCTCTGTCATTAACTGTGAAGTAGACTCAAGTAGTTCCATCGTAATCTAAACAATTAAAAAAACGCTCCATTTTTACTGTTAAAGTCGTCTGAAATAACACGGTAGACGGTGTTTTGATTATCTTAGTCCTATACTTTCATTTCCGTCTGATTGTAAAAAATTAAGAAACCAGTCTGTACACTGTTTAACAGTAGGGCGGATTGTTGAAAATGCGGGGCATGTTCCTTTTTTTGTGGGCCTGTCAACTCCGTATTTAAGCTTGATTGCTCCGAAAATAGCACTGAAAATGTAATCGCGTGTCAACATCCGGATTTGTACAACTTAATAACGGCTTATATTTTATGTATTCCTGGACCCAATTTTTTTTTAACTCATTGTCCATGGACAACTTTATTAAAAAAAATCAGTTGCCCAGACAAGTAAATGTACGACTCGGGCAACTCGGACATTTGATTTTGCCACCCCTGATACGTAATTGGCAGTATGGTTAAAAATATTCTTAGTCTGTAACTAATTCAAAATTTCAAAATTCAAACACTTACGAATCAGAATGCCTGTCACATATGAGCATTGATATTATTGGTTCTTTGAAAGTTTGAAATTAAGACTACTGTACGATAGAGCTTAAAGATGTTTGTAATCAAGTGGCTTGTGATTCTTCTGCATTTTATAGCAGCAATATAACACTTTTTTAAGCGCATTAAGTGAGATTCTTAGTAAGCATAGTGTGAATTAAAATTAAATTAGAATTGAAATTGACAGAGATTGAACATGTGATATACGATAAAAAAAATCACTTTTCGTGTGAGGCAGATGGTTTGTAGGTTTGTGTCATTTTCAGAATAAGTCATGGCATTTTTACAACTACTGATGATGAAATAAATAGTGTAGAAAACTCTGTGTATGGGTTACCTGGTAGAGTGGAAACAAGAGATGACCTGGTTTGACTAGGAGTATTTAGCAACATGGGAGGTCCATCAATAATAATCTCTTTACTGGCATCTGTAACAAACCAACATTCATCAATAAAATATTAAATACACGAACAGCTAGGTGAATTATATAGATTAATTGTATCATACATTATGTGCTTACCATATGAACAAAATACAAAAAGATTGAAAATCCTAAATTGAGTTTCCAAAGTATTATGAGTTTTCAAAAATATAACAAGAGCACCGCATAGCGGGTGCCAACGCTCGGCTGTGGGTGCTTGGATTTAGTTTTTTTTAACCTTTGACCTTCATTGACCATGACCTTTTCACCACTCAAAATGTGCAGGTCCATGAGATACACATGAAAACAAAATAAAGTTTTTTTGACCTTTGACCTTGAAGGATGACCTTGACCTTTCACCACTCAAAATGTGCAGCTCCATGAGATACACATGCATGGCAAATATCAAGTTGCTATCTTCAATATTGCAAAAGTTAAGGCCTACGTCAAAGTTTTTGGACGCCGCGGACAAGCTGGCTATGACAATACCTGGGGTTTTCTTCGAAAACAGCAGAGCTAATAATGGAATAATTTTGTACATGGATTTTAGTCATAAAACACAATACGAAAACTTCAATCAATGGGCCAATCCTGGAACATTCTTTATTTGTCTTTTGCAAGTTCTTCACTTGCTTCCCAGAAGATTTATCCAATGATCATCTTATATGAAGGATAAATTTGTAAGCAATAATTCTGTGCCAGATCTGTTTAAATTGCTAGTGAAAATTAATGAGATCTGTGTTGGAAAAATATGTGCCTTATTTAACCATTTCCCACACATTTGGACTAATTCCAGTCAATTTTTGAATAAAAATCTGAGGGCATATCAAGGTTTGTTAAGAGAAACCCAAAAAATGGTATACATAATCATTACCCATGAAAGGTGTAACAGGGTATTCATCTTGAATTAATAGACAGAACAAAGTGCATCACTTACCGTCGTTCTCATCAAAACTGACCATCATCTTGTCACTGGCAATGCCGGACGTGGTATTGGAGCTTGCGTCGCTGACCACAGAGTAGCGGTTACCTAGGCCCATCTTCACTGCCCGGGGGGATTTGTTCACCCTAAAGGAGCCGGGGGTACCTACAGTGTCCCGTGGGTCACTCGAGACGTAGGATTCTCTGTACCGTCTTTTGTCTAATAATGAAGATTTTATTTGTTTGTAAAGAATTTAAACTAAGAATGACATACTCTAATGAAATCAATTCAGATGAGTGCGTCTTGTTGAATATGCAACTGCGTTAAATTTGAAATTAAAACACACATCAAAACACTCTTTCAATAATTGTATTCTTCTTTTGGATGGCAAATTTTAACATAAACGAAATGTGTTCCACACATAATATAGAGACATCATGCATGATAAATATGGTTCACTATAACAGCATTTTGGCTTTTAATTCCATTTCCCCTTCCTCTTACAAAAATAACAAAGGTCATGGTCGCAGTAACACTTAGCAAAAAAATATTTTCAAAGGGGAAACATCTTCTTACCTTCTTCCTCTAAATGTCTAATCTCCATCAGTTTTGGTTGTATTGCCATTTGGAACATATGTGTATTTCTAGAGAAGGTTAGCAGGTATTTAGATTTCACATCCGACTCGGTATAGTAGGTGAACTTCCGTCCGGCCGGCATCCCAACAGATCTAATCTCAAACTTCTTTTTCTGGAAGAGAACATCACACTTGTCATTTTCAGAATGGTCCTGACCTCTATGAGAGTAATGCAATTTTTAACAACATAACAAACGTATAGAAAATATCACTATTTACTGGAAGCTTAAATCCTATTTGTATAAGTAAATTGTGTTATATTCAAAGAATAAAATAAACACTTATCACATGACAAATAATTTTTGCATGCAAATTAAAGTATTTGTTATAACACATTTGAAGTATACTGAGTTTGGTTAATAATATTAGAAAACTGGCTTTTATATGTTACTGGAATATGAAAATAATGCTTACATCAAATGTAAGTTTTCCAATATCAGGCCACAGAAATGTTGATATCAAGTCTTTAAATCCATCATCCATATCCTGTAAAACAATAACATACAATAAGTACTTACACAGAAAACATCACATGTTTGAACTTACCATACAGTGCAGCCTCAAAATGAAAACTACAAGTATTATGAATTCATAATGATGAATTGTTGGTATGAAACAAGAGTGCCATTGTCATAGAGATAAGTCTGTAAGTACACAAATTTAATTAGAGAAAGTCTCAATTCATTTTGCTTATTTTACTTTCAACCTTAAATTGTGACCTTGATTTTTGACCTCAGGACTTGCTAATTGTGTGCGCCACTCAGTATGCTTGTAACTATTGCAAAAATATTTAAAATCCTATATTTGCTAGCCTACAGACTATGTTTTTGACCTTTCACCTTGATTAGTGTTGCTGACCTTTTACCTAAAGAAGTTGTTCTTGCACGTGAATCTCCACATCATCATGCTGATAACTTTTGTGAAGTTATTTGAAAATCTATCAATGTTGCACAAGGTTATGCTCAAAACAAAGTGTCCAGTACAGATTTTATAAATCTTGACATTAAAAAGTGTCCAGTACAGATTTTATAAAACTTGACATTGAAAAGTGAACTTGACCGTGATCCATGGTCGTTACGTTCAACATTCTGTGTTTTTTAAATGATAACTTATTTCAATTTATTTGATGATTGATACATGCTGAAAATACCTAAATTTGACCATTGACCTTCAACTGTGACCTTGACCTTGGACCCTCCCATCATGCTGATCCCTTCTGCCTAGTTCTTTGAAATTCAACCCATACTGAACAAACTTATGTTCCAGACAATGCTAAAAACAAATTTCTTAAATTGGACATTTGACCTTAAATTGTGACCTTGACCATGGACCTAGTTCTTGCACGAGACAATCTGTTTCAACACTTATGGCATTTATATGAAAATATAACTTTTTTTCTGAAAATAAAATGCTATTTGGGTCAAACAAATCCTGAATGCTTGAATTTTGTCTATATAAAGAACAAAAATGCATCTTAAAATCAAATGAGACATCTAAATATAAGACATCTAAATATAAAACAAGAGCACCGCAGAGCGGGTGCCAACGCTCGGCTGTGGGTACAATTTTGAATAATAAAAACAAAAAAATCCTTTGACCTTGACCTTGAAGGATGACCTTGACCTTTCACCACTCAAAATGTGCAGCTCCATGAGATACACATGCATGCCAAATACCAAGTTGCTATTTTCAATACTGCAAAAGTTATGGCCAATGTTAAAGTTTTCGGACTCCCATACGGCGGACGAGCTGGCTATGACAATACCTGGGGTTTTCTTCGAAAACAGCTGAGCTAAAAATGTCATGAAAGTCAGTGCTTAGGCATAGTTATCCTAGAAAACCAGAAAGCCCCAGCCCACCTCATAAATTTCAATGCCCTTGGCACAGACACCAAGCCAGGCATTCCACGTCTTGTCCGTCTTTTTCTTCCTCAGTCGGTAGAAGTGGAGGTTGTGTGCAGCTGGGGGCAGGGAGGTCTCCTTGATGAAGCGCCACTCCGCCTCGCTCTTTGATACATTAAGGAGGTCCTTGTGCACAACTGGGATGTTGTTCACGATGTAGTCCTCACCATGGGCCTTAACCATCTGGTAGTGAGGAAATATATTTGTTTTGTTTAATGTTGGGATTGGATAGATATTCTCTAAAATTTGAAGTACAGAACTGCATTATAATGAGCTCGTCATTGACAACAGGGGCGTGATTTAAGACTCACCTAGAAGGAAAATTCTCTACCCCCCTTACAGGGTTCAATTAAACTCTTCATTTGTACAAAGATCCAGTAAACTAAACTATTTGTAAAATAAGTTCGACATTGAAAGGGAGGAAATCAGCTGAAATGAGGACAAATCACACCTCTTGACAATCTGTTTGTATCTGTAATCATTTATGCCTGAATAAACAAGCACTTTGGTGATAAAAAAAGAAAAAATTAAACACTGAAATTTTTCCAAGACATTTTGGTTCAAATGATGTACTTTTTATTTTTTTAAACTTCCTGATCCGGAAATCATGGACTTTAAGGACCAGGCAATTTGGTTACAAATATTATGTTAAATAGGCCTGTAACACAAAATAGGCAAGAAGTATTGCAAAAAAACAATAACAAGAGATATTGGAATAACATGTATGCCCCCAACTCGCAGCAAAGTCGTCACTGTGACCTTGAACTAAGATGTCTAAATTTGAAAATCTTTAGAGGTTAGCTTCAAGACTACATAGCGTACTAATTCATATGATCCTTAATCTTCATCTTATGTAGACACTGATCTGAAACCAATTTCACGGTTCAACCCATTTTTACCTGATCACCTCAATTTCAATAAGAGTCTTACATATGATCCAAGTAAGCACTACACCACATTGCATTATCATAGGTCAAAGCATTTGTAAGTTATTGTTCGGAAACCAAATTCCTGTTACAAGCCCCTGTGACCCTCTCCTATGAGCTGTTGACCTCAAGGTCAATAGGCATTATTATTTCCTCCAATTAAGCAAACCAATTTAGATGATTGGAGGTCAAAGCATTCTGGTAACCTCAAAATCAAAATGTGTCTTTTTTCTTCCCACCACTAAACTGATTTGCATGATCACAGGTCAAACAAGAAAATTCGTTGAATTGATCCCCGCCAAATAAATTTTGTTTATGGATGGGTGTAGAAATATGTAAGAAAAGGTATAAGTGAAGGGTTGTGCATTTTGTCATTTTTTTTTTAAACTCATTTGTACCTGTGATGGGTTTTCGCTTATCTATACCTTATATACACTCACACCAAGTATACTCCTACCAAGTTTCAATAAAATCTGTCAAAGCACTTGCAAGATATGGCTCTGGACAGCAGTAAGCTTATAGTAAAAAGCATTTTTTCAAGATACAAAGGCTATAACTCCGTTATTAACAGATGGTGTACAATGCCATTTGGCGTGCATCATCCTCTTATGCATATATATACTCATACNAGGGTTCTGTGTGGGCTTCGGTATGGCGTCTATCAGCCAACAGGTCACCATCTCACCTTTACCCTGTTTAGGGCCAGTAAGTTTCTCCATAAATTCATCAGTACAGGTTTTCACAAAAGAACAATATGATCAATGTTGGAGTGTGTAATCTATGTTATTGATGTAAGTAGTTTGCATGTGAAAACATGTTCCAGTTATGAATGGGAATAATCATTTTACATGTATCAATTCGTTTTGTACGATTTTGTGGATCTTAAGAACTTACCTTTTTATGAATTTTATCCAATTTATCACATGCTATACATTGTTTTCAATGTTATACAGACATTACGTATTTTGTTATATTACACATGTGTAATAAACATTTTTAAGCGTTTTCATTGGCTACATTATCAATAAATAACGCATGGCTTTATTTTGGTGAAATGACGTCGTCAGCATGAAATGACGTCACGATAATGAACAACATTTAGATCTTTCAGCATTTGTTTGGTCAATTAAGATGTATTTTATTTAGTTGAAAAGAAGGTAATAAAAAAGATCTGACACTCGTTGTCATATCAAACCATATTTTATTAAACTCGTCCAGGAAATTCTTTAGTAAGCTCGCCAAAGGCTCGCTTACTAACAAAATTCCTCAACTCGTTAAAAAAAATATGGTATGATATGACAACTCATGTCAGATCCTATATGTACAGTATGGTGTGATGTTAAATTAAATACATTCAACAGTATGACAATATTCGAACAAAGTCGTATACACAGAAAATAATGCATGTTTATATTTAAAGAAGAAACATAAAACTACTGTTTGTTAAAATTAAAAACATATCGGTGCATTTATGGAAAATCCGTTAAATAATAAAGTTTTGTAAATCTTTTCATTGAAAGGGGCATAAGTATTTTACTAGCGAAATGTATAAATACAATGTACGCTAGTCTGTTCGCTTCTTGATCCACATTTAGCGAGTAAGATCTTGCGTCTATAAGTCCCGGTCTTAAAATCCAAGGGCTGGCCTTTTGCAATTTATTTAATGCTAGTATTGTAATCTTAGAAGAATTCTCCTGTTGTATTTTTGTTATAAGAAATATTTAATGACATTTTGAAATACCAAAGCATGTGAACAAGTCAGTTTCAAGGACCATTAATGCCCCCAGGTTAAATACCTTCACGGTGATGACTCCACGTGGTTTCAGCACGAAGATACCGGTCCTATCCAGGAGCCTGAAGGTCGGTTCGTTGATGTGAATCATGTTCGCTGTCATTGAAACGAAATAAGGTTTATTTCATTAATCCTACTGTAGACAATGCATAGGTGACATAATGTTTAGGTCGAGAACACTTTACATTCGATAATTGTTTAGTAAATTAGCTGTTAAATAAATCGGTTCGTTGTTGAAAAAACTATTTCATTAACGGCCAATGATGACATTTCCAGTTGTTGTTGTTTTTTTCGAATATATATAATTGTATATGAAACTTTATAGTTTGGCATTTTGATACATTGTCGTCGGAACATTTTACATTCTAATGTGTGTTGTTTTATAGAAGTGCCATACGTCCTGTACAATTCCATACGCAATGCATTATAAATATATGCAACCGATAAGTGTTGTAAATTACTTGTTCAATTAATCGTTTCGTTGACCAAAAAAGGTTAATTTAACGGCAAATGAGAACACAGACTTTCCAGACGGAATACAATACTATATGATACCGTTTTAATACTATTAATATTGTATTGAAGTATCAATATTGTTTGACTTTTTCGTAAAATCGTTATCGTCGGTACATTTAATATTTTAATTTGTGTTGTTTCATACAAGTTCCATAATTGCAAGAGCCATTTTAGAGTAAAGGGAACACGAACAAAATGCATTCGCAATTCTTTCATAGTAAACAATAAAAATATATTAACCTCCATGTTTCAGTAAAATATGCCTATTGTGAACACATCTAAATGTTATTTTGGTAAACCGTATAAATATGTTGTGGTTAGGTGCGTTTTAATTTTTGAAATGAGGATGTTATGTACTCACGTTCTCCACAAGAGCGCATGCGCGAGGCAGTATTGACTGTGTCCCCGAACAAGCAGTATCTTAGCATGACTGAGCCCACGACACCAGCAGACACCGAACCTGTCAACAGTGATTAATAACGCTTGTGTAATAAATAGTACGGTATAATGAAAGCATAATGTAAATCAGAATGGATGAATGCTGTGTTATATTAAACGGACCTTTAGAAACTTGGCTTCTTAGAACAGTAAAAGAACTATTGTACCCGCCAGTAGGTATGAATGCATAAAAGGAACTTTCGCATTTGATTAAAATACCAAAACTGAGAAAGAACTACTTGTTTATCCAACAAGTGTTGTTATCATGTGCAATACTAATCTTTTGGTAATGATATTTCTGGTTTCTAGTACTATATTGTTAACGGAGACCGTTCACAGTTCATGACTGACTCATGACCATTTTCGGTACATTTTATTTCACCCAGCAAGATACTGGGATTCTGAATTCAAGCAAAGTAAGCTGAAACAGTAACGGTCTTTTGCATATAATTCCTGAAGACCTATTTTTGACAAATCGTGATAATGAATATTGAGATACCTGTGCAGAATCCGACTTTCAGCTGCAATGGGACTTTGATCCTCATCTGCCCAAACGCTTGCTTTTTCATCATAGAGACGATTTCCAGAGCAAGATAAGCGATCTCCACTGGGTGCCGGGAAGCGTTCGGAACCGGGACGCCTGCAATTCAACGACATGGAAATTTAAGGGAACAAACCAACCATAGCATACTGCAAGCCATCGGCAGATACCTACGTTCGACTTGCCCATTCCAACTTTCTTGATATTTCATTGTTGGAGAAAACGTTGGTTTGATCTTTTGTATTTCGGAGTGCATCATGGAACATTTCGATAGGTACGGATTTTTTTTTTGCACCAAACCACGTGGGATCTTCAAAACAATTGCGACTGAAAACAAAGTGTCGAACAAATCGCGCTACTCTTAAAATCAAACGAGTCAGTATGGGTGAGGGTATAACAAGAACGTTACAGCTTACTTAAAATAATATTCGATAAAAGTTTGTGGGGCTGATTGGTAGTGAACGCTTTCAAGAAGAGTGTATAACGAATGTTACATAATTGTCAGCGAGTTGTTTCGACACCATATACATTTATATTTCTAATTAATTATATGTATTATTATTTGTGTCGATATAAGCATCAAATAAAAGCAATATGGCAATGGGAATAACTACAGTGCGCCCAGAGATTTGATAATTATTAAATCTTTTGAAGATAGTGCTGCTGGTAAAGAAAGATTATGCTTTATAACTATTAATTATATTGTAAAGTTTACCTGAAGCAACCATGTAAGTGTCGTTAATGGTCTCCACTTTGTACACGTCGAACATCTTCAATTTATCGTCAATAGCCGTGTAGAGGACGTTTAGCAAGTCCACAAGGTCAAGGGGGGATAATTTCGTGGTAAGCTCGTTGAAATCTACAATCCTTGTGAACATGATAGTCGCAGATTTAAAGAATTGAGACTCAAACTTCGAGTTTTTCTTAAGTCGGTCGGCGACTTGCTTCGGCAACATTTGGTACAGGAGGGTGTCGGTTTTGTTCTGTTCATCCTTCCGTTTATTGGACGTTTTCATAAGGACTTTCGAATACGTTTGCATATGCGACGTCAGTGCTTCAGAAAAGAAGATGATGATCGGACAAGCCGCAATAACAACCACTGCAACCACGGCATATGCGATCACTCGATCTCGATCTCTGTAAGAGTTGCATTCATGTCCGTTATGACCCTATGGCCTAACGACTCTTGGAGGGCGTAGAGGTAATCTATTCGAAACGTGGCATTGTCAAAATACGCCTTTGCTTTGACAAGAGAAGAATAGTTTCCGCTGAAATTACTGTACCTGATTTCAGTTCTAAGTATCTGAATAGCATTTGTGTATTTGTTTATGTCCAGTTTTTCCTCAGTTAAAGTATCCACAAGGTCAGAAAAGTAAGCGGAGGTTTTGAAGTTGTGATTAAAGCGTGAAATCCGATTCACATATTTCTCATACATGTCTGCATTAGGGAAGTTTCCATTTGCAAAGAACAACGACCCGTACGCCCGCTCTGCCCCTGCGTCAAGCGTGCACCATGTGATCTTCTGGAACACGACTAACGTCTTCCAAACGTTGCCAAATCCTGTGCCTTTGACATTGAAGATCATCCAATCCAAAATGAATTCCACGATTCCGTTGTAGAATTCGAGCTCGGTTTTGGTGGACGAAGTATTCATGTCGAGGGCAGTTCGGTGTAAGTTTATGTATGACATCAGGCTTTCTTTACTTCGAAACTGCTTCATTTCATGATTTTCGAAATCCATGGGCCATGCCCACATCTTTTTGAAGGCTTGATCCGTCGCATCGTAATCTGCTAGCAGGAATGTTTTCGATCCGATGCCCAGTCGACTGATGTACAGAATTGACATATCGCGTTCCATCTGTATGTTGAACAGCAGCCCTCCCAGAGCTACTGATTTCATCATGATTCCTTGGGCCTTAGAAATTACGCAACCCGATGAATACCATAACAATATTATCGTGTACATGGTTAAGCGACGCCGCCTGAGAGTAAACGATCTTCGCTACGTACCAGATTGATGATCAAGTCTTCCAGTGATGATCTGATGTTGTGTGTGTACAATTATTGTAGAGATTAAATCAACCGTTCTAGTGTTATGCCGACCAAAACTTAAAATAGTCCATAATACAATTTCATGGCATTATCTAGGAGTTTTTCTTAAAACTTACTCATATACTGCATAGTACACAGTTAAAATTTCAGTATTGTATGCATACACTAGGCCCACAGCAAGGGAGCAAAAAAAAGGAATACAATTCCTTAGAGCTTAGGGTAAAAAAAGTGATGAAATTTACAAGACATTTAAACAGGCTCTTTAATTTAAAAAAAAACACACACACTTGACCACCCACCACTACAAACGCACTCTTCGCTATGACATTCTCCGCTATGCTATACAGGGTGAAGGCCCAGCCGGCAAAGATCGGGATGAAGACGACAGTCAGGAGCTTTCCCAACTGTAACCACTTGCCGCTCTGGCTCAGATAGTCCACCCGGAAACCACCTGTTTGAACAATTTCGGTAAACGTATACATAATAGAAATCGATATATACCGGTAGCAAATACAATTGTATGTGTTTTCGTGTCTCCATGAAGTTATTTCTTATAATTATTTTCTTAAAACCGGTGATACAGAAAGAAATGAGAAATTTGTTTTAAAAAGCTATTCCACTTGTTTAGCGTAAATTTATTTAAAAATTAAGTTTTTTTTTTCTAGTTACATTAAAAGATAGTTCGAAAACTTGACATTGTTATGACGCTTTCTAGCTCCAAGGGCACCACTTTGTACTGATTTATTCAGCTGTGTTGTGTCGCCGTTTTGATGACCCGCGTTGCCAGTTTCAATGACAAAACCTAAAGGGCACCTAGTATGGCCTGTGACGCTCAGTCTGTGCTCGATTTTGTGACAGAAAAAAACAACATAAAGGTAATTAAATAGTATAAAATTCATCTTTGCAAGTAGAAGGAATTGATCTGTGACGACCTAGAATATATCCAGAACAGCATTGCCTTGTTCCCATTATCCATTTCTAATTACGGGCAGTAAAGTTTATATAATATTAATCAACCCATACCGTATTGTTTGAATGGCATTTTATAAATGATTTATGCAAATCTCCTTTTATAGAACGGACACGGCTATTGATGGAGCATGCAAGCATGTAACCATACCTGTTTATAACGATCGCACGGCAAGACGACACGGATATTAACAAGCGCACGCTTTTCGATCAAGCGACTTGCTTCGATGCAAATTGGAAGGAACGCCGACCGTTGGTACATTGTGAAGATAGTTCCAATGCCGACAGACAGGACTATAAGAGTATGTTTGTGCCTTATTTAAAAAATGGTCTGTCTGCAAGAACAGCGTCGTGTGGACGAAAATAGGATGCACGTCACTACGACTGGACGCCATTACACGCGTTGCAGCATAATCGCCTTAGCACCTTTCGAGAATTTATGCTGAGCAGAATCAAGATTCGCATATCGAGGCGATCAGAACAGATTTTGGATAAAAACAAGCGTAGGCTCTTATCGAAAACAAGATAGTCTAGAAAAACACAACCAAAAGCACAAAACTGGTAAACTGTTTATCCCGCTAGTGCACCTGTGAGTGGAGCTTGTTGCACCGTACACAAATCCGGAGATAGTTTACGAGTTCCTGCACTTTCATATAGAAGAATTTGGACAGCGACTAAGAAACAACGGGGTAAACGGATTGGTGATGCACGCATATACAAACGTCAGCAGTCGAAAACATGGGTTGGTAACGAAATATGTGGACAACGGATCAAGCAAGTTGATCTTCCTGCAAGATTTTCAGCTTCCAACTCGTCGATCAGTAACTACCTGAAAACAGTCATACTCTAACTGACAAAGATGGCGTCGTTTGCCAGTGACGGGCCATTCGTTAAGGTTGGAAAGAACATTTAATTCAGTTGCTTCACAACTGAAAAGGAATAATCATCGTTCCTTACCATTTTTATGTATACATCGCAGACTTAAACTTGCAGTGTCAAAAGCATTTGGAAGTGTGAGAGAAATCGTCTAAGTGGAGGTACTTTTAACTGACTTCTGAAAATACTAGGATCACTATATTACCGCCCCGGTTTTTAGATGTTTTAGCATAGGTAACCCTCACCCCCCTCATTTGTTGAATACTTTAATATGACGTTAGTGCAAAATTACTTGTTAAAACTGGTGTGTTTTGGGGTCTTAAAATATACATGTACTGCAATTTCCGTGTCTGCAAATTAATGTAAAACTTAATTGCATTTTTTTAAATGATTAAGAATGTTCATGGGTAAACATTTACTTACTTATGCTTAGTTTACTTACTTAAAGGGAGATAATACGATTTCTATATGTGTTTCATTGTAATATATTGATAAACATATGTTCCAATAAAACAAAATAGGCAAGAAAAATTATACATTGAAGACGAATTTCATTAAATGCAGCAAAGACAAATTAGCGCCCCGAGCCGATTGTGACGAAGATATTTCGTACATATTTTCCTACAATAACCGAAGCATTCGTCTGTTTATAAGGATCGAAGCTAGTGTTCGCGTGTCGTATGATAGGTATCGTTAGGAAACAAAATGTGTCTTTGTGTCGTATGAACGAATCTGCACTTAAACTAAATTTAGATTCACATCGTACACGCATGATATACATGCTGGCGAATTCGACTGTACAGACATTTTCGATTTCAGAAAATTAAATATCTGGCTTATTTTGCATTTTTCGACACATGTTCTTCTTAACTTTTATTTTAATTTATATTGAAATATATGTATAATAAGTTTTTAAAACATTTTATATAAATNAACCAAATTTTCAATTTTCTAAGTATAAAAAGGGCACATAATTCTGTCAAAATGCCAGCCAGAGTTATCTAACTTTGCCTGCCCATTCCCCTTATGATAGTAAGTAAGTGTACCAAGTTTGAATGCTATAGCTTTGATACTTTATGAGAAAAGTGGACCTAAACACAAAACTTAAGTTTTAACGCTCAGGTGATGACAATAGCTCATATTTAAAAAAAAAAATACATGAGCTAAAAATGTAATATACCCTGATTAAACTTAAACACACAAGTTTTCTAGTCATGACTCCAGCTTAACAAGTAGATGTGTATATGACCTAGCTTTTACATGTACATGTATAGGGAAGATATATTTTTTACTTAAATGAACAAACGCAGTTCAATTATCTACCCTGGGACTTATTGTAAAAAAACTGGCTCTTGAAAAGGCAGTTTATTTGTAAAGAATGATAGTAATCAAAAACACTGAAATAAATACAAAGCACATAGTCCAAACAAAAACATATTACATTATAAAATGTGTCACTGTGCATCTCAATGAAACCTTACCTTAGTAGCACAACCTGATCCACATAGAACTGAACTCGAAAATGTAGATTTAAGATCGGTCTTCCGTGTCCATCAAATCCCTGGAACAAAGTCACTATACAATATCTTATGATTTAACAATTAAATGTCCTTCCTATTCACAGTGAATTGTGTTTATTTCAATTTTAATGTTGACAAAGCAATTTCTTGAGCATGCATGAGGAAGGTAAAAATAAAATAATTAATTGAACAATTATATACATGTCCTATAATTCAATGTTGTTTTTAATGATCTCATAATGTCTTATTATGACTTTTTTATTTCTAGCTCTATGCAGATACTGATTTGTTGTACAAATTGTGTCCATGTGTCATACGTGTATTAGCACATTTTCAGAGAGTTTTGGAAATTTCCAAATATTAAAAATGACTCCGGGATAAAAACAAGATAGCTTATACATGTATATCGGTACATTAGTTTGGAATACAAAAGTATTATATATTCTTTAAAATTATTTTTTGGGGGTATCAGTTCTTTTGAACCTTCATTCTAGTTTTGTATTCATCAGTATATGGACTGGAAATTTGAAAGTTGTTTTAAAGCATAATTTCAACAAAAAGTTAATGTATTATGCAAGGCAGAGCATGATGCCGGAAAAACATCACTTTCTTAGAGTAGGATGAAAAGATAACACTTTTGATCACAAAATATCAAAGGAAACACCTTAAGAAACATTACCATATCTTCCTTCAAACAAATTATACAAAACACAAGTACATTGGTTAATAAACTGAGACAAAGAGGCAACAATTTCTACGATGTCTTACGTCCCCAGGGCCCGACTTCCACGTCTTGTCTGTGTGCTTGGTTATCTTGTCATCGTTGGACACAAACTGGTATTCACCATCTGAATAAGGAAGACATTCATATGGGCCGTCCTCTGTGAAAATGGGGTTAAATGCATGTGCGTAAACTGTCGTCCCAGATTAGCCTGTGCAGTCCAAACAGCCTAATCAGGGACGACACTTTCCGCTTTTATTGTATTTTTCGTTTGAAGGAAAACGCTTCTTGACGAAAATCCAGTTTAGGCGCAAAGTGTCATCCCTGATGAGCCTGCACAGGCTTATCTAGGATGACACTTTACGCATATGCATAAAACGTCCTTTTCACGGAGGAAGGCTCATATACATTCAGTCACTATTTCAAAATACAGATGATTGTATACATTCCACAGCATATGCATACTTTTACTTGCTTAGTTTTGGGGAAACTGAAAGTAATTCTTTCATGAAGTGCTTTAACTCTTTCAGTGCTGGAACCAAATTTTGAAGGCCTTTGCAAACAGTTTGGATCCAGATGAGACGCCATAGAACGAGGCGTCTCATCAGGATCCAAACTGTTTGCTATTCTGATAGTATTCTTTGAAAAAATATTGAAGAAAATGCTAATTTTAGAAATTTAGCAGACGACATTTTAGCAGATGACAAATTTCCCAGCATGCAAAGGGTTAAGTTCCTGTTGTGTAGACTGTAATAAATCTTGTTGTAGTTCTAATACATAAATGTCTCAGATCATTATGATCATTATGTATTCACATGCAAATTTTATGTAAATGTATTACTTACCTTTTTTAAATGCCAACCCAAAGTACTCTGTTTCACGGAGAGTAAGGTGAGTTGTCACTTGGTTAAACACATCTTGAAACTTTGATTTCACCTGCAATTCATATTACACAACAATGTAACCATAGCTATCTTTGAACAAAGCAATGAACCATGTCTATTTATTTTAGGAATACATACTAGCTATTAAAAAATAACAGGGGCATTTTTTTATCTTTTAATAGATTAACTTCTTAAAATCATGTACTTAAAGCATGTTGGGTGACCAGGTCAGATGTATTGTATTACAAACAAGACATGTGTCCAAAGAGCACAGATGCACCCTTAATTCACTTTTTTCTCAAAACTCCACTTACTGGTACATAAAAAACATCTTTCATGGCAAAATGTGTTTTTTGACCTTCACCTTTGAGGTAGAGAGAATATGGGTGATATCAGCAACATGTTAAATAAGTTATTTAAAATTGAATGATGAATGACCAAATTACAGTCCAGAAAAGCTGTTGCATGTCCGAATTAGACCTTAGACACAAGAGTATGACCTTGACTTGTGAGGTAGGGAGATGTGTGTTAGACATTGTCTGATGATGATTTACATTTGTGCCACGGTATTTTCAAATCCATCAATTTTAGGACAAAAGTTATGGCTGAGACACGAGTTTTCAAGAAGTTTTATGATAATGTCCAAATTTGACTTTTGTTATTTTAGTAAAAAATAAGTGTGACCTTGATCTTTGAGGTCCGGAGAAGGGTGTTAAATTTGACATTCCGTCTCGTAATGCTTAACATTTGTAGCAAGTTATTTTAAAATCAACCAATACATGAATATCGCTAATTTCTGGTTGAGACACAAATTTTGGCCAAATAAGACCGTTTACCTCTAAGTTTGACCTCATCTTTTGAATTTTAGGTAAGGAATGCAGATGTTGCATGACACTCAGACAGAAAGACAAAGCGACTGCTATATGCCGCCTTCTAAAATGGGGGGCGGGGGGTGGGGCATGACAATCTGGGATATTATGAAGAACTATATATCATTGTACCTCAAAAGTTTAATGCTGTGACGATTCACAACTCATAAAGCACCAGTCCTAAGTCTTAAGTCTTAAAGCCACTTGTTTGTGCATTGAGACACAAAATCAGTAAAAACAAGCTATTGCCAAGCAATGATGTCCCCTACCGGCTCCACCATTGTCAGATTATTTTTTTAAATATGTGTTGCCATAGCAACCTGAATTTTTGACGTAGGAACAAAATGCATAATCTCCATATTGCCATTTGTCCATGTTTCAAGTTTCATGAAAAAATATAAAGAACTTTTAAAGTTATCGCAGGATCCAGAAAAGTGTGAAAGACAGACTGACGGAAAGACAGACTGACGGACAGAGTGCAAACCATAAGTCCCCTCCGGTGAAACCGGTAGGGGACAATTATATCATTAACCATAACCAGCTCAATTCGCAAACTGGCTTTTTTATAAGTGGTTATGCTAAACAGCTTCTTTAAGGTTTAGTTACCTCAGGCTCCTGGTTATTTTTTCAAAAATGGATTAACAGTTCAACTTAAATTGATACAAAAAAAATACAGATCAGATGAACTTACATTACACAAAGAAACTGCACATGCACATGCTGTATTTTACATTATTTTTTTAAAACTTAAATAAACCTAGAATAAGAAACAAACATCCAGATATACAAGTTCAATTTTTTGTCCTGATGTTTCAAAGCTTGCAATAATCGTACATTGTACTGTACCGACCGCAGTCAGTTGTATGGTACCAATCCTTATAGAACTTACATCAACATAGCAGATATATTCTTCTTTATTGAGCAGATGGACACAAACAGCCTTTCTCTTCTTGCCGCTGGCAGATTGTGTCGCGTTCGACATACTGATCAACTACATTCATCGCAACCGAGACCCATCAGTAGGATGGGACTGCGTCTTCATCATCTGTAAAATCAACATTAAATTATTCAAATGTATTAACAATCATTTCAGGTAATACATATAATACATGGATAGAAACTAGCTTTTTATAGAAGGTTGCCCAGACAGGCAACTATCTATACTACTTTTGTATTAACGACAATAAAAAGAAAGATAACATATTCATCCTTTCCATTATTGACAGTATATACATGTAACTTAAGTTAATTTCTCTGAATAGTTTATACATAAAATTATAAAGCATGTTTTTCCAGTGGTATCCGGACAATCGCCCCCACGGACAATCGCTCCTACGTTGTTTTTACAACCCGGACGTTCGCTCCTACGTTGTTTTTACAACCCGGACAGTTGTTCCTACATTATTTTGACAATCCGGACAGTCGCTTCTACATTATTTTGACAACCCAGATAGCCGCATCTACATTGTTTTGACACCACGGCAATTGGTTCCTACAATAAGATGTGAAGCCTTCAAATGTTACAGTAAGCCTATTTGACATGAGCCGATCAATGTGATTTTTCATTATTTAATTAACACTTATTCCAATAAATGTAATGAAGGAACGAATGTGCCTGATAGGAATAACGTTAGAACCATGGTCCGGGATGTCCATATAACGTAGGAACGAATGTCTGGGTTGTCAAAATAATGTAGGAGCGACTGTACGGGTTATCAAAATAATGTAGGAGCGACTGTCCGGGTTGTCAAAACAACAAATGAGCGAAACGTCCGCCTTGTCAAAATTAGCGTAGGAGCGATTGTCCGTGGGAGCAATTGTCAAGGATTCATTTCCAGTACCTATGTAATTTGTATATGCCTAAAACAAATTTTTTAAGCCAATTTTTAGGGGAAAAAACATAAACAATTACCAGTCATCTTTATTTATTTCAATTTTGTCTATCTTTGTGATTTTGTTTTTCAGGAATATAATTATTATTACTTATATCTTTAAAACCTCCTTAAAGACCCATTAATAGCCAAAATTTCAACGCTAGATGTGGTCTGGTAACATAGATTACTTGTTCACAGTTTATCAAAATGAGAATTTTTCAACTTTTTGTCACAGGTTCAAGAAATAAATGAANAGTCCTTCTAAGGATTCAGATTGGATGTTACATAGTTTTGGCACTTTTGCATTTGCTAAATCATTATAAATGTCGAATGCAAATTCATGTTCATTTCTTTTGTATAAGGTTTTGTAAAATGTACTTGCTTCATTTACAATGTTTTTTGCTCAGTTAGCTTGACTCCATTATCATTTTCGATGTAAGGTATAGACTTATCTATAAAATGTTTAGATTCAAGAGTGCAAAAATATGTTGAAGGCTTTTCACCCTCTTCGAGCTACTTAGCTCTCGAACGTACTATTGAACCTTTCAGATTAATTTCTCTTAATTGTTCTAGTTTATTTTGTAATTCTTGTAATTTGTGAGTATCTTTTTTCTTTTCAAGTTTTTCTATTTTACTGGTTAATTCTGCTTCATCTTTTTTGTTCAGCTTTGTTTTGAACGATGAGTATGATATTGTTTTCCCTCGAATTTCCATAAGTAGTGTTTCCAAAAATAATTGATCATTGACTACAAATTGTATATCATTGCTGTTTAGTTGTTCAAAATTGTGTATTTTATATACTGGGACACAATATTGTTTTTTAATAGTGTCTATTAAGTTGTTAATACAGTTTAAGTAATCAATATCTTTTAAAAGTGAATTATTGAATTTCCATAGTCCCTTTCCATGTTCTACATGATCAAAATTTAATTCCAAATTTATAATTGAGTGATCTGATTTGTAGGTTATGTCAATATCTGATTGTCTTTTTTTAGGGCATATTTTTGAAATTAGGCAATTGTATGAAATTATTTTTAGATTATATTTTGAAAAGAAATAAGCATAAAATGTGCCTTAACTTAACATTTTGCAATAAACTGTTTACTTATAAAAAAAACATGTTCTTCTACATCACCTCAGCACCTTAAGCGATTTTACTGACTCCAGTTTCAAGCAATTCAACGAAAGAAAATAAAAAGAGGAACAGATAAACAAATGAAACAATGTACAAAAGAAGGTTCAATGTATGTGGATCCCAGATGATGTGATTACAGGCACCCTCTGAGTGATATATTTACATCAAAATACATGAGTTTTACAACAAAAAGAAAAGTGAATTTATAAGAAAATTAACATTTTCCTCTTAAAGGTCTTTAAAATAAAAACACCATCAATAAGAAGCAAATTCCTTGCCTAACTGCATAACTATCTTGATGAAATATTCTACATAATTTTAATACATACAGACAGTTCACACAATGTATGCACAGAAAGATTTGTTCACATTGTTAATCTGTAAATTAAATTAGTCAATATATAGCTATCGAAGTCAATTATTTCAAATAATATAGAATGCATTTTTGGTAAGAGTATAAACAAAGTAACAAACAACAACAGAAAAGCACACAAAAAACACATCACAAAAAAAAACAGTGCCATACAAAACGAAGATTTGACAAATATATTACAATAGCATATAAATGTACAAACAATGAATTCACAGAAAGATGTCTTATTCAATTATGGAAATATAAACCTTTATTTTATAAAATATATATATCGACTTCAAACTAGAAACGGCATTTAGAGCGAATATTTATAAGTTCTTTCCTTCCTTTTACATTGAAGTAAAAGAAGCTTTATTTGTTTGGCTGAAATATGTATTTTATTTTGTGCTTTATCGCTCAACTTGTTTTCAACAATGATGTGTATACTTAATAAATAGTAGCATGCTTCACTTTTTTATTAATCGTATGATCAAATATATAAATGAATTATATAAATTAGATGTCTAAATTACTGACATATCAATTCGCTAAAGGAAACGCGTATATAAATGAATGTTGCTTATAAACTTTTTTCAATCATTACAATAACCGACTAGAAATTGCACAGATTATTAATAATTGTTTTACCTGTTGAGCCCTTATCAGAACGTAACCAATTTTGACGTCTTGACATATTAAACGCAAACTTCAAAATTTCAGTTATAATTTATTTTTCAAGTGCAAAATCAAAGTATCATATTTCTTAAATTAAAAATAAAACAAAGATTATCCGTCATTTATTGATTTCTGCTGTATAACATTTATAGAATTTTTACGCCAAATAAATTAAAAAATGTTGACGATATTAAGACTATCGATAGCGGCGAAATATCGGCTTTAACGAATAGAATTGGCTTAATATTACATGTAAAAAGCCCGGTACATCACTGCAGGAAAAGTGCGAAGCTAGTGACCGTGAAGATGTCGTGTACGCGACTGGAGGGGAGGGGCTCTCGTTTGGGCTTAACATCGGTATGTTTGACATTTTCAAATTCGAGACTAAACACATTTCAGTGATAATTAACTTTGATTTGAATGTTTTAAAATACCAATTTAAGATAAAAGTTTAAATCCATTGGAAACGCAATACAAACAAAGCTCAGGCCGTCAAGGGTTTATTGAAACAACGACTCATGTCGGTCATCAACAGTACGGACTTCAATAGTTCAAATAATAACTCAAAATATCAGAATGTACCTGATAAACATAACAATTAGCTCCAGCTACTAATTGAGATTGTACATGCTGTGCAAAAAGTAAAGAAGATTCGACTACTTACCCAGAGTCAGAAATCAGACATTGCGGATCCTAATACACCTCGCAATTACTAACGGAATGCCACAACCAAAATACATAGCATCTATGCACCCTGAAAATCAAAGCGAATGCAATCAGATCGACAACCTTCCTCTTTTTTAGAGGAATTAAAAAAAACACAATTGAAACTCGCAAAAGGTAAACAAATTATTTAACGTTTCTTATCAGGTAAAAACGTCTCTTTTATAATAAAGTCGTGAAGGAAAATACATCAATCAAATCTGAAGATAGTAATCTTAATTTTTAACAAAACCAAAACCAATACTTCCTCTACTTTTCCTACAAAATCACTGTAGATAAAGAAAATAGTGCAAAAGTTCATAACATCTTAAAACATTTAACACACATTGTCTATCATTCATGATATATTTTCCAAAACAATATTTAACGCGAACATATATCACAGACTAAATGTATTTCCCAATAACAAACTAAACATATATATTTTCTATATAGCTCATATTACAATTGTTGATGTTCGAAAAATAATAGAATACATCAAAAACATCAGGACTTGCTACTATCGGTCCTTACAGTCTCAAATATTGTGGTTATACCATTGTCGGCCCTTTAATATTTTTAACACATAATTGTATTCAAACTTGTATTTTTACTGATCAACAGAAAGAAGCATACAATTAACGAACATACAAAGGTTCAGACTAAATATAGTTTAGACCTATTTCTTTACTTTCAACCATTTCAAAGATATTTGAGAGACATTTTACAAATGACAATAAATCAATTCTTCAAACACAGAATCTAATGCTAGTCAACCAGTGTGGTTTCCGACAAACCATTATGGTCAGACAGCATTCGTCTAGTAGAATCTTGGCTTACAAATAAAGATTTTAATACGATTTTCGACTGTCTTTCTCGACCTTCGGAAAGACTTTGATTTTCTAGATACAGATACTTTACTTAAACAAAAGTATGTAACGCTTCTCTAAAAAATTCCCTGATATTCATGACATTATACGTGTCAAAATAAAGCGAGATCAAATAAATCTTTGTTTTCAAACTATTTCAAACTTTGTCGTTTTTTGTTTGTTTCTGGCATATATTAAATAGATCTTATATTTTCAATTGATATGTATGCAGATGACTCGTCAACACTTATCATCGTTTGTTTTCTTTTGTAACATTGTAACTAAAAACTTGTATACATGTTCATAGCGAATGTTTATTTATAACAATAATGATAATGAATATAATAATGATAAATAATAATAAAATAATAAAATAAAGAAATATTTTAATGTGAGCAGCGTTTATTTTCTGATGCTGTTTTTGTCTACTTCTGCAACTAAATTATCATAGTACCTGATTATAATTAAGTATAAGTATTAGTATTAGTTTTGGTATTATTAAAACAACTAAACTTACTGAGCCGCCTTGGACGTCCCCTGCATCCCAGAGTTGCGCGTTTTATTATCCTCAGTACAATTAATCTTTGAACTTTTCAGGAGATGTCCTTGTAAATTATGTCAAAGAACGTAAACTAATGGTGTATATTGACGCACAGACCATGTGAAACACGTATCATAAACAACCACCAAAAACCATCCTCGTTTTCCTGAAAAAGGTGTGGCATTTTGCAAGAAATTAGCGCATTATTGGCAGTTGGCAAGCGTCAAGTATGCTAAACGTTGGCACTGTTCGCGCGTCTACCGATGACATTGTTTTTAGTTGTGGCGTCGGCAGGAACTATTGATTGCCATGATAGAAAGATATTTTGCAAACACAAATGTATTTTAAAATGTATTTAAGACAGTTGGCGTAGTCACGGTTAAATTTATAGATTTTCTTAATTTAAAGACATCCAAAAAAAAATTCGGGGTTCTGCCAAGCCTGCACCAGTCCATGTGATATTGTGCTATAAAAAAGGTCTTCTAGTCATATAACTTACTTATCCTAAGTTGATTAACACACGTGGCTAACTTAAAGTTAAATGTTCTCATTTTGTAACATTAACCTTTGCTACGTAGATATAATTATTACATGTTTATCAATTTGTTATGCTGCTTCAGCCAATATAACGTTTGGACTATTCATTATGTGTGTCAGTTGGGAAATAAAATTAAGCATTGTAATTTCTGCTGAACATGTGTAAAATATCCGTTCGGAAACGAAAATCTTCATTTGATTAAGAATGGTTCTAGCATACTGGTATTTAATCGTCAAATGTTATCACTAATGTATTAAATTATAATCACCATTAACATACAATCTTTTTACTATATCATCTGCTTTAGTGTCATCTTAACATTAAACCGAAATCTTTGAACATGTCGTTTTCAAGGACCATGCATGCCCTACGTTAGGTTACATTTATGGCGATTCACCCACGTGGTTTCAGCATTTAGAAGCCTGAAGGTCGGGTCTTATATGTAAATCGTGTACGTTGTTACAGTCACGAACATACTTATAAGTTATATGATCGTTATCCTACCGTCAGCAATGCATTTGGTGACGTTACGTTCACGCCCAGAACAATAAACAACCGATAAGTCTTGTAAAACAGCTGTTTACGAAATCTGTCCGTCGACAGAAAAAAACCGGCATATTATAATATTCGCAAATTGTGGGCGTTATTTGCACGAAATAAGCAATGTAAAATTGTAAAGGATTGGTTCTCTAGCCGGTTAAGATCTTAAGTACATGTATTGCTATACTCACATAATTATAATGACACTTTTATCTCTTTTTAGAAGTCTTTACCTTTAATTGTTAAATTGATAATAGCACTGATACTAGCAATTTAAATATAGGCTATCCGGTATATCCATAGTCACAAATAAAAACAGGACCCGAACATTATTGTGCTTATCTGGTTAATGTCGTACTATTTATTGTGTTTGTCAGTTGGGAATTAAACTTAAGCGATCTTTTATGTGCATAATCTATGTCAAATATTCATTTGTAAAAGAAAATCTTCTTTGCATTAAGAATAGCTCTAGCTTACTTTTATCGTAAGACGTCATCCGTAATTTATTCAACTTAAATATTCAATAATTCACAACCTTGTCCATTTTATGCAGCCCCTGCTTTTGTGTCGTCTTAACATTTCAATTTTATAACAATTGTCTTATATCATAGGTAAAATAAAATGCGATGTTCGCGTTGGCAGACAGATGATATGCTTATTTTTGATAACACCCCATGCCAAGTATCAAATCCCCCAGTTTGCATTGAACAGTTCAGCGGTCAGGTGTGCTGATTTCCATAGTAATCATGTCTGCATTATCATCTTTGCCTTTAATGTTATATCCAGGTAAACATACTCTGCATAATTATCGCGAAGTTTCTCTCCAGGAAGAAACGTCTGTATCATTCAAAAGCTGTTAATGTATTTCTATAGCAACCGATATTGACTTTCCTTGGTACGATTAATGATGATAGATTATTATGAATAAGTTGATTGTGGGTTTTTTTCTCAACCGATCCGAAAGTTATTTCTATATTTATTTGGAATACTTGACAAAACGTGTTTACCTGGTCCATTACAATCCCAAATAAAAACAATCTGTACGTTTGATTATCTAAAAAAAATCCAATTATTCCTATCACAGAAAACAATAAATGCAAACAGACTGGCTGGTTGTCCAAGCATTTTAATAAATTAAACTAAAGTCTAGCTAGGTTCTATTTATTCATTTTATGTCTCTTTCATTGCTCAAGGTATTTTACAATAATAAATGTATTCCTATTTTTTTTAGTAAATTGATATTCTCTCACAATAATTAGGTGCTTTTAATTTATGAGATCTATACACCATTCCATTTCCGATGATCCTTTGGAGTGAATATTTAAAGAAACGGTTACAAAATCCATTAGACAATGAATCAAATTATATAACATGAATTTTAATTCACTTATTTCGCTCATATCACCAAGGACATTATACTGGATTTGATATATCATTGAATTTTTTCTAAGTTTGGAATTTATTAATGATATTTTAAATAAGATATAACTGCAACTCAACCCTATGCTTATTAAAGTGTTTTATTAAATCAAATCCCAATATATAAATAAAACAATCAAACTTATTAAGTGCAGGCATGTTTGAAATGTAAAACGTAAAATTAAAAAAATGTTAACAATAATAGGAAGCGGATAAAATAACCTTTAACAAAATTTATCAAACAGTTTAAAACATTTAAAACAAAATATACCGACGATAATTCACGGCAACTTGTCAATGAAGGTAAACAGATATTGTAACACGGTAATCGTGTTTTTTTTCATATAGGGATCTTAAGTTACAAATTGGAAAACATTTTTATTCAATGAGTAGGTCTACATGTTTTTATTACAACAACACTGTCTCTTATAAAGCCATACTTTCTCATATAAGTGTATCTCAAAAGACAATATGTCTCTCGCAGAAAGAAATGTCGGATTATGTATTTGTGTATTCTTAATTTATTTCCACTTATAAGGACGCTTTGTTATAGTACCTTGCTTCAGCTAGGTAATGCGTTTAAAGAATGGACCATGTTTAAAAGGAAAAGAACTAATCTGAACAAAATCTAATGCATCCACAAGATCAAGAAATTATAATGTATATTTTTCATAGAATCTTGACCCCAGATAAGACAATACAATGACAAGATGGATGATTTACACATCTCTTATCTCGCACTAGTGAGGTATTTTGCAGAAACCGTTGTCAATTGCCTGTATCGTGCGATACTCTGCAGCCAAAAGTGAAAGGTTGTCCGGCAATCGTCCGTAAACCAGTTACTCGCGAACGCCGTTGCAACAATCATGTGGATATCGTGCTCAAACTCAGAACCGCACCGGGCGTATTTGTCGAAGCAACGTCGCACGGCAACAAATATCTTATCCCTGTCAATGTACGCTGGTTTCTTCAACAAAAATCTTGCCAACAAGAGCGACAACCTGGCGATGCTTTGCGGGGTATACCCGTATTCGTAGTCCGGATCGAAGTAGCTGTTCGCATCAATGAGTTCAGATTGTTTATTCTGTAACTCTTCCTTCTTTTCCTGGAATTCTCGCTTCAGGACTCTGTTTTTCGATTCGGCTATCTGGAGGTCTCGTTTAGGCGTTTTCACTTTTAATTCCGTGGTTGCCAGTTTGGAAATCAGTTCTGAGACGTCAATTGACGTCAAAGTTTGACTCAACCGCGCTTGACTGAGACGTTTCTAAGCTGACGTGCCGTCACACTCGTCGGTATCGTCACGAACGGAAGTCGCGACCCCTTCACAACGAATCTGATGACTGGCTAGCTGGAACTTATTCACAATCTAATCGCACCCCCACAAGTCACCGGGCAATAGCCACATGTCTCCAAATGCGATTTGAGCCTCTCGAGCTTGATAATAACTTTGCATCCTCGAACGTTATTGTCGCATTCGACGTCGAACCCATTGATGAGATTCCGTAGCGATAACACGGGCTTAACGGTCTCTTTTGCCACGTGACTGCGGCATTCCGAACACGTGTCGGTTCCAGGTCGCGATAGCCATGTATTGAGGCACGACTGGCAAAAGAAACGTCCGCACGGGGTCAGTACAGGATCCTCGAGCACGAAACTGCAAATGCCACAGATTAGATTCGGGTCTACCGGTTAGATGAAGCGTTGTACGGTGAACCCAATCGCAATGGTCTGAAAAAAAATGAAAAACATATATCTTTAACTAGTATTATCCATGTATATGAGGTATGCAAATAAGAAAACACACGCAAAATGTGGAACAAAGAAACACATAGGGGTTTTGGTGTTCCAATAGTATACATGTTCCGGCGTAACGTACCGGTAATCAAAACATGTTTACACGCATCAACGCGTGTCATGCCTTTGTAAGCAAGACACTTAGGATCTGGTTATTATCGTGCTTCTCCAGATAATGAAGATCGGTGTTCACGTTATAATGAGACAGTGTTAAGTGGAATACTAGAAGAATACTGTAAGAATTCAGACAGTGTATATTTATATTTCCACATGTATACGCCCTAAAAGCACATAGTTTGTATTCTTTGTATGTTAACAGTTTAGATCAATCATTGTGTCATTTAAAATGTTATGCATAATGTATGGTTGCTTTAATGATAACTTTTCTAACGAGAAGGATTGTGCGTAAAAAGAAAATGTACCATGACATGACCACTTTCAAAGATATCGCGCTTTAATTCCCTTCGATGTGAAGCATGTAAACATGTCAAATGTACTAACAGACGTATTTCTAAATGTTTCCTTTCTTCGCACGACAATACTTGATCAATTTTATGACACGTTACCCATATTTGAATTAATAACCCCCAGATTGTATGCCAAACAAGTTCTATGAAATAAAAAATAAAAACCGACGTTTGACGTTTCGAAGTCTCTCACATTTTAATGACAAGCAAAGTTCATCGAGCCTATCTTTAAATTTTATACGGATATACGGATCTTGCAAACCTTGTTCAAACAATTGGGACAGAAGATTTATTGGTTTGTTTAAGAATGCTTTGTAAATTTAAATCCCTTTCAAGCTAATACCGCGAGATAATGTGTGTATAAAGATATACCCATCTCAAGTGTTATGACACTTCATCTTTGTTGTAAACTATCTTATACTTTCTATTAAATAGAATGTTTGCTTCACCGGTTAATTATACACATATTATATAAAAATGTGTTTCAATATCTTGTTTGTGAAATGCTGGAATTACTTTAAGCTTATGAACCCATTTCGATCTCATGAAATACATTTTACATCGACCCGATTGTGTTTGCATCTTGAAATTTAGTATGTTTTCGAATGGTACAAATGCACACCTTATTTCATATTGAACAGTCACTTTCGCAACAGCTGTTGCAAATGTGTTCATATGATTCCTCAAACAGCCTAATAATCTCTGTTGTATCTTTTTTATGATGGCCTAAGCGCGTTAATCCGTCGAACATGTCACATCTGTCTATTATCCCGACATTATGGAGGCTCTTTTATAACATTGAATTGACTTTTATTTGTAAACAAAAATAAACATTTTAACTAACAAAGCTATACGAGAACAATAAAACCATTGTGTCGTTCGTAAGTTTAAAAGGCTCTATGTTAGTAGCACAAAGTTTGATAAAAGGCATTAAAAACACTTTTATTTCGATAAAGTATTGTTCAGAAACAAAAACAAACACGTGTTTTTCAATATTTTTCTTAGTCATAAGTGTTTGACTTACTTGTTTGAATCTATGAATGTTTAATTGCAATTGTGCAAAACTATAAACATAATAATTCGCCGCAAGATTCACGTTAAGATATTCCCGCCAAATGATTGCAAGGATAGCCTCTCCCCAAATTGGACTGCTTTCTTTTTTCAGCAGGCGTCTTAAAGCTATTGCCCCAATTTAACTTCGTGAAAATTGTCCATTCTTTTTTTTCAAAATGTTAAGTTCATTTTGGACAATTTCTACCTCTTTTTCGGTTTTGTCGATATTTTATTTCCCAACTTGGAAGAATAAGTTTTTCCCATATCAAGAATAAAAATCTCTGCCTTTAGACGGTAACAACTGCCGAGAGAAGTAAAATCTTGTCAGATGCTTTTAAAAATTGTTTGTATAATCCAAATCGTTATCATGTTATTTTGTTTTGGATTTCATTAACAAATTGACATATGAAAAGCACAACAATAAAAATTTATACTAAAGACTCTCAGACAAAAACAATACTAAAAGTCAAAACACATGCGGCACGGACAAATATAAGCGGCACGCGAATACAGTTTTTAATTTGTAATGAGTAAAATCATCCGAATCAAATCCAGTTATATTGTCATTTGATTCACTCGTCTTCAATTCAGTGAGTGCGTTCAATATCTGAACTCCAGTTTCAATTACATTGACATGCGGGCATAGTTTTAAAGGATAAATCGCGTCAATATGTATCATACTGTTTGATCTCGCCGCATGAGGCATTTCATTAATCAACTTTGCGACTGTCACCGATGAAGTGCGAGTATTAATGATATGTGGCAGTGCTTTTTACTTTGGTCGTTTTGAATTCCAACAGAATTCCTAAATCGGAAGTGTTATGCAAAAACACTAGAATTTTAACTATTCATGTAAATTAAGTTAAATTTTATTTAACGAAAAAGAACATAACATGTATTCGAATATGCATGTGGCAAGGGAGCAATGCTAGAAAATGTTATACCATATGGACGTTTCTTTCTTACTGGCGCCATTATATAATGTTGTTTTGAACTACGAAACAAGCAGTACTTTTTTTTAAGAACTCTTTTACATCTTGGTTCATAGGGATTTGGCGATGTACTTACATTAAATGACATGTCTCATTTTGCATATCGTTATTATAGATGTAGTCATATATGTCAATTAGCGGACGTATAAGACACAGATCGAAATTTCATATAAAAAGTTATGTTCACTGTTAACCTTTTCACTTGTGCGAATACAAAAAAATCCAATATAAACACACTTCAATACTATCAAACATTTTAACACATTCATTTCATGCCTTTTGAAATTACATTTAAAGCAGAGACACAGTCATTTGCGGTATGGCATAAATACGGTATTAATCACTGCTCAATGCAAATGATCGTAGCTTGCATGATAACATACTGCGTAACATTAATTTGATATTTCATTATACATACAAACCCTGAAATGTACATGTCAACAATTACAAAAAAATACAATTGACCAGTTGATGTGATTTTAAATTGGAAAAAAAGAAGATTCTTCAGTTTAAATATTTGTAATACATTCGATACCATGATAATATTAAAAACAGTGTAATTATTTCAAAGTATAATGCATATTTTATATTCAAACAGCAAAATAGATTTCTGACTAAGACACGTGTTTTTTTTAACTATAGACCCGTTTATAAATAATTATCCATCGAAATCTGTAAAATAATAAAGCTTTTGGAACTCTTTTCATTGAAACAATGCGTTTTGATCCACACCTTGCACGTTAGATCGTGCTTTCGAAGGTCCCTATTTCGAATCCCGTGTAAGGAATTTAATTGTCCAGCGTTTTTATTCCTTTGCTATAACTGTAGACTATTCTAAATATTTTATATTCGATATTTAATACGTTTAATGACCTTTTTTAAATACGGACACCTATGAACAAGTCCGTTTCAAGGACCATATATGACATACGTTGGGTTACATTTATGGCGATTGACACACGTGGTTTCAGCATGAAGAAGCCTGAAGGTCGGGTCGTTAATGTAAATCATGTTCGATGTTGCAGACACGAACATACTAATTAGTTATATTATCTACAACCTACCCCTACGCAATGCATCGGTGACGTTTCATGTACGCCCAGAACAATATACAGCCGATAAGTCTTGTAAATAAGCTGTTAACGAACTCGGCCCGTCAACAGACAAAAGTTTAAATAACGGCAAATTATGATATTTGAAGATTGTGTGCGTTATTTGCATGAAATAAGCAATATGATATTGTGAAGACATTGTTCTCTATCCGTTATGGACCTATGTTAAACTAATTAAGTAATACAATTATACTAACACTTTTATCTTTCTTTTTAGAATGCCTGACCGTTCAATCTCAATGTTCAATTGATACTAGCAAAGATACTAGCAATTTTAAATATAGGCTATCCAGTATGCCCATAGTCACAATAAAAGCCGAACCCGAACATGATCATGCTTATCTTTGTTTTTTGTCCTACTATTGATTGTGTTTGTCAGTTGGGAATTAAAATTGAGCGATAACCTGTGCATAATCTGTCTCAAGCGATAACCTGTGCATAACCTGTCTCAAATATCTATTTGTAAAAGAAAATCTGCTTTGCATTAAGAATAGTTTTAGCACACTCTTATTAAAAGACGTCATCAGTAATTTATTAAATTGAAATATTCAATAATATACAACCTTTGTTATTGTATGTATCCCCTGCTTTTGTGTCTTCTTAACATCTCGATTCTATAAAAATGGTCTATTATCATAGGTGAAATAAAATACGGTATTCACGTAGGCAGGCAGGCCAGTTTTGTTTCGTTCAATTGCGCAGTTCATATGAGATTTCGGACGCCACATCCATGCCACTTGTCAAAGCCCCAGTTTCGTTTGAACAGTTCAGCGGTCAGATATGCTGGTTTCCATAGTAACCATGTCTCCAATTTTCATCTTTGCCTTTAATTTTGTATCCAGGTAAGACTTCCTAGCACAATTAACGCTAAGCTTTCCTCTTGGAAGAAACGTCTCTATCATCCAATGGGTGTTAATGTGTTTCTATAGCAACCGATATTGACTTGCCTTGTTACGTTTTATGATAATGGATTCAACGTAGTCGATTGTGGGTCTTTCGCAATCGATCCGAAATTTCTTTTTAATAACCTCTGATTTATCTGTCACCGCATAGCTACTTGACAGAACGTGTCTACTTGATCCTATCACCAGCAATACATGCAGTGTAAACTTCTCAGGATAATTTAAATGTATCTAAGAATAAAGAAAGATCCACAATTCCGAATAAAACCAGTTCGTACGTTAATATCTGAACACAAAAAAACAGTCATTTTCTTCATTGTTACAAATAACAATAAATGAAAACAGACTGGCCGATTGTCCATGTATCTTAATTTATCAGACTACAGTATAGCTAAGTTTTATTTATTCCTGTTGTTTTTTAATGTATTTATGGTCTTTTTCGTTACGCAAGCATAGTCTTTAATGTCTTAAGAAACTAATTTTGAATACACGACATACGCAATAATACTTATATTTTTTTATATATTTTGATATTTTAACAATAAATAGATGATTTTATATTATGATATCTATACACCATTCCATTTCCGATGATCCTTCGGAGTGAATATTTAAAGAAACGGTTACAAAATCCGTTAGACAATGAAACAAATTATATAAAATGAATTTTGATTCACTAATTTAGCTCGCATCACCAAGGACATTATACTGGATTAACTTATTATTTATTTTTTTGCATTTTCTAAGTTTGGAATTGATTGAGAATATCTTAAATAAGATATAACTGCAACTCAACCGTATGTTTAATAAAGTGTTTAATTAAATTAAGTCTCAATATGTAAATATAAACAATCAAACGTATAAAGTGCTGGGATGTTTAAAATGTAAAACTTAAAATAAATAAAATAGTTACATTAACAGAAAGCAGATAAAACAACATTTAAACAAACTTGATCACAGTGTGTAAAACATGTACATGTATAACAAAATACACGGGCACTAATGACGCTGCAAATTATAAAAGAATGTATAAACATATTGTAACAAGTTAATCGTTTTTGACATGTAGGGATCTAAAATTGAACAAATTAATGCAATGCGTAGGCCTACATGTTTTTATTATAACAACACTGTTACTTACAGAGACATAATAATGTCGAATATAAGCGTATCTCAAAAGACATTCTTACTCCCACAGAACTAAATGTATGATGATGTATTTGTATATTCTTAATTTAATTCAATATACGGAGACACCATACTAGTACCTTGCTTTATGTAGTTCATGCGTTCAAAGAATGGAATGTTTGAAAGGAATATTATTAATCTTAACATTTCAATAAAACCACAATATAAAGAACGTATAATGTATATTGCTCATAATGTTGATTCGAGATATGACGATACAAATGACAAGATGGATGATTTACATATCTCTTATCTCGCAGTAGTCAAGTATTTTGCGGATACCGTGGTCAATTGACGGTATCGCGCGATACTCTGAAGCCAAAAGTGCAAGGTTGTCCGGCAATCGTCCGTAAACCAGTTACAAGCAAACGCCGTTGCAACGAGCATGTGGATGTCGTGCTCGAACTCGGAACCGCAACGTGCGTACTTGTCGTAGCAACGTCGCACAGCAACAAATATCTTGTCCCTGTCGATATACGCTGGTTTCTTCAACAAAAATCTTGCCAACAGGAGCGACAACCTGGCGATGCTTTGCGGGGTATATCCGTATTCGTAGTCCGGATCGAAGTCGCTGTTCACATCAATGAGTTCAGATTGTTTATTCTGTAGCTCTTCCTTCTTTTTATTGAACGCTCGCTCCAGGACTCTGTTTTTCGATTCGGCAATCTGGAGGTCTCGTTTAAGCGTTTTCACTTGAAACTCCAAAGTTGCCAGTTTGGAAATCAGTTCTGAGACGTCGATTGACGTCAAAGCGTGACTAACCCGCGCTTGACTGAGACGTTTCTGAGCTGACGTGCAATCAAGCTCATCGGTATCATCACTAGCGGAAGTCGCGATCCCTTCACAACGAATCTGATGACTGGCTAGCTGGAACTTATTCACAATCTCGTCACAATTCGCACAAGTCACAGGACAATAGCCACATATCTCTAAATGCGATTTAAGCCTTTCGAGCTTGATAATAACTTTGCAGCCGCGAACGTTATTATCGCACTCGACGTCAAACCCGTTAATAAGATTCCGTAGCGATAACACGGGCTTAACGGTCTTTTTTGCCACGTGACTGCGGCATTCCGGACATGTGTCGGTTTCCGGTCGCGATAGCCATGTGCTAAGGCACGACTGGCAAAAGGAATGTCCGCATGGGGTCAGAACCGGATCCTCGAGCACGAAACTGCAGATGCCGCAGATAAGATTCGGGTCTACCGGTGTGATGAAGCGTTGTACGGTGAACCCCATGGTCGCAATGGTCTGAAAAAAGATGAAAAACATATATCTTTAACTAGTATTATCCATGTATATGAGATATGAAAATAAGCAAACACACGCAAAATAAGGAGCAAAGAAACACAAAACAGTTTTGGTGTTCCAATAGTATACATGTTACAGCGTAACGTAATTAAAACATGTATACACGCATCAACGCATGTCTTGTCTTTGCAAGCAACACACTTAGGTTCTAGTTATTATCGTGCTTCTCCAGATTATTAAGATCGGTGTTCACGTTACAATTAGTCAGTCTTAAGTGGAATACTAGTAGAATGTTGTAAGAATTAGACAGTGTATATTTTAAAGTTGTATATGTATACGCCCATTAAATCACATAGTTTGTATTCTGTGTATTTGAACAGTGTATATAAATCAGTTGTTTCATTTGAAATGTCCATGTATAATGTTTGGTTGTTTCAATGATAATAAGGATTGTGCGTAAAAAGAAAATCTACCATATGACCACTTTCAAAGAGAGATATCGCGCTTAAATTCTATGCGAGTTGAAACATGTAGAAATTTCAAATGTACTTACAAACGTATTTCTAAATGTTTCCTTTCTTCGCGCGACAATACTTGATTTATTTTATGACACGTTACCCATATTTGAATATTAATAACCCCCAGCGTTTATGCCAAACAAGTCATATGAAAAAGATAACATTTAAACAGACGTTTGACGTTTGGAAGTCTCTCACATTTTAATGACAAGCAAAGTTCAACGAACGTATCTTTAAAACTATGTTTTACGGTTATAAGGACCTCGCAAACCTTGTTTAAACAATTGAGAAAGAAGATTTATTGTGTTTGTTTAGGAAAGCTTTGCAAATTTAAATCCTCTTCAAGCTAACACCGCGAGATAATGGTTTGATAAAGATATAAGCATCTCAAGTGTTATTACACTTATACTTTGCTGTAAACTATCTGATACTTTCTGTTTTTATGGAATGTTTGCTTCACCGGCTACAAATTTTTACACATAATATATCAATATGGTTTTCAAAATAATTTCTGTAAATGTTTGGAATAATTTAAGTGTATGAACCCATTTCGCTCTCATGAAATACATTCGATATCAACCCGACTCTGCTGTCATTCGGAAAGTTCATGCAGACTTAGACATAATGAATGCACAGATTATGTCATAGTATGTGTTCGCGTGGTAAAAATGCACAACCATTTTCCTATTGAGGCGTCACTTTTGCAACAGATGTTTCCAAATTTGCTCATGTGATTCCACAAACAGCTTAAGAATGTCCTTTTTCTGATATTTGAGGACGGCTTAAGCACGTTAATCCGTCGAACATGCCGCAGCTTTTTATGATCCCATCTTCTAGAGGCCGTGTAATAAACTTGAATTGATTATATATTAACGGGCACTGTTCACAATTTTCTTGCAAAAAGTCATTAACATTTTAGCTAACAAACGTTATTACATGGCGATTAATAAAATGACACAAATAATGTTGAATATCCATTTGTGCCCTTCGCGTGAATTCAAAACCGGATCCTTTTCAAGAGCAAACTCTATTCACTGGGTCCTTCCTTGACTTAAACAGTTCTGTGTTAGAAGCGCACTTACTTTCCAATTGTTTTACGAAAAGCGTTAAAAACGCTTTCGATTAATGAGTATCCAGAAAACAAAAACAAGCGCGCGATATGTTAATACTTTTCTTAGGCATGAGTGTTTGAATGAATTCTTGACTTACTTTTTGGAATCTATGACGCTTTCATTATCATTGTGTCAAATTATAAACAGTACAATTTAACTCGCCAAATTATTCACGCTATCATATTCCGCCAAAACCATCGCAACAATAGACTCTCTACTAATGGGACTTTTTTCCTCAGCAGGGACCTACTAAAACCCTTTCCCTAATATAATATTTCTTTAAAATGGCGCAATTTTTTCCAAATGTTAAGTGAACCTTCAAAACTATCTTCCTCTTTCTCGGCTTTCCCGATATATTATCCCGTACCTGGAAGGGTAAGCCCCCCCCCCCCTATCAAAATGAAAGCTTTTCCTTTAGACGGTCACCTCTGTCGAGCAAAGTAAAATTCTGTTAAATGCTTTTAACAATTCATTATATAGGATTCACTTTGTGCAATCCAAATCGTAATCATGTTAATCGTAGTTTAAATGTCATGAACAAATTAACATATGAAAAGCACAACAATAAATTTATACTGAACATATTCCGAATAAAACAACAATTCTTAAATACAAAACACCTTCGGAACGGACAAATATAAGCGGCACGCGAATAGGTTTTAATTTGTAAAATTGACACACCTCATGAGTAAAATCATCCGAATCAAATCCAACAAGATTGTCATTCGATTCACTCGTCTTCAATTCAGTAATTCCGTTCAATATCTGAACTCCAGTTTCAATTTCATTGATATGCGGGCATAGTTTTAAAGGATAAATCGCGTCAATATCTATCATACTGTCTGATCGCGCCGCACGGGGCATTTATTTAATCAACTTTCCGACTGTCACCGATGAAGTGCGAGTATTGATCATCTGGGGCAGTGCATTTTACTTTGGTCGTTTATAAACTGAACATAATCCTACATCGGAATAGTTATGCAAAAAAATGTTAAGGTGTCATGTTAATGAAGTTAGAAAAGGTTTAACAAAAAGAACATAATAGGTATTTTGCGATGTACTCAAATTGAACAAACGTTTCTCATTATGTATATCGTTATAATAGCTGAAGTAATAGTGTCAATTATCGAACGAATAAGACACAGATCAAAGTTTCAAATAAAAATGATGTTCGCCGGTAACCTCTTCACTCGTGCGAATATAAAGAATCCAATGAAAACACACTACAAAACTATCAAAAATCGTAGCACAATCTTTTAACGTCATTCAATCTTTTAACGTCATTTAAAATTCCTCTTAAAGCAAAGACACTCTGACATTTGCATCAAAAGACCATTTAATTGAAGTCATTCTCTAATGATATTCGAAACTGCCAACCCGCGAGTGATAAATCAATCCCATGAGATTACCGGTAAGATATTCCATTTTACTCGTTCAAAGCACATTGTATGTGCTATTTAAAAGTGTGAAGAAACTAACGTTATAAGTCTTGGAATTGTCGGAAAGTGTATATAAACGCTCATTATTAAATATGACATCAAAGATTTAAAAAAATATAAAACAACACAAAACAATTATATTATTTTATACATAGGCACTAATTTAATAATGTCTCTACATTGAAAAGAATGAACGAATTTCTCGATGCGGTGAAATATATACAGATGCAAATGTTTACCATGTATCTTTACAGTTATCCTAAATTGAAAGTTTTCTTGTTTACTTTAATTAAATAAATGAAGAGTCAAAACAAATACTTTTCATTTGTGATTACGAAAACAATATAATAAACAGACCTGCCGATGAAAAACGCTATCCAATGAAACGTTTAAAGACACAAGATCGGTTGAGTTCTGATGGGAATTCCGCGGACCCTAGATTGAGAAAACAAAATCAATGGATTACTTTTGCTGTTTCCGGCAAATCATTCATTAGTACGCAGGTTACCTTCCACTAACTTCCTCAGGTGTCGCGTGACAATCGGATTGCCTTTGGTATTATCGTATATTCCCTCAGGAAGCGTTCTTCAATTATGGTCAATCAAGGAGTCATAAGACACAGATGGCGATGTACAAAGTATGCTTGCTTTACGTGTATCGGTTTATATCGTTGGCTGTTTTGGGTTTCTTTCTATTTCTCACAAGTTTAATGAGCACTAGTTATAGTTCATACAAAGCCAATCTAGTGAATATTATTCGTATACGATTGTATACAACGTTTTGTAAATCCAATATTAAAAGCTAACTTGTTTGCTTTAATAACGTCAAGAAAAAATAAATTGTAACTAGGTAACCCAAAATGTACACTCATTTACACCTTAATTGAAGGCAACAAATTATACCCATGCAATCACTGCCAACGATATATATATATATAATGTTGCAATATTTAATCCATAAATAAGTAACATAATTAGATAATTTATAATACTATTCGAATATATCAATTTAGAACAGACCTTTGATTATTTGAAGGGTCTCATTAGAGAAGACGTGTATGATTTACAAATGATTCATGCACGTATCGTGTCTTCAAAATAATTATTGGTATTGTCTAGCCGCAATATCTTTATATTCCCCTAAGGATGGGTCAAAGGATACACGTCATAAAATATTCAAGTAGCCAATATGGCCGAACAGATGTCGACATTGTAATCTTCATTTAGTAATCTTTCTACGTAAGATGACTATGTCTTTGATTGACAAATAATAGAAACCAATAACCGAATTAACTCGGTAAAAGTAGTGAAAAGAGTATTATTATGCACACCAATGCATACGTTTTAGTTAAATATTGATATTAACATATTCTTTGCATCAACTTTAGTCCTTCGACCGGAGTTTTGCAAAAAAAATAGTATTTTATATGAGACTCGCTTTAGGAAAACGGTGCTTAATGCATGTGGATAAATGTTCGTCCCTTAAGTGGGTTTTTGTTTAGAGGAGACTTTCTTTAAACGGAAAATCCAATAAAGCAGAAAGTTTTGTCCCTGGTTAGTCTTTGCGAACTTCACAGGCTTATCTAGGACGACACTTTACGCACATGCATTAAGCGCCGTTTTCCTAGAGCGCGGCTCACCTATGTTAAGAAAACTCCCTTTCCCACAGTTTTATTCAACATCGGTTAAGAGCTTTTTGTATGTATTTAATGCATGTACTGATCATAAACGTTTTATTTTAAGGACCACTTGGCTATGAACTCGTTATTGGTTTTTAATTGTCATAAAAATGGAAATGCGATTCCTTGGAACGGAACTAAATGTATCACTATGTCTAGTTGCGCAAATTTGCAGCAGTAAACAAATGTAACAAAGTGGATTATATTATGGGGTGCTTTTCAAATGTATAGTCATCTGACTGTAATAGTGCATCTAAGTGGTCGCCCCTTGTTCTCTGGCTTTCCACTTGTTCATCCAAATCTGATGGACATCTGGACATTTTTTTATTGCGTTATGTCGATTTTTTATTGTTTTCTTACTTTAACATATGTTTTGCGAAGATTGCTATGATCTGGCTAAAATAATGTGGAATGGGAAAATTTGATGAAAAGATGTGCATATAATGTAATGCAGCCGATGTACAATAGTTTGACGCTAAAATGTATTTATAAAGCGAGTGTTTTAACCAACAGGCGATGTGTCAATAAAATATGTTTATGTCCACATGGAAGGGATAAGGGACTGAACTGTAAAGCACAGGCGACGCTCTACTATTTTCAGTTATCAAACGCATTCCAATATCAAAAACATATTTATATCCTCGTGAAAGTGGCAAGGGACTTAACTCTGAAGCACAGCATACGCTTTTCAAGGTTCAGTTATCAAACGCGTTCCCATTTCTAAAATTCCATTGCAAAACATGCATCCCGGAATAACATATATTAAATCTGGCGGTACAAACAAAGTCGAGCCATTTCAAATCCTTTCAAATACGATATCAACCGTTATTATTGTGGCATAACATTAATCAGATTTGGCTGTACACGTTAATGAGCCTAGCGTAATCCGGTGTACGACCTTTTCTCTCTCCTGACTGGGAACGCCATTTTATTTAATGCAAAATATGCAAATTACAGTTGATTGTATGTTAAATTCATTTATTATATAAATGTTTTTGTTTTACGACACGACGAGACTGCTGTATCGGCGTTAATTTAAAGAAAGAAAACAGACCTAGATCTAAGTTGCTTTAAAATTATTTATTTCAGAATACTATCAGTTGTGGACAATTTGAGACATTTGTGCTCTTTTACCAACTCAACAATTACAGTGCAATGCATTAAATAATTTTAGTCCGTATTTAAAAAAAATGAAATTGTACTATATTCCGATATAAAATAACGCTGCAAGAATGGTCACAGCAATATAAAAAATAACTTTGAAACCAAGAATGTTACTTACCACGCCCAAAGCGTTCCACTGCCATTCATGCTACTGGCACGTGAACATATATGGTCAACGAAAAAAAATACAAATATCGTAAAAGGAACGAAAATTCAACAGTTATACAGGTAGAATCGGTCGAAATAAAACGCACGGACACAGCAATAAGCACGCCGATGGCGTTACAGTTTCTGTCTAGAACCCAATGTCCGTATTTAAAACGAAGTGGGACCGTGGTATGGCCTGACGCTATCCATTACCCATGTGTGTGCGGTTTTATTGACACCTTATATGCGTCCCATATGCGTACATTTGTGTACCACGCGCATTGCCTCCGCCAAGGCAACACAAGTTAGGCAAACCTGTGATTTTACTTGATAAAATATTTTAAGTAGACCGTGACATGAGGCGCTCTTGATATATCTCTGCTTTTCGAGACGCAGTGCGCTGCATTTCCTCCAGACTGCCGTAGAGCTTCCCTTTCATCCTGGTCTCCTCCCTGATCTAGCGCCTGATGACGTCATGTGGGGTTGCAGAACTGCAGCAAGGGTTCTGTTGTCGCACTGCCAGTCTAACAGGGGCACTGGTCTGACTGGCCGATCGTTAACCAAAGGGTCTCGTTTGACTCAAAACTCAACTGTTCCGAGTTATTGGTGTTCTTTCTTGGCTTGTCGCATTCACCCGTGGCCTATGTAGCTTTGCTCCTCGTAGGCATGTTATTTGTCACTCTACCAGCCCGGGGGACTCCACATGCAGAGCATCCTCACACAAAAAACATGGTGTCCATCATCGGAGGGGTAAGCGTTGCATCGTCGTTATGCTACATCATTTCCTAACGTTTTCAACACGACCAGAATATTTGCTTTCTGTGGGGTAAGTGCAATGACCCTCTGAAGGAGCATATCGAAGGTATTTTCACGAAATAAAACAAACAATCTTCACCTTCAATATAACAAAACAAAAACAAGTCACGTAAGATTTTGAAAAACAAAATCATTTGCTCTATTCAGCTTTATACCGGACCAACGCGGACCAAGTGCGAATGCTTAGCACAATTGACGCTTGCTTACTGCCAATAATGTGCTAATTTCTTAGGAAATGTCGGATTTTGCAACAAAAGTGTTGATGATTGTAAACGATCAACGTATATGCCCACGCGCATCAGTACGTTCTTCAAATGGGCTGTGCGTATATACCGTTAGTTTTCGAGCGTCGTCATTATACTTTTTTGCGGACATTTGCTGAACAGTTCAAATATTAATTTTGGGGAGGATAATAAAACGGACAACCAAGAAATGCAAGGAACTTCCAAGACCGTGCAGTAAGCTTTTATAATAATAATGATAATGATAATGATAATGTGATAATGATAATGATAATGATACTAATAATAATAATGATAATGATACTAAAAATAATAATAATACTAATAATAATAATAAAAATAATAATAATAATAATAATAATAATAATAATAATAATAATAATAATAATAATAATAATAATAATAATAATAATAATAATAATAATAATAATAATAATAATAATATTGGTAGTGGTGGTGGTAATGGTAATGAAAGTGGTAGTGGTAGTGGTAGTGGAAGTTGTAGTTGTGGTGGTGGCAGTGGTAGTGGTAGTGGTAGTGGCAGTGGTAGTGGTAGTGGTAGTGGTAGTGGTAGTTTCGACAAAAAGCACCGTTCTTCAATAAACGCACCTCAAACGTTCATCTTTCAACTTAGTCCCCAATGAAATGAACCAAAATGTTGCAGACACACATGGAATACAGGAAATAACAACAAAAAGCACGAATGCGATCGCTAAATAGCTTTTAAAACCCGACGAGAAAAAGAACTCTTTAGAAATAGGCAATATGTTCGACCACGGATTTATACACAATGATTAAGCGTAATGTATCCTTATATTCGCAATGGTTGAGACATAGAGATTAACAGGTTTCTGTGCTATCGTTGTGTAATATATCCAACCTAGCGAAAACAGTTGAAGTAGCTCTTGCTACCCATAAACCATACGCATTATTTAATCTCCTTTACGGGCGAAACCTCTGCCCAAATTAAACATAATTTCATCAATTTACTATTTCAATTAGTTATGCTCTGATCTTGAAGAACTTCTTGCAAATAGATAATCTTGCATTGCGACGCCTATTGGTGTGTCGCTGCATAGGCTCGACAGATTTCGTAGAGAGGATGCCGTCTTTGAGGTGAAAATGAACACTGCGTCGCAAAAACGATACCAAATTAATACTATCTAGCGATTATGTGTAGCTTTGCAATCGTTAAAGTTTAGGGCATTGAGAAAATCGCAATCGGAAAGCCATTCTGTTCATCTGTCCGTCCGTTTGCATGTAGGTGCTTAGCTACACCATTCTATAAATAAAGCAAACCATCAAGAGAAACTTTAAATTTAATCTTGTACAAACAATTGTGTTTTCCTACGGAATACCGTTAGGGCCATCGTGGTTGCACATTAAAATCCAAAGGGCGAGAATGCGAGAACGCGATAGTACAATGGCGACAATGCGACAATACGATGACGACAGTGCAACATTACGATGACGACAGTGCGACAATACGATGCCGACAATGCGATAGTACTATGGCGAGAATGCGAGAACGCGATAGTACGACGACGACAATGCGACAGTGCGATGACGATAGCGCGACAATACGATGGCGACAGTGCGATAGTACGATGGCGACAATGCGACAATGCGATAGTGCGATAATACGATGACGACAGTGCGACAATACGATGACAACAGTAAGACAATTCGATGGCTACAGTGCGATAGTACGATGGCGACAATGCGAGAACGCGATAGAACGATGGCGACAATGCGACAATACGATGACGACAGTGCGACAATACGATGGCGACAATGCTATGATACGATGGCGACAGTACGATATGATAATCGCATTGTCGCCATCGTACTATCGCACTGTCGCCATCGTATTGTCGCACTGTCGCATTTTCATCATCTTACTATCGCGTTTTCGCATTGTCGTCATCGTATTATCGCCGTGTCGCCATCATATTGTCGCACTGTCGTCATCGTATGGTCGATTTGTCGACATCGTACTATCGTGTTCTCTCATTCTCGCCCTCTGGATTTTTATGTGTAACCACGATGGTACTATTGGTATTCCGTATTTTCCAGTTGATTGTATTTGTTTTGAAACTGCTCACTGGATGTTAAAAATAATTTCCCAAAACGATTTCTTTTGGGAACGAAATGAAACGCAGTTTATTTTTGGCAGACCTCTTTTTTCCGTGTTGAAAATTGAAATTGAAATTGATCATCCGCCTTTCGATGAAGATTCAAAAGGCGGTATTTATACTCTGATCTTGTTTCTTACATTAATTTCAGATAATCCTTTATTCAAGTGGAAAAAATGTTTCATAGAGAAATTTAAATTTTTCCTGACAAAAACGTTCTTAAGAATTTGATATCGATTTACTAAGTTATACATTCTGAGAAAGTTTCGTTGAAGTCCGAACAAAAATTATGTTTGTCTTAAAGACATTAAACACGTATGCATATTTATCAACATCATCATCATCATCATCATCATAAACAACAACAACAATAACAACAACAGAATTACCATTATCATGATTTGGTTTATTACGGTTTGTTGCGCGTCGCCGCTCAGCGAAATCGACCTGTCTATGCGTGTACCATCCTCACATAGACGAAATGATAACATCTATTCGGCGTCAACAGTGTGACGAAATCCCCTCCTTCCTATCCTCGAAACCTGCTAATGTGTTTCCCGTAAAATTGAGGGCATCACTACACTAAGGAAGGACCATGAGCAAGCGTTCACAGTTTTTCTTGACGCCCATTATTTACGTCAAATCTCGGTGCTCTAAACAATCCTTATTTAATTCTTTGATTCTTATTTTTCGGGCTTTTATGCAGTATGAACGCTCAGGGCGAGTTTTGAAAATTCCGTGAAGCGCGCTAGCGCTTTTCGGTTAATTTTCAATACTCGCCCTGAGCGTTCATACTGCATAAAAGCTCTAAAAATAAGAATCAATCCTTATATTTATATTTTGCCTTTGATTTGAAACAATAAAAACCTATCCGAGCATAAAAAACAACCCAGAATTATATGCTTTTAGGGAGGCAACACCTGTTGTAATCTTAGTTTCGGGAACATCTGCTACCCGCCCCTTAAATTTGTATTATTCATTATTCCTGCGCGAAGAAAAGCAGTTCTGAAGTTTTACTATTAATTACAATTACACATAGCACAGTATTTGGATAATTAAACTATCGATTAAAGCTGAAACTGTGCTGTAGAATAGATTAATTCCAGTATTTAAGCTTTGACAGGGGTCATAAAATTGACAGGAGTCATAAAAAAAACTAAATTTAGTATAAACGACACGCTGACCTCAATTGCAACTTTAATCAAATGCTTATAACAATAAAGTAACAACGATATACACTTCCCGTGTCTGTTCTTAAGGTATTATGCATGACAAACACACAATCCGAAATACGTTTTGTATTCGTTTGATGCTTTAAACAAATATTTAACTGTTAAAAAACCACCACCTCTATATTGTTTTCGTAAAATGTTTCGTCACCGAAATGACGTCACACGAGATACGTCATAAATTGCGTAATCAAGTGATGAAAATAAAATACGGAAAGCTGGTGTGGTAATATATTTTTAAAGAAATAATTGACGATAATTGACGACTTAGAAAATTGACGGGATACATGAATACTAGGTCGGTGCCGAATAAAGCGAAGTTTATTTTGCTCGGCCCGAAAATCTGAATCACTCGCCAAGGCTCGTGGTTCAGATTTTCTAAGCCTCGCAAAATAAACTTCGCTTTATTCGGCACCGACCTAGTATTTTCTATATTTTTCTTCAATTGTACTTTTGTTTTAAATGAAACATCAAAGAAACAAAAGTAAACAAACGGGTAATGTGTATTTATGTTTGTTACTATATGTACAAAAGTAGTGCGGTCACGGTACTGGGCACTGCAGAACTACGCGCCAGCGTCTTGAAACCATTGTTCCGATTTTAGAAGCCCCGTCTTCAAAGGCGGTATCACCGGCTTACGGGTTATGCAAAATGAACTCGTTCAGTTTTCTACAAACAATTAAGAGTGAATGTAAATATAAACAAATGATTAATTTTATCTGATAACGAAGACGCATGAAATTTAATCCATGATTTGAAACGAATATTTTTCCATTAATCGGCATTTGTGGCGACGATCGTTACGATGATTCACTGAAAAATAAAACGATGCTGTTTTAGGGGCATGCTGGAAATATCTTTTCATGTTAAGAAGGCTCGATTACTCACTATCGAATCTTAAGTATACTACAAAGTATGCGGAGTACGGAAAATATACTATAAAGCACCCCGAAGTATGGCCGGGTGCCTTTAATCATATTTCCCGTACCCGGGTATTTAAAGTAGCACATGAGTGTACAACAACCAATTTAGCTTAAGAGAGAGCATATTCACACAAATACTAAGATGGCATGCATAATGCAAAATATTTGACGTCCGGAAATTGTGAAAGAAGTTAACACTCTTGGGTTGCTTTGATTGTATTATGTGTTTATGTTTATAATAGGTTCTTACTGTCTTGCGATTTGCCACGAACGCCACAATAGACAACACATGAATGAACTTGGCCCGTCTCAGAGATTTTAGCTCTCTTTTAATTATAGATCGATTGACAATAAACGTCATTTGATTATTGATATCACAACAGAACGTAACAAAACGTGGCGCGTTGTCTTTCATAAGATCGACTGTGATCACCACTACGTGGCAGTATGAATATTTGTGGAGGTCGCGCTTTGTTTCGATAAAATACGATCTTATACGATTTGATACGATGATCTCGAATACCGGTAACAAATGATGACTTTAAGATTTGAGAATATCTGAAACGATTGTATATGATAATCACGAAGAGTTCATGATTCGGACTCAATAGTGATACATCAACTATCTCCGGAATCCTCCGTAAGATTTATGCAATAAATCGTCTGCTGATCCAAAGTGGATTAGGACTTTAATTTAAGGTCGACGCCTAGTCAATTGGTGTAGTGGGAACATGGAACAATGCTTAGTTCGAACTATCACGATTATCACGATTTGCTATCTAAAAATAAATTAAGTGATGGTGATTAAGTGTCGCGCTCTATTAATGTCAATCCAGTCGAATCGTGGGTCGTGTCGTGAATACTGTCGATTAAACCGCGAAAGATATCCCAGCTAAATCGTGCTAAATCGTAACGGAGCGTATTGCTTCTGGATACATGTAGGGTATCGATCGAATAACCTTATAAGCATAAAAGACAGTTTTTTATGCTGCTTATGACAATGTGAAATACATCGGAATAACTTTATTTAATAAGCCTGTATTCTTGGGCAAAACTTCGATGTGTACAGCATTCATGGACACGGTTATGCTTCAGGCAACGTGAAATTTTGTCACCGATTTCAGACGTATTCAAGGATTTATTCAGAAAATTTTAGATATCGGCACAAACTGCACGAAAAACTGTCTTTTATGCAATAAAGATTTTTGCCAATGTATTTCATTAATTTTAGATATTTGCAAACATAAAGTTCTGAACGGTGTTCACATTCTGTCCAGCCCGTGTGTAAACCCCTGAACACCCCTTTGATCCTGCACCCTGATAACATATGGTCATGCATCATATCGAATCAAATTCAAAATTCTCCGTGAACCACAACGATCAGTTTCGTATTGCAAATGATAGCATTGGTTGCCGATCGCAAAGCAAAATAGAGCATACGATTACATGTGATTACCCGTTGAAAATTATCGTGATATTATGGGCATTTTTCACTGTTGAATTGAGCTGAAAAGAATTAACAGGTCGAAAGAGTAAGTTAAAATGTGGTAACTGACCAATTGTCTGCAACTCATCTTGCTACCAGTTGTTTATAAAAAAATATATATTTTATATTCGATATTTTACATGACTGTCCCAGTCCTCTGAGCCGAGCGGAACTGCCGCGTATTTACGAAAGCGATCGTACGGAAATTTTCCGTGAGTCACGTGGTTAATTAATGATTCGTGCATCGTTTGAACGCAAAACGAACCAAAATGGCTGACGAATGTGTTCAGGAAGTAAAGGTGAAAGTGAAAAAGCGAAGAATCACGGCCTTACCAAAACCGAAAGTACGGTTGATATTCAAATGCATTATCTTTCTCTGTCCGGGATATTGTTTTAATATGTTGATGCTGCATTAACAAATATAAATGTGTATGAAGTTAAACACCAATTTTTTTTGCGATAGACACCTATACACATAGCATAATTATACTGTTAGATTCGTCTAATGTCACGTTAACAAACATACCCGATTGTTGTGATGTGTGTATAATTTTGGTGTGCACTTCAAAGTATATTTTAATTATACTAATGTTGACTTGATTATTCAATACGTATTCGGTAAGATTTAAACTTTTGAGATTCCTACAAATGTATCTTTCAGAAGGAACCCTCTTGTCTTTCATCAAAACAATAACATTCGATGAACCGTGTAAGTTTGGCAGGCTTTTTGCATGGCAAATATAAACTAGGGTGGTACATCAATATTAAATGATTTTGTTTGGCACAATTTTCTGTAACGACTCAGTGGACACCCGTGAAATTGCTTATTCAGTAGAATGTATAGTTTTATAGACCCCTGACCGTGGTGTATGGTACATAGAATAACAGAACAATATGTACTTCCGGAAATGTCAAACGTCGGTTAGTGAAAATATGTATTTGAATCAAATCACCGCGAAGGGTCTTTTAATATAAACACAGTGGATCTCGATCTTCGTCAACAGGAAAAAGCTTATTATCAGCACGAGCAGAGGTGGTAATCACTTGATAGTCAAGATGGCGACGTCCATGCCGAGACAGATATTTTTCCATTATTACTTTTGTTTAATTTTTAAATGACGCTCACTTTCCAGCCATATCAGTAAAAAGTGATTAGCGTTTATTTCGTATTAAAATACGCTTTATATATCGACTTTACTCGCCTTCGAATTTTCTAAGTGGAGATGTAATTAAGTCATCCCGCTAAGAAATTTCGCAGCGAGTAAACTCGAGATATAGAGCGAATATTAATACGAAATAAACGCTAGTAACTTTCTTGCTGATATGGCTGGAAAGTGAGCGGCATTAACACAATTAATACAAGTAATAAAGGGTATAAAACGGCGAAAAATGCATGTCTCGGCATGGACGTCGCCATCTTTAATATCACGTGATTACCCCCTCTGACTAAGTCATGTTTATGGATGACAAGTGACACAGATTTCATTAAACTTTAGAAAAAAAACAAAACACTGAGCCTTGAATTCCTTCTTTCCTACAATTTCATCCATTCCTAAAGATTCGACCACCCCCTAAATTTGAAAATTATGACATATATCTAATAAAACTTGACTTATTCAACCTTATCTACACAATTCTATCACATGGAAGTTGTTTTTTGGTTTTAAACATGTGATTGTTTTATTTTGTTCGGAAAGATATATAATTAAGCTTAACATTTATCAAAATCTGCTACACATGTTGTGGTAATGCCAATAATTTTGAAAATATCTTTTAAACAGTATGCTGGTGTGTATTAGTCTATAATAATTTTTATCTGATGATTTATATCAAACTCATTAAAAAACATAAGTGTTTTCTTAAACAATGATGACTGAACATATTATTTTTTCCCACAACTGAAATTTTGTATATAATATTTAACTGCATTTTTTTTCTTAATCAATTACGGATTTTAAACATTCACCTAACTTTGTAAAAATAGAAAGAGCTTTCTCTTACATCATACATTCTCACAAAAATCATATATTTGTATAACAATGCATACACATGTTGTTGTTGTTATTTTGACGCATGTATACTGTATATTTATTACAAATCAGGGTTGCTAGGGTACCTTCCTAGAATTGGCACGTAGTAAGGAAGTACCTGATATGTGTACATAAGTTTGCCTTTTAATTGTTGTATAGACATACATAATTTAATAAAATGTCTCATTTGTGTTGAACATGTTTTCATTCAGTATAAAAAGTGAATTTAACTCTTTAGTGACCGAATATACAGGAATACAGGATAATAATATGTTCGGGGATATGAAAGTATTACATCCACATTTAACATATTAATTCTTCTCTATGCAATATATTCGCTACTGCAATCACTGATGTTTTAAGATGAATCATAAATAAGAAATAGGAGAGACCTCTCAAATAAGCTAGCACACCATAACGGACCTCGGTCACTATAATACGAAGAGGCCCTCAGTAGTCTCTACTATTTCTTATAGTATACGGCACATATTAGCACGTGCATCTTATAATAAAATATATGATATATAATATATCATAGACACATATTTTGCCCCTTTAACTAAAGAAACATAATTCTTATGACTAGGAAATAGACTAGACGACATATTGACAACTCGAAAAATGGCTGCATTTTGAAATTTGCTACACAGGATACAAACCATTTTTACTGAACGGGCACTAACACAAGATAATGCAAGGAGCCAGCGGGAACTATGCTATAATATGGGCCCGCTAAAACACTTTTTGAAAATTAAGATAAATAACGGATAGTTGCAGGTATTACACGCACAGAAGGATCATAATGATGTCAAGTAAAATATAAGATCAATGAATACCCAGATTTGATCATGCTTTGTATATTCTTTTAGAACAAGCACCGTGACGAAAAGAGGAAGTTCTGCGAGTCAAATATCTAAACTGAGCGACCTATTTTCAACATGGCATATGAACGTTGGATGCGGTAAGACGAATAACTCTTTGAGCGCTGGAACCGAATTTTAAAGGCCTTTGCTAACAGTTTGGATCCAGATGAGACGCCACAGAACGTGGCGTCTCATCAGGATCCAAACTGTTTGCTATTCTGATAGTATTCTTTGAAAAAAAATCGAAGAAAATGCTAATTTTAGAAATTCAGCGGACAACATTTTAGCAGACGACAAATTTCCCAGCATGCAAAGGGATAATGTCATGACAAGATCAATTGACTGATTGCAGTCCACCAACGTTTTGAAAAATTGCTTGTTCTCAGTATTCAATAACTTGAAAA
>VMBQ01001131.1:9590-31759 GCA_007657795.1 Dreissena rostriformis | reverse complement strand
CAGAGTGACGATTTACAGAAAACGATGTAGCTACCGATGTTCTTAAGATTGAAAATATGTGTCGTGTTCTGAGAAAACTGGGCATAATGCTTGTGCGTAAATTGTCATCCCAGATTAGCCTGTGCAGTCCGCACAGGCTAATCAGGGACGACAATTTACGATTTTATGGAATTTTTCGTATAAATGATGTCTCTTCTTAACGAAAATCTAGTTTAGGCGGAAAGTGTCGTCCCGGATTAGCCTGTGCGGACTGCACAGGCTAATCTGGGATGACACTTTACGCACAAGCATTTTGCCCAGTTTTCTCAGAACACGCCACATATATGCATGTCGTCATCGACATAGTCTTACCAATCATCAACAAAATCTTTGATCGAATCAAATGTTACGTACGCTGTTTCTTACCACTTGTCACACCAAGTCATATGACTTTAAGAGTCTCGCAATTTTTAAGTTTATTCAACACCTTTTTTCAGGCGCAATACTTCGGGAAATAAACATACGCCTGTCTTATTCGTAGGGTTTGGTGGTAATTTTCGTTAGCAAGAATACAGATAATAAAAAAAAAAGTCTTAAAGTGAGACTGTACGATTTTGTCACATATTTATGATTTTTTTTATAAAATGTGTGAAAAACTTATTATACATTTCAATATAAATTAAAATAAAAGTTGAAGAACATGTGTCGAAAAATGCGAAATAAGCCAGATATTCAAATTTGAAATCGAAAAAGGCTTCCAGCCGAATTCGCCAGAATATATATATTGCATGTAAAATGTGAATCTAAATTTAGTTTTAGTGCAGATTCATTCATACGACACAAAGACACAATTTTGTTTCCTAACAAATACGAGTAAAAGTGTCGGCATCGGCTTTAACCAGCGCTAACTTGTCTTTGCTGCATTTTATGAAATTCGTCTTCAAAGTATAATTTTTCTTGCCTATTTTGTGTTATCGTAACATAATTTTATCAATATATTAAAATTTAACACATATAAAAAGCGTACAGTCACACTTTAACCTTTTCGTTAGTGTCTTTTTTAAGCGATATTGCTACGTTCCAATATCGACTCCAAAATGGAAGGTAGACCAAAACCAGCCCTTAAAAAAAGAATATGGAGCGGGATGAAATGGGTGGATAGAACGTAGGTATCCGTCGATGGCATGCAGTTTTGCTGGGATTGGATTAGTCCTCTATTTTTCCAATGGCGTCCCATTGCAGGCGTCCCAGTGCCGAACGGTACCCGCCACCCCGTCGAGATTGCCTATCTGGCGCTGGAGATCGTCTCCATGATAAAGAAGCAAACGTTTGGGGAGACGCGGAACAAGTTCCACTTGCAGCTGAAAGTCGGGTTTTGCACCGGTAGGTTTCATTTTCATGTTCACGATTGGGAAACTAGGCCGTTATGATAACGTGTAATATACCTATCCAGTATAATGTCATTTTAGCGACATTTTCAGCACATTTCGGAATCTATTTATTTTTTTATGTGACGATTTCCATTGAAAATTGTTACTCGCGCTTCGTGACGTCGTTTACTTTTGAAAGTGGAATAAAAAACCGGCTGATATATATAACAAAGAACATTATATTTATAGTTTTTGGATGGGACAATACTTAATGAGCATGGTCAGGCCTCATCTGTTGAGCTGTGAACCCTTTCCTTTTTCGCGAAAATATTGGAAACAATACACAAATATGTTTTAATGTTCAAAGAGGCTTACTTTCTGCAGGTACGTTTACTGTTTCTCAGCATACTTATACCAATAATTAATTCCAATATGCGTTCGCTATAATTTGTTGTTAATGACATTGGCACAAGTTATCCCTGATGACAGGTTCGGTGTCTGCTGGTGTCGTGGGCTCAGTCATGCTAAGATACTGCTTGTTCGGGGACACAGTCAACACTGCCTCGCGCATGCGCTCTTGTGGAGAAGGTAAGTAAATAACTTGTGTGTGTTCAGTTTGGCTTTCCTATTAATGCAGTGGTTAGTAAACGCGCGTATGACATTTGCGACGAGGACCCTATCCCCGATCGCGGTGCATGTAAGCTTGGTAAGTGGTCACCAAAACGAACAGGTTGGGTTTCCTCCGAATGCTCCGGTTTTCCTAAAGCACACCACCACTCCAAAATTGAAATTCAAATTGGCCCCTACTTTCTTGGGTCCAGTAAGTTAATCGGGATAGAGAATAGGGACACACTCCGGGTCCTCACATTATGCAGCCTCAGACGCAGAGAGCTAATAAACTACAGAATACATACGTTTTATTTTCCATTAATGTACGGTAACGTATCAAGGTTTCCTCGTTCACTTTGAAGAAATGAATATGGACCTAACCACAAATTATGAAAAAGGTTTAAAACAAATCACGTTAAAATGTTGTCACAAAAATTTAATAAACAAGCACGTTGAGATATTATACTTTATAATGTATACTCATAGATAGTATGTCTATTGTATCTTAAATAAACCACATTTGTTGTTAATATTATAGTCTTACGAATGCGTTGTTAGTTAATAATCTGTTTTCATTTAAAATTACAAAAATACTTCTATAAGACAGCAAACATTAGAATGGTACATGTTCCGAAGACAATTACAAAATGCCAAATTATATAAATACATGTACTTCAGTTTAATATGCAGTGATATTTATTCTGGAAAAAAATGTCATAATTTTCCGTTAATGATACAATTTTGTCAATAAACTGATATCTCTTACAGCTAATTAACAGCTTATTAACAACGCTTATCGACTGCAAATTGTTTTTGACATAAATATACAATACGTATCGGGTTTTTTTGTTCTTGACGCAAACGTAACGTCACCAATGCATTAAATACAGAAGAGTAAAGGACAGATAACGTATCAGCATTTTCGTTTCCATGACAGCAAACATGATTCACATCAACGAACCGACCTTTAGACTCCTGGATAAGACCGGTATCTTCGTGATGAAACCACGTGGGGCGATCACCGTGAAGGTAATCCAAATGCGCGCATGTCTGGTCCTTGAAACCGACTTGTTGACAGCTTTCCGTATTTTGAGAACAAAACAATCATTAAATGTATTGAATAAAAATGCACAATAGTATATTATAGGTTGGTATAGTCTAAAATTATAATACTTGAAAGAAAAAAAGTTGAGGGAAAACATTGCCTGCCCCCCGATTCGATATTCGAACTAGGGATCTTTGGAAGCAATATCTTACGCGCTACAGGTAGACCAATCAGGCTATAGAAAATTACATGGTAGGGAACATTGTACTTTAAACACTGTTTTTTAATATGCATATTCTCCTTATTATCAATGAAAAACGTTTCGAACGCTGTATTATTTTACGGATTTCGATTGATTATTATTCATGCACCGATATTTTTATAGTGCGAAATTTTCTTTAGGTTGTTGGAATAGTATGTATTTATGCATTCTTTCTGGAATAATTATCAATCTTTTAAATCCTTTTATAATCACATGTATTACAATCATTTAAATGATGAAAACCTAAGACAACTCTCTAAACTATGGTGTTTAAAATGTATCTGTAATGTACTTTTATAGTTCTACACGTCCAATAATCATTCTGGTTTCTTGCCTGACTTGCATTACAAGTGCATTTGTTTTTAACATTTTCCTTGACCAAAACAGGGCAAAGGTGAGATGAAGACATATTGGCTAATGGACGCCACAACAAAGCCCACGAAGAACCCGTACACGAACGAATGTCGATTGCCAGGGGAGGCGGATAGCTACACGAGCGCCAGCTCCCTGTATAACCTGGGCGGCGTTGGACCTAGTGATCTGTACAGGATGGAAAAGAAGTCATCGGTCAGCGGCTCTATGACCCAGTACGCCAGTAGTTATATATAACGCCCACGTTACGTCGAGAGGCGTTGGTATATTCGTGTAACGTTAGAACAACTTGTGAGCTCTGGGCGAATGTTGACCTTGTGTTAAGACAAATGAGGCAATGAGCAAATTAAGTAGAGGATTTATAATGCTACGAGTAACTGGGCGAATATTTAGCTCTCTTTTTTTCTGTTCGTGCTAACAATGATGCTCCGCTCATGGTGCAATACGACTTACTATACAAGTTGTTATGATATATTGTTCATTCAAATATATGTACTATAGTTATATAAAAACAACGCGCTCAAGATTTTTTTTTTTTTTTTTTTTTAAACACAGTCTGTTAAAGTGGGCATTTTTTTAGATTCACAATTTTTAATTTCCTTTGGAGGCATTGTGAAAGCGAATTAAACCAGGAAGACAAAGATATTTTAATTAAGATTTGTAATTCGAAATCCCTCAGCGCTAAAGTCAGCTGACTTCCAATCATGAGGACCGACAGATTGAACAGTTAAATAGTGAATAGTAAATGGGGCAATTAATACATATAATTTAACAATTATACTAACGTGTTTGGACAAATTTTCTATACATTCGGTAAAATTTCTGAATGTTCTATATTTTAAAATTAATTTTGGGAAACGCATAGGTTAAGCAACGACTTGGTTAAAAAAAATAACCAAATAAAATTGTATACATAAAACATAAATATAAGTGCATATTGATCCCCTCACTAATGATCTATATACACACAGGTGATCTATATACACAAAGGTGATCTATATACACAAAGGTGATCTATATACACACAGGTGATCTTTATACACAAAGGTGATCTATATACACACAGGTGATCTTTATACACAAAGGTGATTTATATCCTGAAGGTGATCTATATACACTAAGGGGATCTTTATACACAAAGGCGATCTATATACACAAAGGTGATCTATATACAAAAAGGTGATCTATATACAAAAAGTGGTCTTCTGAGTTTATACTGGTCTTCATATTACGAAGTCGAGAGGTGAATTAAGTGCTACAATTAATTGTTGCGACGGAAATTGAACACCGATAACTAATAAAGACTGTTGACAAGAGAAAACGCTTAACGTGATTTATTACAGGGGTATATGTCTTATAGAAAGCAACATGTGTTTGAATCACGTATATTATGAGTGCTGTGTAAAGAATACTGTCTTCAAACCAAGTCTCGCAACCCAAAACAAAGTAAATATACATTTGTGTAACCTAGAATTTGGTCTTATTGAAGATGGAGATCCAAGCGACTATTCGACTCAACGATTTCATGGCACATAACTGGTTCACGAACGAAGCGAAGTAATATGACGATAAACGGAATTGAAGCCTGCACTGTAAAGAAGAAGTTCGCTTTACATTGATTTTTTAATTCCACTTCTTAATCCAGTTGGCTGATGCAAACAGTCTAAAAAATAGCCTTCAGTATTTGCTCAGCGCCCAGCAGGTTATGCAAATGGCACAAAGAGTTGTATGGTTCCAAAAAACACTAATCATGTATCACGTACTAAGTCCGCGAGGCAATAATCTAATCGATGGGTTATGGATAACATTAACGCATTAGAGAAAGAATGTATTTTTGTAAAGTATAAATGTATTCAGAAGTTGGCAATCTTTCGTATTCCTACATGTTGCTTTAATCGTTGGGATTCATGACTGTTTTATTTTTAAATCATTTCATTTCTTATACACTTTAATCCGTGTTTTGTGGTCCTTTGATGACAAAAGTCGCCGCCTTGTTAGATGGTAATCATATTTTATATATACAAAAACAGCAACTTAACCATGTTATATGTAAGTCGATGTGAATGTTTACGTCTTCCGGAACAAATTATTGGATATATCAAATCCTTAATTTCAAATTTCGAAAGAGTTGTGATATTTGGGGGTTTTTTTAGGCTTCAGGATTCATTCCGTTTACGAAATGCAAAAATAGTTAAGTATCGGTGAAGATATATAATTCAATCACGCCTTTGCAATGTCAGTTGATGATGTTTAAAAAAAAGTGTTTTTTGTGTTTTGTTTTGTTGCTTCTGAGGGGACCGTCTTATCAAGCATCTCAGTTACGTGTATTTGTTTTTGAAGAAGAACAGCCAGTAAGAACCAGTTTATTTCAGTAATTCTTTTCATTTTCGTTCAATATCGCATGTGTTCTTAAGTTAGGAACATTAATAATAATCGGCAATTTGTTAAGGGCTAAGATCTTCTATATTTTATAAACGATAGAGTCATGTGTTATTATGGTTCTTCAAACACTATGAATTTAATATTGATGATCAAATATGTAGGGATGGATTTTGTTATTGAATCATAGAAAGAAAAGAGTGCTAGAGAAAAAATATCGCGTTGACGGAATCCAAATACAATTTATTACTGTAAAAATGTTCTTGTCGCTCGTTGTTTGCATTTACATTACTATATATGGTTGTTCATACCATCTAGTGTGTATTGATGTCAAACATCTCATTTATGTTTATTATATTATAATTTCTACCAAGTACGTCCGTCAAACTATGTCAAATACTTGTTGTAAAGACCAAATTCTGGAATTTCGTTTATTTATATACTGTTCGTAATACAGTTATTTAAAAATAATATAAGTGAACGTACTTTCAGACCTTTCTAATTTTATTATAAAAGCTATTAAAAATTTTTATATTAGGATCATACATATCTTTTAAATTTGGTTTACATGATGGATTAATTTAGTTTAATTTAAAAAAAGGTAATATTAAGATCATACATATCTTTTAAATTTGGTTAACATAATGGATTGTTTTAATTTAATTTAAACAAAAATACAAAAAGTTGAATATACCAAAGGCGGTCATTTTTATAAAACCGAAACCAAACGATACTAGATTTCTGTCTATACTCCAGTATATTTGTGTATACTATAAATGAAATCATATTCGGCGTTGTGTTATTAGTTCCCTTGTAGAAGTGTTGTGTTTATAGTACTGGTGCGTTGTATTGCCTTCTCAAATATTAATATGTATAACATGTGTTCGTGGTGACAAATTGTTGTTTTATTTTTGTTAAATATTGTTCCGTATTGTACATATTATTATGATCATATTTTTTTAATTGGTTTATATACATTAATTGAATAGATTTCGGACAAACCCCTAATACAGTTTGTTTCTTTATGTATATAATTACTGAAATTATATTTGGCGTTGTATTATATATTTCTAGTAGTAGTGGTGTGTGTATAGTGCTGGTTTTTTGTATTGACTTAATAAATATTCTATATGTATAATATGTGAAGGTGTTGACAAATTGCTGTTATCGTTGTTGTTTTTTTGTGTGTTAAATCTTGTTTTTTATTGTTATTAAAAGTTAAAGTTTGAATCGCCTCCGTTATAGTAACAAATAAGTTAAAAGTCAGAAAGAAACCAAGCAAATTTGGAGCTCTTTACTAAGAAGCCGTACGAAGTAAAGACAAAATACATCGCTTTAACCAACTTCAACGCTTGGTAATTGATTTAAGTCTTTATTATATGACTATAAATGTATATTATTTTTATGTTACTGTATATGTGATAGCAAAAATAGTACCAAATTATTTCAATCGCATTGTCGGTCTCAGCAGTGTTACTCTGGTAAGTAGTATCGGTTTACGAACGATTATCATAGTGTGCAAAAGTGTTGTCAGTCTGGATTTTTAACACAGAATTAAGATTTCATATTATTTATTCTGTTGCTTAACAGCATACATGTTTCTCAAAACAAGATCCAATCAAATATCATATTTATACTTGAATGACAACATATATGGTATGTATATGTATTTACATATTATATAATACTGTTAAGAATATGAAGCTGATGATATAAACTGTCAAGAAAATCTACAAGGTAATACAAAAAAGTTCATAGTTAGTAAAGTTAGGTACATCACCCAATGAGGGATTTGTATATTCACAGAGATTAAGTTAAATAGTTTATTTCAGTCTCACACTTTATGATACATAATATTTACATATACATTCAATAAAACAATCATGAAATCCTTTCTAAAAGAAATATGAGAGACTCAATATTCATGTTAACATTCAACAGGTTATTTACTATGTTACATACTTACATATAAAACTGAGGAGCAATTGCTAATCATTATTAAAATGAGAATAAAGTTGTCTATAAAACTATAAAACACCGCGAAAAACAATACTGGCACTATTGCGCATAATAGAAAATGGATGGAAAAGATCAGGTCACTCTCAATCAGATTGAGAGTGATTCGATTAGCAAATACTTCTCAGGAGTGATAAAATGTTTTATAGTACATTATAAAACAATAGAACATTATTTACACATATAAAATTGTCTTCTTTGAAGAATTAAGAAACATGTTTTGGCTAAAATTCTTATCATATTTTCATTTGTAAAAAGTAATTCTATTTTGTCAGCATTGCACATATTTCTGAATGAGGGATTAACATTTATGGCTTTATCAAAGAGAGCAGTTCTTAGGTCATTATACAAATAGCACTCAAGAAGAACATGATTTTCATGTTCAACTGTATCTATATTGACTTGACTACAAAATACACAAGTACGTCTATTGACGGGTAAACCTTCATACCTTCCGGTTTCCGGCCGGAGAGGAGCTACTCCACATCTGAACTTACAGAGAGCTGATCTATGACTTTTTGGTAAAATCAACATACAGTATTTTTCAACATCATAACAATTCTTAAATTTACAGTAAGTCCTTAATTTATTTCCACCTTTGCCAGAATTACTGTGAGGCGAGTTGATACAATCAAACCAATCATGTTTAAATTTTGAATACATTTCTTGTTCAATACATTTAACAATATATGCTTTGATATAGGTCTTGCAATATCTGAGAATTGAAACAAATTATATTGTTCAAGATGTTTACGGACACAATAAAACCAATTTTTACTTCTGGTAGACAATGTGTTGGCCCAGAGTGCTTTTCTTTTGTTAAGACGACTGGTGTTTGTAGTTTAAAGTCGAGCCCAGTAATTTGCTACTATTTTCCACAACCGTTTATCAACTGACATCCAGCCCATGTCACCAGAGACACCCAGATTGGGGGCATATTTACCCACTCCAATGAAAAACCGCATCGCCTTATTCTGCATAGCACTGATACAAGAGTAGGTCGTATGTCCCCANAAGTCAGAAAGAAACCAAGCAAATTTGGAGCTCTTTACTAAGGAGCCGTACGAAGTAAAGACAAAATACATCGCTTTAACCATCTTCAACGCTTGGTAATTGATTTAAGTCTTTATTATATGACTATAAATGTATATTATTTTTATGTTACTGTATGTGTGATAGCAAAAACAGTACCATATTATTTCAATCGCATTGTCGGTCTCAGCAGTGTTACTCTGGTAAGTAGTATCGGTTTACGAACGATTATCATAGTGTGCAAAAGGGTTGTCAGTCTGGATTTTTAACACAGAATTAAGATTCAATATTATTTATTCTGTTGTTTAACAGCATACATGTTTCTCGAAACAAGATCCAGTCAAATATCATATTTATACTTGAATGACAACATATATGGTATGTACATGTATTTACATATTATATAATACTGTTAAGCATATGAAGCTGATGATATAAACTGTCAAGACAATCTACAAGGTAATACAACAAAGTTCATAGTTAGTAAAGTTAGGTACATCACCCAATAAGGGATTTGTGTATTCACAGAGATTAAGTTAAATAGTTTATTTCAGTCTCACTCTTCATGATACATAATATTTACGTATACATTCAATAAAACAATCTTGAAAACCTTTCTAAAAGAAATATGAGAGACTCAATATTCATGTTAACATTCAACAGGTTATATACTATGTTACCTACTTACATATAAAACTGAGGAGCAATTGCTAATCATTATTAAAATGAGAATAAAGATGTCTATAAAAATATAAAACACTGAGAAAAACAATACTGGCACTATTGAGCATAATAAAAAATGGATGGAAAAGATCAGGTCACTCTCAATCAGATTGGGAGTGATTAGATTAGCAAATACTTCTCAGGAGTGATAAAATGTTTTATAGTACATTATAAAACAATAGCACATTATTTACACATATAAAATTGTCTTCTTTGAAGAATTAAGAAACAGGTTTTGGCTAAAATTCTCATCATATTTTCATTTGTAAAAAGGAATTCTATTTTGTCAGCATTGCACAAATTTCTGAATGAGGGATTAACATTTATGGCTTTATCAAAGAGGGCAGTTCTTAGGTCATTATACAAATAGCACTCAAGAAGAACATGATTTTCATGTTCAACTGTATCTATATTGACTTGACTACAAAATACACAAGTACGTCTATTGACGGGTAAACCTTCATACCTTTCGGTTTCCGGCCGGAGTGGAGCTACTCCACATCTGAACTTACAGAGAGCTGATCTATGACTTTTTGGTAAAATCAACATACAGTATTTTTCAACATCATAACAATTCTTAAATTTACAGTAAGTCCTTAATTTATTTCCACCTTTGCCAGAATTACTGTGAGGAGAGTTGATACTATCAAACCAATTATGTTTAAATTTTGAATACATTTCTTGTTCAATACATTTAACAAATATATGCTTTCAAAGGTGTGTATGATAAAACTGCAATACTGCTGCAGCTTCTGGAGTTTCACTTCTTCATTTTGATATAGGTCTTGCAATATCTGAGAATTGAAACAAATTATATTTTTCAAGATGTTTACGGACACAATAAAACGAATTTTTACTTCTAGTAGACAATGTGTTGGCCCAAAGTGCTATTCTTTTGTTAAGACGACTAGTGTTTGTAGTTTAAAGTCGAGCCCAGTAATTTGCTACTATTTTTTACAACCGTTTATCAACTGACATCCAGTCCATGTCACCAGAGACACCCAGATTGGGGGCTTATTTACCCACTCCAATGAAAAACCGCATCACCTTATTCTGCATAGCACTGATACAAGAGTAGGTCGTATGTCCCCAAACGGCTTCCCCATATCCAATAACAGGCCAGACCACACAGTCATACAGTTTAGTGAAAACATTGTGAGAAACATCTCCAATCACTTTAACTTTGGCGATAAGAAGTCCTAACGCACGACCAGCACTCTGCGCAACCATCTTCGCAGTAACAATATAATCTAAGTGCTCATTGAGTAATAATCCTAAGTACTAATAACAATCAGAATATTCAATTACATGATAACCACATTTAAAAACAAAGTCTGATCTTGGCATTGATTCAGTACGGAAATGGATAATATTTCTTTTGCTTACATTAATAGACATATCATTTCTATAACACCAATCATTTAAGTGATTTAACAATATTTGTACATTCTGCTCACAATCGGCAAGAAGTACAAGATTATCATCATACATCAAGATACAAATTGTTTCATCATCTAACTTAATTCTTATATCTTAGGACTTCAGGTACACTGCAAGATCATTAATGAACAGATTAAACAACGTGAGAGACAATATACACCCTTGTCTTAATCCACAGTTTACGTCAAACCACTCTGTAAAATGTGTGTTAACTCTAACACATGATGAAACAGACTTAAATATAGATTTAATAACTATTAACATTTTACCAGAAATACCATTTTCTTGCAATCGGCACCAAAGTTTATCCCGGTTTATTAAATCATTTGCTTTTCTAAAATCAATACAAGCTGTGTATGTAGACAATTTACATGTTTTACGTGTTTCAATTATACTTGTTAAAGATTATATTTGATCTACAGTACCTCGATTCTTTCTGAAACCGTTTCTGTTCATCAACAAGTAAATTGTTCCTTTCCACATATCTAATCACCCTCAACATTATTACCAGTAGGGTCAACATTAATATCATTGACATGTACATTATTATTTACACATAAGGAGCTAATATCATGACGCCATTTATCTAATACTTGTGTAATGGACGAGGATATAGACCCGTCTTCTAACACTACTTGCTCTGGAATACAATTTTTCTTATAATTGTTAACACCAATTTTACCAATCGATTTCCAGAAGTTATTCTGATCTACCTCACATTCTTCTGAAAGATTACTCTGCATATTAAACCAATATACTCTTTTGGCTCGCTGAACTTGGCGATCGAATTGTTTACCTATTTTAACATATTCAGACTTAATTACATTTTTCAAATTTCAAGGCAAACAATTAAGCCATCTTTTTTCAGCATGAAAAAGTGAAGACCACAGTTCAGTTATTGTATTATTCCACCATGGCTTACCAGGTCTATGTTTTCTAAAATTATTATGCATAGAATTATTAATAAAAACATTCTTGTGTGGTATATTTTCATACATATCATGTTTATAAATATCAAAAAAATCACCATATATATGATCAATATTACTAATATTTATCACATCATTTTCCAACTTATTAATAACATTGTTAAGTTGCTCTAAAACTTCATGTGATGATCAAAAATCACAGGAACTTTTTTTCAAGTCAAATTTAACATAACCAGAGCTAGTATCTGGTTCATGCTTATCAGTATTATGAACATAACAATCAAAACTAATGTCAATGTTCTATGACAATAATGAATGATCTGGAATACTAGTAGGTGTAATAGGAGCAATGTTGTCACACAAATTAATCATATATGTTGTCAAATTGACTGAGAAATCAGAAATAATATTCAAGTCAGCATGTGAAGGAACACAATAAACTACCACGGACGACCCATGTACTGAAATAGAGGTAGGTTTATAATTGTCTGAGTCAAATCTACCATTTAACATGCACATATTTGTATTAATCAAAAAGTTTATTAAATGTTCTCCATATTTATTGACAGTAAAATCAATTACTTTACGTTGTTCTAATTCATCAACAACAACTATAAAATCATCTAAGTCTAGATCATCTACTAGTGAAGTCGCCACAAATATATACTAAACCTTCATTCTGATACTGATACATCCCAGTTAATAAGTGATCATAAAATGAATGAACATCAAAAGGCCTGGAAGAATTTTCAGGTGGCAAATCACATACGCAAGGCATTATAACATTATCTGAATATTTATGTTTTACTTTCAACCATAAAATACCCTCATGACAGAAGTACGACAAAAACTATATCTTAAAATGTACAATCTAATTGTATTTATAACAGGTGTTATTATATGCTTTTGCACAGAACAACACATTCATCGTATAGTAGTTATACTACACAGATTCAATACTATTAAATATTGTTTATTTAAATACGGAGTTAATTTGACAATATTAGGCTTAATGTGTGAACATTTATTTATATATGTCTTTCGAATGTCACTTTATATCGGTCACATACATGAACTTGACAGTTTTCGTTCGAAAGGTCCAATATATGTTGCAATGTTTGCTTTTGTTATTGCCGCGACGGTTTCGTTTTTTAACTGGTGAGTCATACTCTAAGTTAAGATAATGCAATACGATATCTTAAGGGCACCTTATCAAGATAATATTTAAAGTGTAAACCCCTTTTAAACTATGTATATGGTCATTAAATTCGACTGTCATACAACGTCTAAATTGATCCAACAGTCTTTTTTAGAAATCAATTAGGAAACTACTCTTGTTAAATAATTAAGGTGTTACACAAACATTTGAGAAAAAAATACTATTATTTAAAAGAAATTAAACATCGGTCAGTCAATTAGGTTTACTTTTATTTAATTATGGCAATCATGTAACGATGCTTGGTACAATCTACTTATAATAATATTTTCGCTGTTAAATATGTTTAGCCAATATTTAATAATGCGGGTGTGTCTACTGATATAAAGACGGTATCGTCCAATTTCTACGTAGACAGCCTTTGTACATGTGGATGTTGTTTTTCTTTAACAACAGATTTACACAATTTTAAGTGGCTTCTTTCTATTTGTGTAGATTTGCCTAAACCCCATACTTCACAACCGTAGCTCAAAGCAGATCATAAAAATGCGTCAAATACTAAATATATAGTACAATGTGTTTAAGTGTGGTTTTAGTATTACCCATTAGAGAATTCAGAGCCTCCAGACCTTTACCGAAAATGGTTTCACAATTAAGTAAGAAGCTATCTGTATAGTTAAAGTTAAAAACAGTCTCTTATTAGTTACTTATTGTACGCAGTGTGTTATGGTAAAATCGCGTCTTATCCTGTTTAGATGTCCCCCGTTGTCTAAATAGTAAAATTGTATTTGTGTCTGGGTTAACATGAAGTCTTTGTGAATGACAGTAATTTTGTAAAAGACTTTGCTGGAGATCTGACGGTGTTTTTCCCGTGAATGACACTATCTCTGCAAACATTATTAAAATAAATGTTAGATCGTGTGTCGAAACGCCACTTTTTAAATCATCACACGTGAGTTATTCTAGATCTTCTACAAAACGGAGAAAATAATATCGGCGACATTATTGCGCCTTGTTTTAAACCAATATAACATTCAAAGTATTCAGAATACGAATTACATGTGTTATGCATGTCCCCCATTGCCCGTAAAGGTTTCTTTTGCAAACCAAGTTAAAATAATTTGAACCATATACCAATCCTTTTCATTTTATGAAATCCCTTTTTAAAATCACTTTACACACATCCTATTCTCCCATTATCATTTAAAAGTTTACTTATAATTGTTTTTTAAAACAAAAATAACGTCCACTGTGGAGCTTCTTTTTTAAATACCGATTCGGGCCTGACTTATTAGATTATTATCAGCGGTATATTTTTTTAAACACGCTTATATATTATATCAGTGAAAATATTAGAAAAGCAGCTATTCAAGGTATTGCATCACTTATCGTTCATTCCATAGAGATGAATTTATCGAATATGAACAAACTGTTTAACAAATCAATTCTAAGCCTCGGACAAGACAACAACAGGTGATTGGCTTTGCTTACCATATCGAGTGGACTATTGTGATTTGTTTTTTATTTTTATTTTTTATTTTATTCAACTAAAAAATACATACATAATTGCAAAGCATATCAATAAGAACTGTATAAAACCATGTCCACGAGTTTACTATCATTTCATGTACGGCGGGTAAGTAACAGGTCTTGTCTTGACTTGGGTCTATTGAGAACATGACATATAATATGTTTGATAACATTTGTAGTTTGTAAAGGTTTATGGAGTACTTAGAACTTCATTGATACCTGCAAAACTATAGTCGATACCTTTCGATACCGAAAATTTGCTAACTGCTTTCGCTAACTATGCATACCAACTCGTTCGTCACAAATAAGGCCATTTAAAAAACATTTAGCTATACTTTGTTGACAATCAAGATCGTAAAGCGCAAACATACGACGTCATTAATGGTAAAGTAGTTCTACATATCAATATTTAATATTTTTACGTTAAAAGATGACCTAAACGTGTTAAATGTTCTTTACTGTTCAAAAAATAATAATAAGTAAATTCAAACGAACGTTACTTACATGTTCTTTGATTGAAGCATCCGATTTTCTAAAGAAATTAATTCCAAAACGAACACTTTTGAAACAAGGTTTTACGACAATTAAAACATTTATGGCAGTCGCACAGCGTGAAATTTTCTCCTATGAATGTTCTCTCCCCGATCTGACAATGATAACGGGTGTTGACAAGATTAATAAATTGGTCTCCGTATTGGAAGGAAGTGTTTCTTCAATTTCCACGGCTATTTTAATCAGTTCTATCACCAATATATTGATTAGCCTGTCAACTAAAAGCTTGAGACACTAAGCAAAAAATGGCCTGTACATGTGTAGATGAAGGCTTGGCTTTATGGGCGACAAGATATAAGTAGCATATGTATTGTGCGAGATGCTTACTCGATAAATGTTCACAAATCCTTGCAGCAAACGCGATTAAACTCCTTTTTACCCAATTAAACAGAAATGGATTGGGTTAAGTACTGATTGGGAAGTAAACCGGCAATAGTTTGAATGCCTCGAGCTGATGCAGGAGCGTGTAAATTATGGCATACCGTGAAATGTTCTGGTTAGGAATTCTTCCTATGGAAGATTCATATATTAATTAAGAAGATTTACTTATTTGTAAGAAGATTGTTTATTCCTAAGCAATATTTGTTGTTATTTTGCATTCCCTAAAACATTAATGCGTTTAAAAATAAGGCAGTCAATGTTCCCGCTGATGATAGAAAATGAGGTCATTTTAGAAATGATTAATACATCTTCCTTACGAATAAATAAAACTTCCTAACGAATAAACAAATCTTCCTTAGGCAGAATTCCTGTCTTATAACCTCAAGGAACGCTTTTCTGTCTGATGATGATTTATTTATCATTAGGAAGATTATATTATTCCTATAATGTTTTATTGATTGACAAATTAAGGGTACCGAAGTAACCTTTTAAAATGTTGTTTTAAATAAATTGTATTTGCGTTTTATGTATTAACGACAATAACTACACCACGAAGAACGCTTTAATACGACTGTTGACAGCGCGTAGGTTCATAAATTAATTTTTTTATTCAAAAATAGTTCTTTACTGATTTGTTTGGGTCAAAATTATTTGACAATATTCTCTTTAAAAAAAGGCTAAAACTATAAGTTTAAGTTACCCTAAAGTTGTCAATCAATTAAATGTTTTTTCACACAGGTATAAATGAACCATATTCTAAAAGCTGTCTGCGTTTTGTCCATTCTTTTGTTACATGGCTTTCGATTGGCTCTTGAAACATTAGAAGAATTCCTGATTTGCAGAGAAACGGCTTGAATTTTTCATATGAACAAATAAAAAATAATAGGTTGGTTAAAATATTATAGGAATAATAAAATCTATGTATTCAAGTTACATCAATATTTGTTATTTTTCATTTTTTAGTAATCTATTTTTTTTACATTGTTTACAAATAAAACAAACGTAACAATAGTAGTAAGAAAACTGCGCTCCTGGCTCAATCCCGTCTCCCCTACGTGTTCCTACCCGTTTCCCTACGTTTTCCTACCCGTTTCCCTACATTTTTCTTTGTTTTTTTTACGTTTTCNTTCCGGTCATAAGTTGCTGAGAAATAGCTCGGACAAGAATTGCACTATATGTACAGTAAATGGAAAATTTCAAAGGGCCATAACTCTGTGAAAAATCATCCGACCAGAACCCGCTGATAATATGCACATCTCCTCTTGGTTGTGAAGCTTTCCATAAAGTTTCATTGAATTCCGGTCATAAGTTGCTGAGAAATAGCCCGCACAAAAATTGTGCAAGGACGGACGGACGGACACACACACGCACGGATAAACGAAGCGGCGACTACATGCTCCTCCCAAAAAAAATTGGGGAGCATAAAAATGGGAAAAAAAGTTTCAAACTTATTATTATACAAGTTCCCGAAAACCGAATAAATAATGTTGTCCTAAATAATTATAAGGAGAACAACACAGAAACCTCTGGGCCATTGTTTCGTTCTTATTTTTTATTTTGTAAGCATAAAAATCAGAACAATGCAGGAAAATAAGTTTATTTTGCAGAACATATAGTCAATTTATCCTCAGATAAAACACGAAAAAATGCGGGTTGAATGCTGATTGTAATATTGATAATTCTATGGGGGGGGGGGAGAAACAGTTTATTTATTATGATTTTGACGATGATGACGATGATGATAACGATGAGGACTACTTTGCAGTCGAAATTAGGACGTACTACGAAAATGATGTCTGTTTCACTATTTATCTGGACCACGGAAACGCACAATTTTGTCGAACGCCGAAGTTATGTTGACACTTATGTACGCTGCTACAATGCACATATTGTCTCTTACGTATTTCGGTGATTTGAAGCCTAAAAGGGACATAGTAAAAAAATAGATGCATACACAACAAAACATTCCCACGTATGATGTACAGCAACATCATGATAAATAGTATGTTTCCTTATTAAAATGCTTGTTACGTATACTAGGGAATGTCTGAACGCCATCAGTGATCCATATTGTGCTTACCATGTATGTTTCTTCGCAAAATGTGTGCCTTTGTTATAAATATTTATATTATATGGTGTTAATTACATAACCCAGGATAACACTAACCGCGTCTTACAATGTTATATAATATGAAAATATGCAATAGTTTTTATTCGAAAATATGAATCATAAATATATAAAACATGTGGCTAACTTAAACGTGTACCGGTTAATGTCGTATATTTTATGCCGAAAATACTACCGGGATAGTAAAGTATGCCATGTTTAGAGGTAAATAGTACAATTTTCTGAGCACATACGTGTGTCGTTCATATTTGTGCTTCGTTTTGGGAAAACTGGGCTTAATGCATGTGCGTAAAGTGTCGTCCCAGATGAGCCTGTGCAGTCAGCACAAGCTAATCAGGGACGACAGTTTCCGCTTTAATTGTATTTTTCGTTTAAAGGAAGACTCTTCTTGGCCAAAATCCAGTTAAGGCGGAAAGTGTTGTCCCTGATTAGCCTGTGCGGAATATTACAGGCTAATATGGGACGACAGTTTAAGCACATGCATTAAAACCCCTTTTCACAGAGCGAGACTCATTATCTACATGTATACGACGAACAGTTCCATTTTTGTTTCCTTTTTAACAGATAGGGAGGTTCTACATAAGTTTTATAAGAAGATATAAATGACATAACGTGACATGGACTATAATTCCTCTTAGTATTATCTGAATTAAATAACATAATTGTAATTAGGAGGAAAATATAGACAAGCATTTTCTAGTTTTTAAAATTATTGCTTTTCGGTATGTATAAATATCCGCTTTCAACTCTTATTTTAACATTTAACGCCCGAATATCATTTCACAAAAGAAATCTCTTGTTTAACATTGACCAGCCGGTTGGCCTTTGATATAAAAAGGTTGTGTATATTACCGTCACATTGCTGCTCATGTGTAAATCAAGCTTCATGATGAATTTCAATGTAACTTCCGAGACATTGCATTACTTCGTGTTATTACACCGCCCAATACGAAGTAAAGGCGGTTATACTGGAATCACCACGAGAGTATGTATGTCTATATGTCCGTCCGTCTGTCTGTCCATAGTCACACATTTGTCCTGAGAAGTTTGACCTGACCTTTGACCTCTGATGAAAACCGGAGGGGTATCGCATACTCCATAGCCCTTTATAAGTTCAAGAATATTCAGTACTTTCCGAGATATCGTAATACAGGTTTAATGATATGTGCTCTTTTCGTTGTTGCAGTTTTTGCAGACGGACAGACAAAAAAAAACTGATCAACAGTGGAAGAAGAGTTTTTACGTTTGATGATACTTTCTTAGTTGAATTTTTAGCTGGTGAAAAAGTGGTCTTGCATATTTCTTGCATTATCCTTTATAAATATACATGTATAAATTGCATTACAGTATTTTCCGTCTTTTTGTTTAGAAATCGAACGAACGAACTGACTGACGTAAAATGCCAGATTTTTTTATTCTTAAAAAAAAACACAGAAACTTTAAGAGACTATTACATTGAAAAAAAGGACATTTGTTTTGTAGTGCAGTAAGAAAACCGCTATCTTTCATTATTTTGTTATGGCTACTTATCTGTGAGTTTTATCGAATGGTTTTGCTCCCGACAGCAAACAATAGAAATCTTTGTGTTTTTTGTTAAGTATTGTCAATTTATTTTAAATAAACATGTGCACCTATTTGAGTGATCCATTTGAAATGTTTATCTCATTGTTTTCTTAGTTTAATAAAACGTATATGCGGTCAACTGTATTCGTTCGGGATGTTAAAACATATTTAACCTATAAGTTGGTGAGCATAATTTCTATTAGCAACAGCAAACCTTTACCAGTGTGGGAAAAGCACGCGTATTTGTTTTACATATATTTCATATTTACACACATCTATGTAAACCACATAGCCGTGATTTCGTACATTTGTATACTAATTAAAACATGAATCTTACTATTCATGGTCTGCACCAATTCATCTCATTTACAAACACAGTGCTTTATTTAATCCAAGTAACACGGTAGAAGATCTACACCAATTTATCTCATTTACAAACACAGTGCTTTATTTAATCCAAGTAACACGGAAGAAGGTCTACACCAATTCATCTCATTAACAAACACAGTGCTTTATTGAATCCAAGTAACACGGTAGAAGGTCTAATCCAATGCATCTCATTTACCAACACAGTTTTTATTGAATACAAGTTACACGGTAGAAGGTCTAATCCAATTCATCTCATTTACAAACACAGTGCTTTATTCAATCCAAGTAACACGGAAGAAGGTCTACACCAATTCATCTCATTTACAAACACAGTGCTTTATTGAATACAAGTAACACGGTAGAAGGTCTACGCCAATTCATCTCATTTACAAAAACAGTTCTTTATTGAATCCAAGTAACACGGTAGAAGGTCTACGCCAATTCATCTCATTTATAAACAAAGTGCTTTATAGAATCCAAGTAACACGGTAGATGGTGTACACCAATTCATCTCATTTACAAACACAGTGCTTTATTTAATGCAAGTAACACGTTAGAAGGTCTACGCCAATTCATATCATTTACAAACAAAGTGCTTTATAGAATCCAAGTAACGCGGTAGATGGTCTACGCCAATTCATCTCATTTACAAACACAGTGTTTTATAGAATCCAAGTAACACGGTAGACGGTCTACACCAATTCATCTCATTTACAAACACAGTGATTTATAGGATCCAAGTAACACAGTAGAACTCACTCAGCTCTACTCCTATCATCTGCATGCGGGTGAAATTCAAACGACGTCCGTTTGTCCAACTATGAGGCCCGGTTATCCACCCAGGTCTACCCATGAGGCCTTGTTGTCCACATGTAGGGCCTGGTTGTCCACATGTGAGGCCTGGTTGTCCACATGTGGGGCCTGGTTGTCCACATGTGGGGCCTGGTTGTCCACATGTGGGGCCTGGTTGTCTACCCTTGAGGCGTGGTTGTCCACCTGTGAGGCCCGATCCGTTTGTCCATCGCTACTTAACGCTACTTTGCCTAAGCCGCGACACCGACACCTGCCACGAAACACAATGCACTCCCCAGAGTTCGTGCACCTCAAACAGTAGTTCTCTCGATGACAACTTGTACACGGAGCTGTCACGAGCAGTAACCCAAACACGATTAGAAACGCACGGTTCATTCCGGTTGTGTATTAACAACTATAAGTAAAAATGTCATAAATGTACATAAAATGCATTCGTAGTGCAGCACACGTATCGCAAATAATTAATATCAAGTACTCGTTATCAATAATCAACAGGTTAAACTCACATTGCTGGTCCAGAAATATTAATGCTCGAACGATCGGCCGAATAATGTAGTAGTGTTTTGTTTTCCAGTCGTTATATAAGTGTGGTCCGGAAAAGTTAATTCGAGTCGTTATTTATCTCAAGAACAGGTTCCATTAATCATTGCGTTTCAGAGCACAACACTCGCATACATTGTTCTTCGTCACGCTAATGACTGAATTTCATACATAATAAACTAGCCATTGAGCAGTTTAATGTTTCGCTGGATATAAAACCATGACAGTTAATGTACCAATCCATTTATAAACAAAACTTTATCTGCATGTATTATAGTAAATAGCAGTGCTCAACCAAAAGTATTAGTTATTAAGTTCTTCCGTCCAAAGACTTATCAATAAACAGTTAATTGATACATCTTTGTTCTGTCAAAGAGCGGTGACCCCACCTTTTGTCACAAGGCGGTGACCCCACCTTTTGTCACAGGGCGGTGACCCCACCTTTTGTCACATGGCGGTGACCCCACCTTTTGTCACAGGGCGGTGACTCCACCTTTTGTCACAGGGCGGTGACTCCACCTTTTGTCACAGGGCGGTGACTCCACCTTTTGTCACATGGCGTTGACCCCACCTTTTGTCACAGGGCGGTGACTCCACCTTTTGTCACATGGCGGTGACCCCACCTTTTGTCACAGGGCGGTGACTCCACCTTTTGTCACAGGGCGGTGACTCCACCTTTTGTCACATGGCGGTGACCCCACCTTTTGTCACAGGGCGGTGACTCCACCTTTTGTCACAGGGCGGTGACTCCACCTTTTGTCACAGGGCGGTGACTCCACCTTTTGTCACATGGCGGTGACCCCACCTTTTGTCACAGGGCGGTGACTCCACCTTTTGTCACATGGCGGTGACCCCATCTTTTGTGACAGGGTGGTGACCCCACCTTTTGTCACATGGCGGTGACCCCATCTTTTGTGACAGGGTGGTGACCCCACCTTTTGTCACATGGCGGTGACCACACCTTTTGTCACAGGGCGGTGA
>VMBQ01001130.1:71052-196885 GCA_007657795.1 Dreissena rostriformis | reverse complement strand
AATACAGTGCCCTAGACAATTTCAAACAGTGGGTTCGAACATTGATATATTTTACACGTTATCGATGGACGTTAGGAGTGAATATAGAGATGCGCTATAAAAGCGGTAGTTGATTTGTATAAGTGCGCTTGATGATGGGGATATCATCATTTATCTCAAATTTAGTTGACAAAACTACGTGTCCGCCGAGTGCAACTCTTTTTAAGATCAATTAAGATCAATTAAACGATTGTGTCATTAGTTCGATAGTATATAGTAAACATCGATAAACATATTTTTGAAGATGTATGTGTGCAATCAAAGTGTTTAACAGTAGTAGGAAACAAAAACATACATTGTTATATCACATACTAACAGTATTTTATTGGATACGATATATACACGCGATTGTTCATTATGAACGGTAATCGTGTTTTAACGTGTTTGGTCATTCATCTTTGCAAATAAAATGTATACTTAACACATTATAAGCCACACACTGTCTTCTTTTGAGAAAACAAATTATGATAAACTACAACTCTATCCCATGTTATTAATGTCACAGTAGCATGTGACATATTTTCAATAAAATAGTTAACATATCAACGGTTATTCAACGGGTGGCAAGCATTAATGCCAAACCTGATTTATAACATAGGCCACATAACTGACCTTTTAACCGCTGTTCGTCATAAAACGATCGAATGATACTCGATCACCAACGCGAACAATACATTGAAATCCAACTGCAATCAAACCTTAATAACCGTTTAACTATTCAACGGCATTATGGTAACCAGATCACCATAATACTTACTTTATAAAGCACGATGGAATGAAACAAAAGCAAATGTCAACTACGTATATATGAGACAATTTAATTACCATATTATTATTTTAGTTTGATGATATCGCACGGCCCTATGCTAATCAAATAAAATTAGACAGATATGAGGACCTCTACGTTAACATGAAGCATAGATCAATATTCGATGGTTGTTCAGTTTCTTTGCACGGAAAAAGTTAAATAAAATAAGGTCCGCCTGATAAAATCGCATGAATAAACGTTGCACATCGTTCGTTTAGAATACCATACATTTAACAAATAACAATTAGAAAGACGCGAACACATATGTATTCGAGAGCTGCAGAGTTGGGTTTGTTTATCTGCAACCTTTGTGTGTGAACGTTTCGTGTACTTCCACGCGTGAAAAGGTGATACGCAACTCCAACACTTTTGCTTTCAAAGCATACATTATTATGTATAATTTAATTGACATGAAATATGAGGTATTGCATTAAAATATAAATTATACGAACAAAGAAACGTATGCATATATATTACGACTTCATTATTTATGTACCCTTTTACATTTTTTATGACCGGAAAATGAAAAATCGCCCACTTTAGCATGGATATAAATATTAGGAAAATGCATTATTAAAAAATCATGGTAACTACTAAAGGGCTTTATTTATATAAATGACACTTAGCCATGTTTATACTTGAAAATCACGGACAGACTATGAACCATGCATTAAAATAGATGGAAAAGTCATCATAACCAACTCAAGTATACTGCGTCGACAAAATGTGATGTAAATCAGGAATAATTGAAGCATATAAGGTAAGTCGACACAATGGAAAGTTACATCCGTCGTAAAATACAAGTCACACATTCACAATATATTAATCCGTTAACTGGTAAATTAGAGACGTTGATATTACTTTAATTGCTTGGTGTTAATAAGATGAATATTCTACGCATAAACATGTGTTAACTATGCATGCCGTTTGATAACATCAAGTCACTAGACGCGCTGTTGTTATTAATATGTTCGTTGATTGTCGGGATAGGTTTTAATATTTAAACAACTGTAGACGATGTACATCACAACCATAGTATGAAGGATCACACCTATCAACCGTCGAATAAAGCTATTAAGTATGTGACTTAAAGACCTCAACATTATTGCAATTNAATGTAAATATAGCTATCCAACTACATTGTTCAAAAGTTGTTGGATGACAACTTACTAATGTCATAAAATAACTTACTCAGTAGTGATATTAAAGTTTTCCTATATAACACACAAGAAATAATTGTGGTAAAAAAGACGCAGTGTTTTAAGTGAAGTATTTATTGTGCTATTAATGTCGACTGTCTATGTAATGTGCTAACACTTGTATAAAAATAGGATATAATGAAGACATGTACCAAATGTATGACCAAACCATTTTCATTAAAGCAATGAACAACGCAACGTCTATATTTTTACGTTTGAAATATGACATATATTGAAATATTTACAAAGGATAAATACCGACTTTAGTTGCTAACCACTGAAAACTATTGTGTTTCTTAGTATTAATTACTCGTGTTTTCTCCATTTAGTATACTTATGATCATATCTTCGATTTTTATAACTTGAGAAGGTCACCCGTGCCATTACATCATCTCACCGCGACGATCATAACGTGTTTTCTCCGTTAAACTACACATGAGTCCTTCCGACAAATCTCCCACATTACACATTTGTCTCAAAACCACTCTGTTCTAAAAACAATTGCACCTTAATAGCCACTTACAAATATTTATATGTGATATATATGAAATAAGAGTTGAGTAACAATATCAGTTGCCTATTTCGAGTTATATGCGACAGCAGCCCAAAACGCAGTTGTCGCTAAATGGGACACTACTCCAATTGTGTCGAAAAATGCAGCAAATTATACAGCCGAGATAATAAACATGTGCTTAAAATGTGGGTAAAGCTCATCACTTTTGCAACAACGCTTTGAATCACATGCCACAAACTTAACAAATGCAAATGTTTGTTAAATATAACCCATAATGTCGATTGAGTAAAACTTTGTGAATTGTAAAAAATACCAGTCGCGCAAGTTCACAAGTTGATGGATANAACGTGTTTTCCTGTTCCATGTGCTACCACTATTTGTTTCAATCCGACAAAGGTTTACGGCCGTCGGGAAAGTATCCATGGCCTTTGGTTCCAACAGACGCCGGGCGCAAACAATACCACGAAAACGTGTCGATAATTGCAGACGTGAATAATTCCGTCGCTCGCACGTTAGTCTGCGAGTCTCTGAACGACAACGAATGCACGCGATGGATTGATTGTTGCGATGCGGCAGTGAAGTGTTGTCAACGACAACTAAGTGTAGCTGTTGTAAAAACTACATCGGGTTTATTTTGTCCTCGAACTTGGGACGGCTTCGGATGTTTCGATGACGCGGGACCGTCGACTCGGAATTACATTTCCTGTCCGAGCTACGTGGACCATGCTTCTGTATCTGGTAGTGTATTCTTTCTTTCTTTGTATATCCATATCGTTCGCTTAATGAAGACATCAAATTCTTGTGGATCTGAGATTTTCATAATTATTTGTATTGCACGCTATTCTTTTTTTGTATCTCTATAGAAAGTGTAGTCTCAACTGCTTCACATTCATAAAACACTTGTACGCCTATCAAAGAGATATACAGCGGATGTTGTATATTAAACTAAAATGGGTTATATACATTTAAGCTCACAAGAGCTAGCTATATATCTTAAAACAGATTGTTAAGTAAAATGAAACATACATTCATAGATTGAAGTGTGGAATGGAGGGTACATCGTGGAAAATTGTTTGACACTTATTCACATAAATGACGCGTTGATGCTTTAACAGAATGATGTACCTTCGTTTAATGTTATCGCAATGTATGAAAAATTAAACAAAATGAGAAAGCTTAAACATTTTTACCACCATTCATTTTAATCAAATAATATCCATACAGTATATAGTACTTAATCAAACTCACGGTGTTTAATAATGCGCAATGTTTTAATAACCTTGGCAATCTAGTGCTTTTAATTTTACCACATTTTCACTTCTACTGTTTAGATGTTTTTTTTACCTATGATGTACATGTCACGCATCTATTCTAGTCTTCCGTTTAAAGAAAATTGTCCATAGTTAGTTTGCATTGCTTGTCGAAAGTTAACTCGTCTCCAATCTTTACCCAGTAGAATACAAACATACGTATACGTAATGTCCCACAAATAAATGTGTTACAAAGTTATTAAAATACTGTCAATTTGATAGCCTAAAGGTCAATTTCACATAAAAACAGCCAGACAATATTAAAGTAACTGACACACAGTGGTAACAGCGAGTTATAGTAAGGGCGGATAGTTTACATTTATTGTCTTACAAAGCAAGCGGTAGTTTTTCATTGTGCACATTGGTTTCGATGTCATTTGCATTTCCTTAAAGGAATCTATACGGACAAAAATGACATGCAAATATGTTATTACCAGTGCTATAAAAATTCGAATTATACTCTAATAACATGACTCAAATCACATTTGAACATATTTAAATGTTCGTGGCGAAAACGGTAGTTGTCTCTCATTTCCGATTTCATTGCACACATTTTGAATTATTTCCCTTCGAATATTATCAATTTACTCATTATTGATTTAAATGCTTTAAGGCGTATCACGTCCACCCTCCACCAGTGTTTATTATGGTAGAATATTTTAACGGATGTTACATTATATTTGTGCCATTAAAAGCAGAGATGTTCATCAGACATGCCTCGAAGGCGTTCGTATTTTAAATGTTGTATGTCATTTCGTAGTTTTTTTTTATATTTTGTATTGCCATAAGGAATGAAACAAGCTGTTGAAAACTGTTTGCATGACACATGCAATGGAATTACTCCGATCTTTATATTGGCTGCGTCTCTAGTATAATTTTTTTTTAATATAATATTATCATTGCCATTGTAACGATTGAAGGAAATTATTCAATAGTTTCGCATGCCTTAAATGTTATATAATATTTTCAATTATTTGTGTTGATACTATAAACACCGGTCAACTGTATCGTATAAGATATTAATTTACCAAGAGGTTTGCAAGTACAGTACTTACTTACAGTTAAAGTTACCATCTGTTTCAATTTTTCATATTGTTTTACATAAGCTCCTTAAATCATATATTTAACATTAACATCGAATTGTCAGTACTGCACACATTTGATAAATTTGGGGAAAGCATTCGACTGCATTGTATGTGCTTCGTTCACATATCATGTCCATATTCATTCTTGTTCAATTGCTATTAACATGAAAATATGGCCTTAACGGTAGTGATCAATTATAGTGTATTCATTGTTTACATAGACGGATCATTCTCGTGCCGGTTTCTACAGACGTTTTTTTTTTAATTAATTGAAAATCGTTATTAATGAGAATTGACGAAGGTTAAAATGGTACAACTGGAGGTCAACAGTCAATGCAAAAAAAACACAACAGAAAAAACACATTTCAAGCTCCAAGTCGACAAATATGTCAAGATAAGATCGGTTTAAATTTATCAACTGTCTGTGTGATCTGGGTGTTAAATTAAATCATGGTAAAGGAGCATAGCAAAACGTTATACTGATTGTTTAATAGTACATAACATTTATAATATTTACTATTATGTATTTATAAACACATTATATTGCATGTCTATTGTTTGAACAAATATATGCCTTTATTCAGTCACTCGCAAGTATACTACTTGTTGTTTGGGAAAACTTGTATAATAAAATTTAGCAACTTTGTTTGATATTGTAATCAATTAAAGTCCATGTCTACCAAAGATTATTCAATAAGTAGTAAATATGACGGTTATCTCAGTGAAAACTGAAACACTTGCTAAATTTATAATATGAAATATAATATAATTAAAAGGTTGCCCCGCGTCATAGATATGGTGTCCGCATAGCGATCGGGATGTAATGGGTTCGACCCCCCCCCCACCTGTAGAAACGTTCTTTTGATCTCTCGAGCTATCGAGCTAATAAATATGTTGAAACTAAATTTAATTAATAAAAATACACTTTTTAACTGTGCTACTACTTATTTCATTACATAACGTGCTTGCTATTTATATTTTGCTTAAGGCTTCAGAACTCTCTTACGTCATGCGTAGTGATTCTTCTTATCTATGCTAATTCATCTCCAAACTCTCTTGAATGTAATAAAAATGACTCTAGAAATACCATGAACGAAATTACTCAAACCATCCAAGTTTTTTTTTAGGCAAAAGAGAAATTGTCTACATAATAAAGAAATATTCATACAAAAGACGTGTTAAGAGAAAACATGGACATATTAACCGAAACAGTATGCACACATTCCGCAGTTTGTTTATGGCATTAACTGCATCTTTTTCAGCAACGGCTTATAAAGACTGTACGGAAAATGGAACGTGGTGGGTCAATCCAGATACAAACTCAGAGTGGACGAATTACACAACATGCCTACAGAAACAGGTGAATCTAAAAAATTATTCAATTTTATTAGTATCATATAAAGCAAAAAGAAAGTAGTTCATATTACAAATGTTCACGTCTTTCACAATTATAATTTAAGACAACTACACAAAGACAAAGACAGGTTTGCATTGCCAATAACCGGCTTATATTGCCATCGTAAGTATTGGTATGACCATGTCGAAAGGCAATTTTGCAATATGATTAAAAAAGCTTGCGATTCGCAAACATATCATGTTGTCTAAATGACAATGGTATTAACAAACTTTGAAATGACATATTCCCATTCATAACAAGTTTGTGAATAAGCAGCCTATCGTATTAGTAAAATGCAAAATTAATTGACATACTTTAAAATTCGATCTTCATATTCAGCATTAAAATTTAATTATGTAACTCGCTAAGGTTTACATCACCTCTGTTGAAAATGTCGTTCATGTATGCTATTGTTTAAAATATGAAATACAGAGACTGGATGACTAGTTGTGTTTACAATATCAACGACTTTGCCATCGCCCCGTCCCCGACGTATGTTAACACCAGCACTACTTAACAAATATGTCACAGATATTTTATTTAAAATGCATATATAGAATTTATATAAATAAATCATTTAAAAAAAACAATGACGACGATACTTTTGCGACATAAACTCCAACAAAACGTTAAACACCATAACTTCATATTAAAATTAAACAATATTGTTTAGCTTATTAGTATGTGTACAATTTACCATGTTTAAAATGACACAAAATGTAAACATTATCATAAAACATATTGATATAGTTTTAAAATAGCAAAACGGTAAGATCGGAGGTGCCAATATGAGATACAAAATTTACTTGTTTGTTTGATGTTATTTAAGACGCGCCGTTTATTTCTAGCTTAACAAATGAAGCACTAGTACATTTTATTTAATGCTAAGCGATGAACAAAAAAAACATTATCTTTTCATTAGCTTGAGTATTGTTATACCTTTAACATTTAAAATGTATTTTAAATGTAGTTTTGATGCATGTTATCATAATAAATCATCAAAAAGAAGTAAAGATAATTAGCAGTAAATGTTAATAGTGCACAGGTACAATCGTACAATACATTCTGTTAAATAGCCTTGATTCGGGTTTTCCTCAGAAGTCTTATTCTGGGCAAAGGTGACTGCCACACAATGTCTGGATGGTAATGAGTTAACCTAAGACCTGTCCTCCACAAAGGTCATGAAAGATTCCCAACAGCAATTATCTCACAAGCGCGACCTTCCGCGTCCTTTCGAAACGCTTGTTGATCTTTCTTAGCCCGTCGTGGCTGGTTAATGCCTTGTTTTACATTTGTTTTGTAATAACAGTATTCGTGTACCGTGATTAATATTAGTGAAAATGACCTTGGTAAAATCACGAACATGTGTCTGTTATACCGAAAGCTATAATGCATCGTAAATTCAGACAAAACTATACAACACGCCTACTCATTTGTTCACAATGCTTAACGGGAAACAAGATACTTATAAGTGAATTCGCTTTTAAAAACACACGCCCACTTATTCTTACGTAAGCATAACGCTGATCTATATAAGGCTTCAATAGCAATTGTATTCAAATATTAACGGTAGATACGGTCTTTTATACAAATATGATTTCTAATGGATCGTATTTACCTGAACCCCGAAGATTAGTGTGATGTCCCGAACTAAAGCTCTTTTGAGGATATGGCTATTTGTCAAAAACTAATGTGTTCTAATGTATTGAACAAGTATTGATGTTATTTTGTTTCTCCAAATGTCATCTGTTTCTTGAACCTAAAATACATATTAAACGGCGCTGTGATCATAACAACGTCATAATGGCATTTGCTATTTCCGACGCTTTTTGCAGAATAAATGGGGCGGTAATCACGAGAAATCCTATGTGAATGTACTAAATTTCTCCAAGGTTGTGCTATACTTTGGGGTAAACACACTTTAATCAATTTGTAAAGACAATACGGGATCATCATTGCACCAATGGGAGTTTCGATCAAATTACAAACGTTGATACGGTTTGTGATTTTTGAAGGACTTTAAATGGAAAAAGCCTCTGAATTGAAAATGGTGAGAACTTCAACCTTGTAACCATGGCACTAAACACCTCAGGCATAAAACGGCTTGCACTTTTTGTGCAGCAACACGCATGTCATATGCCAAGGAGACGGATGTTTCTCCAGATTGAGTGTGCCGCAGATCACTGAACGATTTAAGGCAGCCTGAAGGGCCTTACGGAATGTGGTGCCCTTATTGGTGCACGGCTTAACATTCTTGGTGTAAACCTACGGTACTTTCAGTATGAGACGGTGTGTATCGCCGACATGCACTTTAACTTTATTTGAGATGAAACATAACAACAACATTTGCTAAACATCACCAAATTAATCATATCAAATACATAGTACATACCTGCAAAAAAAACCTCTATTAATGCAATTCATACAATAGAATAAGTGTGCACTTTGATACAGTATCACTAATAAGCTAAAATGCGTTGCAGGATTATCATACAGTGGTTTACGTTGCGTTGGCGTGTAACCTCCTCAGTTTGGTACTTCTGATACCGGCCTGCGGGATATTTCTCGTCATAAGGTAAGACAAAATATCGTTGTCTCACGTATGTGTTTAATATTCTGAATCTATTTTGATCAGGGTATATATAACATAAATCATTGCGTAGGCTGACAAACATCAAATGTTTTTTTCTAACAAAAAACTTGTTACGCAATTGCACTGCCAACACAACACAACAATATTATACGAATTTAATATTTTTTGGAGTTTAAAGTCTCAGTCAAGTTGTAATTTTATTGTTTAAGTGGTATGTAAGTGTTTTATTCATGATACAGATACACATATAACAGTATTATTAAATCTTAGTACGAATCGGGTCATGTGCGTTATATTGTCTCGCTTCCAGGAGTCAGTTTCATAATTAAAGAAAAGGCTATATAATTCATAATAAAGTAATCATGAAACTAATGAAACATTTGTAGGAGATACATGCTGGTAATAATACTCTCGTCTTTTATTTAAAACCATTGATATGTTGTTTATACAATACAGTTACTACATTAAACACAACATTTAGAATCACAATGGATTAATGTAATATATGTTCCAATTGCAGACAGCTTCGAAAGCAGAAACGAATTAAACTTCACCTCTGTTTGTTCCTGTCATTCATTTTTGCGTGCATTGTTACAATTATCTGGGATGTTGCCGTTTATCTGGACAGGCTGCACAAGCACCGAAGTGAGACTGTAATGCACAGAAATTCTGTAAATATAGTTGATATTCTCAAATATATATCAGCATGACTTCCTTATGTGCTACTCGGTCATTTCTTCTCTGAAGTTGCTTCTTTTAAATATCCCTTCTGTATGTCTTTCGTGTGCATAACAATAATGAGTTTACCGTCTTAAAATAGTTAAAATGACCAATGTGCATGACGAAGTCAAATATATACTATTAAACAAAATATCACGTGTACATGTGCGCATTTCAAGATATTTATTTCTTGTTTTCACAACTTCACACGTGTATTCATACGATATAATGACTAAACAATCGAAGTGACTGTTGACACGTACCACATACCACACGATTCCATTACACTTCAGGGTGCCTGCAAGTTGCTTTACATTCTGACGCGCTATGTTAGCACAGCAAACTTCTTTTGGATGTTCTGCGAGGGATTCTATCTTCATCGGTTGATCGTACATGCATTCTCTCCGCCAAAATCCTTGGTTCCGTATTACATTTTTGGATGGCGTAAGTGTAAATTGATATTCTAAAATCATGTTTGATGGTTCATTTATTATTAAGTTTGAAATTTATTGCTTATGTCAGCTCATTCAAACTTGTTTCTGTGATGATGTTTAATCATGAAGGCATATTGTGCAGTAAATTTGTTTTAGGTGTTGTCGCCTTAACACGCACCAGAGATATGTATTGTTACCAAAGTAGTACACATTTGACTAACTAACAATTACTAATTGCCTCATTACTCCATAATCTTATTATCACACTGCGTGAACCTGAATAGGAGTTGTGGTCTTTATCTAAATTTTAATTAATCATGATCAATTACGAAATAGGTTTTAATATTCATTTGTCGATTTCTCAAAGTCAATACACCTAAATGTCAACACACGCATTATATGCTTACAGTTATCTCCTGGCTACCAAGTATTATCTACGCCATTGTTCGTGTCTCCGATGGGGCTTACAACGTCAGGTAATTCACACATCTGTTGGGAACACTTTTGCTATGTTAATTTTACTACAAATATGTGTGAATACATCATTCTTAACCACATATTTCATTTTATAGTGCCAGACCAGACATAAACACTTAAAGGCACTTGTTCACAGATTTTATAAATTTGTATACGTTTTTAGACGCTCAGTAAACATCTTGGTGGACTTAAATTATAAAACAAGTAGTAAAGCAAATAAACAAAATCATGTTACTACCCTAGCTACAGGTTGATTGCATTGTTAGTGCATTTATTTTAGAAAATATCTACATTCACGAAAAACATAAGGATACAGTAAATTAGAAAAACATCAATAACAAAACACAATGTCATGACGATTCACCTTTAATTATAGCTGCTGGGTCTATAATATTGGTGCATTCGAATGGTTGCTGTACACACCAAACCTGCTGTGCGTGTTGGTAAGTGATTAACATTTAACATGTATCTTAGTGATGACTGTAACAGTATTTGTTTTCTCAGAACAGCGAGCGCATCTTTAAAGTTTGCAATGAGGTCGTCAATGCGATTTTTATCATCTTAAAAATAATCCGGTGAGATAAAATTGTCGCATAGCAATTTTCAAATCTTCTTCAGTGTGATAACAATTCAATCAATTAATATTTCGCTCGTATAACGTTCTCGCTCAATTTAAATGTACGAACAATGTAATACAAAATACACGTTAGGTTAGAAACCACATAAACGTTGGGAACAAAATTTGCGCACCAGATCATGTTTTTGAAGATGTATAGTGCGTATATATACAAAAGTAGGGTAAATATACACTTTGACCACCAAAACATTGCTACAAAAGGTATTTTAACTGATCCTGGTAGTACTCGAGGTCCTTAATAACATATCAAACGTTAACCAAAAAAGGACCTTCGGAAAGTGTTTTTTCTTTCAAGATGGCCGCCGAGATGGCCGCCAAAACGTAGTTATGATAATAACTATGTGAGTATCCACTCACATTTGATGATTTTGGTGTGTATACCTAGGTTTCAGGGGGCAAAAAACACAATTAGATAAATAAACAGTATGTAAGTCAATTACGCAACATAGAAATTAAACAAGGCGTCAACAAATTTTTCAAGATGGCCGCCAAAACCTACTTATGATAATAACAATGTAAGTATCCACTCAAAATTGATGATTTTGGTGTCCATACCTAGGTTATAGGAGGCAAAGAACACAATAAGATAATAAAACATTATGATTGCCTAAAACTCAACATAGAAATTTTACATGGCGTCTAAATTATTTTCAAAATAGCCGCCACAAACCTATTTATGATCAAAACTCTGTGGTTTCCACTCACAACATGTGTTGATTTTGGTGTCTGTACTTAGGCTTCAGGAGGCAAAGAACACAATACGATAATTACAAATTATGCTAGTCTATTACACAACATAGAAATTCAACATAGCGTCTACATTTCTTTCAAGATGTCTGCCTTATTCTTCTTATGATAATAACTATGTAAGAATCCACACACATTTGATGATTGTTGTGTCTATACCTAAGTTACAGGGGGCAAAGAACACAATAGGATAATTTAAAATTATGTTAGTCTATTAACCAACATGGAAATTCAACATGGCGTCCAAATAACCACAAACACAAAGTTAATAAGTGCAAAACTACTGACTCAAACGTGATGATTGATAAAGTGAGCAATTGTTAGGTTAGTCAAGTATGTTTTTTAACATCGAAATACCAAGCGACAAACGTTTCAGTGAAATTTGACTTAACATGGGTCTGGACTTTTGACCTGTTTTTAGTCGGCTGAACAGGCTCATAAACCGTTATGAGAAAGCATTTCAAAGTAACCCTTTAAATTTACATGTTGCACTGGTACAAAACCACTTTTTCATACAGCACACATAATTCAAGAATTGTTAGATTCTTACTGCATTGCTCTATTTGTGTCCAAACATACGTGTCCTGTATGAGACTTAGCCAGTACCTTATAAACCCGTTTTGAAAAGTTACCTCCCTTGATGATCAGTACAAAATTCGATATGCATTGAAAAAAGCAGACATAAATTTTTGCCTATGATACATATGTACTCTGGGGACGAATCGTCAATTCTGTCAAAATTAGACTTTGTTTGTAACCTTGCCATGAAGTATAACCTTCCCACAATTGTGACGTTTGACCAACCCTTGTATTGGAAGGCTGCCGAAATCAAATTCATGCGCCGCAAAGTAGTTGCCTGAAAAACATTGTTCTCATGTTGGGGTGTTTTCATACACGTATGAGCTTGCTCGGGGCCATAGGATCCCTCATGGAAGGCACCAATATCATAATACTCTCGTTAATATACAGTTTTTCAAGGTGCTGTTCTCACAGTTCGATTCTTATTTAAGTTAAGAATTAGAACTAATTACGTCAAATATACACGTATGCAAACATGTTACGTGAACTATGAGTCCTCAGAGAGTAAGCAAACATTAATACGTTCAGTCATCGCATTGGTTTCCGTCTGTAATAGCCACCGCTGCTGCGCCAATCATCTTTTATAGTCAGTTTAGTTGGACATATATGCCAATAATTCGACAGATACGTAAGACGTTGAGCAAACTAATTTGATATCTAGACCGTTGATGTTCACCATTCAATCTATTACCGATACAAGGGTAAAGAATGTGGGTTAAGAATATGCGAGCTATTCTATATAAAAAAACGCTGACGTGTCTTTATGCTTAACAATATTAACTCAAACCCCTACAATGCATGTATTGCCTCGGATTCATTGATGGTGACGCAGTAGTATGTCAAAGAATTTGCATTTCAGACAATAACGGTGTTCTCACAATTGTTGTGCATCCAAGACAATTAACTCCAATATACTATCATATCGTCATGTCGTTGCAAAACAATGATTTCGTGTTGCATATATACATGTACGATTAATTACATATACGTACACAACATATTGATGAAACGCACGAATTATTTAAAAACTGAAGAAAATTGTGTAAGAACATAAATTGTTCGTGTAATAGCTATATACTCAAAATATGCATTTTTATTTCCGCCTGAATATCTGTTCAACAGGCAAATGTGGTGTTTCTCGCCAATATACTGAGGATTCTATGTTCGAAGCTACAAGCGCATCCGAATGAACCAAATAATTACAGGTAATTGTGGCTTTTCATCTCATTATTCCGAGACGTTAAACATTTACAATATTTAAGTTAGCTATCGATTTGGCGGAGTCAGTGAACAATATTGATTACAAGCATGTCCATTGTTGAATATGTGCATGTTTGCCAGTTTCCACAATAGGTGTCTTCCTAATCTCACCATTATAGTTTTTACTTCAATCCAAACATGCAGTTATTTTGTACACGTGTTTGTATGACAACATTTGCCAAAAAAACACAATGATAATGTAAATAATTCATATAATTATATGATGTTGTTGTTTTTTGTCTTCAGAAAAGCTTTAAAAGCTACTTTTGTCTTGATACCTCTATTCGGCCTGCAGCAGTTTATAGTTATATATCGACCACCACCAAGTTCATCGATTGCCTTTGCATACGAGGTTACGCAAACGGTTATAACACATACACAGGTAACAGGTTTTTTGATTTTGTGTTTTAATTAAATGCATATGTTTTAGCAGTAGACCTCGCACTGATATGCGGAGGTTATTAAAGAAACCACGATATAACACTGTTCACGCTTATACCATTTAGTTCAGTTTTGGGTTTCGGGTTTCGTTACGTTTATTTATACAATACGCGCATTCTAACAATACGTGAATATAATATATGTTGTAAAATGCGATAACACCACTCTCAGACATTTTAATGTTTAGACATTTTTTAACCGTAATATAAAGATTGAACAATGTTTTGTTTTGGTATGATATGAGAAATGACAGAACTGTCCTTAAATATTTGAAAAATTAAAAGGAACTATTCAATAAACTTACTTAAACAATTTACAAATACAATAACTGGCGGAGTTCTTTTGTACACGTGCAACTCGTTAATTCACTAACGAATACGTAAACGTATATCAGTCTATTATCGTAACCTTTCTTGTACATAATTTGATTTTAGGAAGCACCCCTTATAGGTGCTCAAAGTCAGCTCGTTTCTTGGAATATAATCAATTATAAACTGTTTAGTCTTAGTGTAAATAACTATAGTTAAATGTAATGTAAATAGCGATAATAAGTGCAAATATACATTAATGTATTTAATATCATCTTCGAATTTATTTTAAATACTGAGTGTTTAGAGTGATAGCCCATATTCTTTTTTCGGCATCACATGTGTAGATGCAATAACTAAAACAGCGCTTGAGACCAACCTTGTTATGTTTCTAGGGTGCATTCGTGGCGTTGATTTTCTGCTTCATGAACGGAGAGGTACATACGTACCTACGTAGCTGTCTAGGAAAGCGCGTGCACCTGACTTCCGGAACAACCAATGACCGGATGAACAGCATGTCCTCAACCACCCAGATTACATCCTACACCTCCGGTCGGCATGGAAGCAGATTCTTCGAGAGTACGGACAAGGGTTACATTCCACTTAATGCAACTAGTACTTTACAAGAGAGTTCTGGTTTGAATAAATCTACGAATGGCAGTGTGTTGTTTGCAACATGAACTCACATTTAGACGACACAGGAGACAACATTTGATAGTGCTTTGCTGCATAATCAATTGCGCACGACAAATTATCCAATTAGGAATTAAAGTTTATCATCCGATCGATTTATCTTGAATTTTACCATTGTATACATTGTACTGTTTGATTGATCGTCAAACAAATGCTACTTATTAATGGTTGATTATGATGAATTTATATAGTATGTTATGCATGTATGCAACTGTGTGCAATTTAGTTTCATATTTGTTTTATGAATTGTATTGAAATAATGGCAAGGTATACATAAATTTATTATGCACTCGTATGTGTATAGCAAATGCTTTACTTGTTTTAATGGACACTCCCACTTTATTCACAATAAACATAATATGAAATGGACATATATAATAGTGTCAAACTATGTTACCTGTGTAAAATGTGTTTACTGAGGGGGATTTAGTTTATATTTTGTTTTTATTTGATTGTGCATTAAAAAGTTATAAATTTGTTGTTCTGGTTTTTGACTTAGTCAATCCAACGGTCTGGAAAGTCAAGTGCAATATGTCCGTCTACCTATTTATAATTTGGTATAATCTTTTAGTGGAGTGCTACAACAGACAGAGAAACCTTATTACAGCATTACAACGCCCCGTGTTTATGACATGTGAATAATTGCCAACTATGTTGACACAGCAGGAAAGCATTACGGACATCACACACAATATACTCAATGTATCACATTACGACGCATGTGACCCAGAGTAATTCAGAAATTACGTAACTAACCAATTTGAATCAAGTGACTTGTAAACTACTGATTGGTAATATGCAAACCAAAGAGATATAATAACCATTTCTAAAAAATAATGGAACGCAACAATTATCAATTATGTCTTCTATAAAAACAAAACAAAAACAAATAATTTTTAACCTCATATAACACCATATAGAACGGCCTAATTCTAGCTCAGAAAATGCCGCAATAAGAGTTTAACACTGTTTTACATAACTGTGTTGTGTATGTTTATATTAACCTTCGATTAACCCCTAACCCATCAGATGTCACACCATAATGCCTGATTAGTATCATACATTTCATATCGGACGAATAATAGCGTTGTATTTGACATACCGCAACAGGCCTTATTGTAACAAATCGCGATGATAGGATATTTGAATACACATTTATCAGCCGTTTAAATGTCGTATGAATGAATTGTGTGGTTTTTATCTAGGGCAAGTGACAAAATAGTAATATTGTAACACATGTTAGGGTTACTTAATAGGTGTCTTTTTAGCGCATCCTGTGATAAATAACCTATTGACTGTTTCGGACACAGTGATACGCGAACAAATTAATATATATGACGCATTTTATAGCATGAGTATTACAGACATATTTTCAAAATTGCATTTTGTAAGTTAATCATCTGAGACCCGCGAGAAGTAAGTATGACACTTGCAATCATCTAGAGAACGCATGTTATTTAAATTGTAGCAATGATAAACACAACTTTTAGAATTGTCCTTTTGTGTATGGATACTCACCAATCAATATAGATTAAATAATAAAGCTTTTGTATCGCTTTTTATTAAAAATCAGATAATTAGCGTATCCCTAACAAAACGTTACATTACGAAACCCATTAGATCTGAATGATCGCATGGAAACGCGTTACATTTTGCATTTGCGCAATCTATTGATCAGCTACCTTGTCCGCTATAAATTCACTCAATGTTTCGTGGTCTCCTCGTCAGAGAATACTCATGCAGAACCATATCTGATGCTTAACTGCCCATTTTCACATTATGCAGCTCATATTGTTTCAATATTACACTGTATCATATAAAAAATGTTTTCTGAGGCTTTCCACGTATCATCTTTTTATGTATATGACAAAAACAACTTGAGTTTTCGTGTTTTCACGTGATAACATTGCAACTAACAAACACGTAATACAGTTCATTACATCTTAATTAGATGAATAACATAAGTATATTTTGTATTTAGTAAGTATTCACAAAACTCACTTTAAATCATACACATGGGCTGTTTGGACAAAGAACATATACACTAAATGCATTATTCCGTTACGAAAGCAGATGCAATTCATTCCAAATAAATTTAACAAGATTTAACTGATCTCGTTGAAAGTGTTCATGTCATGTTTTAGTGCACTAGATAGTACAAAAAAGATTGATCACTTTCCACGAATGTTTAAATTTAATTGCGTATTTCGCTTTGTTTAATTAATAGGACTTTAAAAACATGTAAAGGCACACAGAAGCATGAACACATACATAAGCAACGTTTGTACAAAGTTCCATAAAATCAAGTGATTTGGTACGTTTATTAAAAAAATATATAAAATTGTATTGACCTAATAAACTTAACAAGAGTTGTCATTGCAAAAAAAAGGACACTGATTATGTTTGATAACGTATCTTCTTTTTATTGAATATATATATTCAATAAAAAGAAGATACGAACTCGATCTAAAGGGAATAACCGTGTATATGTTATGTTTCTATAAACGAATAGTATGTGCACAAATTGTCGATTTTAGTAAATATGACGAGTTCACGAGTATTGACGATTCATCGATAACAATACATTTAGTACATAAATGAAACATATAATGCGAGGAGTTGGGATTCACGATAATTGAATTGTCTGACCTTAGATCAAAAAGGCTATATATTCGATAACATAGTTTTTAATTAATACGTATCTCGGTAAAACGCCGTCTGCATAACGCACATGAACAGAATTGAAAAGCGGTATCGACATTTGCTGATAACTATTCGATGGATTGATTGTCGAAAAGGTAATTAACACGTTTAATACTTAGAAGTCACGAAAGACTATGCATCATAAAGATACAACATATTAATTGGAAAATATTGCGTTTGGAAAACACGTAAAGTTGCTAGCGTTTTGAAATGAAATCGGAAGACAATCCATAATTACTGTCGATGTAAAATCTAGACTTAAGTCAGTTGCACCGTCGCAGTTTATATAATGTGTAACTAATGTTATGCTCTGAAGAAGTATACTCGTTCATACGCACAGGCCATGCTCTAGGTTGGAATATTCCCATTAGTATGTGCAGATTCGATCATACGGTACAAAGACACAATTTTGCTTTTACAACAGATTATCAATGCCTCAAGAACATTAATGAAATAAATATTATTATTTTTTTTTATTTAACTGTACGATTTTAAGAAACCATATTATTGGCTTCGAGATCTTAAATACATCATATACATATACATATACATATATGAAAAATGCTTACATGGAGGAGTCACTGACAAATAATGGACACAAGACATATATTTGAAAATTCACATTTTGATATGAAGACCAATTTTGGTGCATATGCGGTACATCAAGTGTTTCAGATTGTAAAAAACCCTTTTTGTGATTAAAGTATTTTTTTAATGTGGTGCGATACTAAACAACAATTCAACGTTTCAACATTCAAAGAGAAGTGCGTTTATAATCCAAGTTGTTTTTTGCAAGACAATTAGACAAAATATTATTTTGATTTAACGGTAATTATGGCGATACGTAGTATATCTACTCCAACAATGCATGCATTGCGTATAATATGACCGTGTATTAAACAAGTCACATAATCATCACACACTTAAATGCGTAGACGTTTATGTTGCAGGAAAGTGCATTTATGGAATGTGTCCTTTTTAGCATAACATCGTTTAAAGCAGAAATTAAATTACGGAGAACTACAAAACAAGCTAAGCATTTTGCCGCAAATGTTCGTCTATGATAAACTAAAATGAGGCTGACAGTTTGGTTACAGTTTGAATGGCTAATAAAACATCGGCTGTTAAAGAGATAATAAAGAGATAATAAAACAAATAACATTTAACTTACATTTATATTCCGATCTCGTTTTCAGGCATTTAATTTATGACACCTCATCATGTTTAAAATATGAATCTAAATGTCTTTGAAGTGATAATACATTTATTTATATTATTCATTTAAAAACAATATATGTATGTTTTGCAAAACGTTACCCAAAATCGTTTACACATACAGGAAAGTGCACTAATATGTAATATAATTTAACAGATGTGTTAAATTCAGCTGTAGGAAAGAAAGCAAATACCGAATTTTTCTCAGGTTGATCTGTATGGTTACACACTATTTTGCCGTGTAGTTCCAACTAAATTAGGAGTGCATGGCAAATTAACAAATGATCATTTTAAGACAAAATCAACCAGTTATTGGTAATTGGGTAAACAGGACGACTTTTTAATCTTTCCTTCCTCGCTAGTTGACAATTGTTAAACGTATACAATTAAATAGGTTCTCGACTCGTCCAGACATGACAGAACTGTTTGATCCTGATCATCGTAAAATATAGTTCGCATATCAATTGCACGAGTTTTGCGGGATCATCAGGTTCGTATTATGTCTTTCACGGTTTTTCGCAAGTTGATACATACGGTATAACACACAGTTTCGCATTGTTACAGTTGATCAAACTAAATTAGGAGTGCATGGAATATAAACACATGCTCATTTTTAGACAAAATCAACCAGTTATTGTTTATGTGGTTGACACGACGAAGCTTTGCTTCCTCGCTAGTTGCACAATGTTCCCCTAAAACAAATTACTACGATCTTGACGCTTCCAGACATGACATAACTGTCTGATCCTGATGATCGTTAAATAAAGTTCCAGTGCAACAGTATTGCCTTAACCTAACAGCGCGTTTAAACGCTCCCTGCCTGCTGGGAAGAATACTCACGGAAGCCTGTCAAGGAAGCCAGAACAACCATTATTCAACGTTTATAGATTTGTAATGCGTTAATTTGAATGCAAAATTAATACGAATTACAAAGTGCATTAAAGCAATCCATGTCGCCAATTAAATATCAAGCAATGGCAAATGTCAATCAATATATCCTTATGTATGAAACACTTGCGTGAATTGATCATAACATGCTTTCTTTTTTTTCTTTAAAGAATTCAACGGACATCTGTTGGTATTTATAATTCAGAATATTGATTTAACCAAGTAATTACTCTGTTTTTGTGTATTGTATCGTTAAATATATTTGCGTAATTTTTCTTGTTTTAATGAAAAGTGGAATTTAAAGAGTTAATTTTGGATGGCATGTCGTGCTTCTTGTTACTTTGAATTTAAACGAACGCGTTTAACTGTAATTAAAGATTATGTCAGTTTAAAGATCAAGATGCAATGCAAAACCAGATTGGAACAATTGTGGCGTCATGAGTTTTTTGGCTAGCATTTGTGCTGAATTGCACATTCTAAATACCGTTATTTTGTTTTATTTTCCTATTTTAAAATTGCATCTCTGATTATTTCCAAACAAGTTTGAAGGTGAAATCACCTGTTATGTGTGTTAATTCCAAACGATATTGGAAGGCGAAAATCAAATGTTATTGTCTAGTAAAGAAGTATATATACTGCACATGACTTCCTTGAATGAGGACGATATCGACACGTCTACTGTATTTGTATAAGTTAGAGGAACACAACAATACGACATAACACAGCCTTACGATGCATTTGTTTAAGCAATTCTAATTGAAAAAATATCAAATTGAACATGAAACGAAACTGTATTCTGTAATGACAATCTAAAGTTTATTTTAAGTACAATTAATCCCGCTGATTGTTAGGTTTAAATTTGTTATTTGATATTAAATTGGTTAAGAAGTTTTGTAAGTAAGAATGTAAATAGTTTTATAGAAAACATTTCAACTTTGATATTGAAAACAGACCTTCTAATTGCTGCAATTGACAATAAAATGAACATTTCTCTACAACTGAAAGTCATGCCAGATATCAATGATAACACTAGGACTCCTGTCAAATCAAGACTTAATTCATCAAATAGCACGGGGACGTGATTGAAATTTCTGAATAATTCTTTCTGCAAGCAGTTAACACTTCTGACAAATTAAACAATTTTGAAACATTTAGGCAACCCAAATACATAAGGACATGTTCATTATACACAAAGGCTGGCGCTTGAGTTCATGGGAAGGCCAATGGTTAAGTAACCGACCGGTAGGTCCAATCAGAAGGGAAATATTTAATTTGTAAATGGAAGATGTTAATGAAGGATTAATGGCTCTTACGTGTATTTGTTAATAGAGACTATCGAAACTTGCCAAATTTAGACTATTAAAGGCTTGATTATCAAATGCGCGCGTAATGCATTAAACGCTCAAAGCAGGCGATGCTAGTTTCAATCACGTGGGTTACATATTAATCGATTGAGTGATATTATGAAATAGTGTTTTTTTTCAACATATCACTTTTCTTAGATCGCCTACAGCAATGTCATGAGAGACTAGTACATATGATGCAATTTTACAATAAATAATAGCTGGTATTTATGGCAGCAAAACTGGGATCGCAACTGTTTAATTGCAAAATCTGACACATAATCGAATACTTTTGTATTTTGAATGAGGAAAGTGAATTACTTTGACACAAAGGAAGATATTTTGTTTCAGGTTTGGTTTTGTTAATCCAAGATCTAATTATGTTGTTAACATACAAAGTGCGCCGTATTGTCAAACAGTATTTAGCTTATGGGGTATAGAACGGATTGACCGAATAAAAGTCCGAACTATTTTGCTTCGTAAATACGCACATCCCCTTTATTTAAATAGCGCGAGCACATCATAATACACAAACACTAATTCAACATCAGAAAGACAAAGCGTTGAGTCATGAAATATAATGAATCTGACCAAGCCTACAGTAGGGATATTCGCAAAACAAATAACAGTTATAAGAGAAAGTTGCATTAATAAAGCAAACTCACAATTCAACGTATTTTGGAAGTGTGTCATATATACGAATTAGACGAGAATACTTTTCATGTAGCTTGGCACGTCTAAGGACACTTCATACGCATCCAAAACTACACTACTGTTTTCATATATTTAAGAAAAATTAAAACATTTTACGGTGGATGAAAAGCATGTTATATTTATATGCAAGGAAATTAATGTATGTACTATTCCTATCCATTTAAAAGTACCTAGCAGTGATGAAAGACAATATAATATACCGGTATTAAATGATAAATTTAGATCCTACTTCCTAGATATACTTAATTGATGAATTGCATAACGGTCTTGGAACGTATCTATTTATGTATATTTAGCATCGAATGGTCATTTATCAATCTGAGACGTAGACAAAAACGAAGCAAAGCCGATAATTTATATTTATGGCAATATACATAACGAAACCATTTAGTGATTGTGTTTGGATAACGCTGTCCATGTTTTATACCAAAGTATTCACACAACGTATTACAGTCTTATACCTTTAGAATGCCTTCAATTACAATAAAAACATTCTGCCCGTTGATGAGGCCTTGCTTTATTCCGTACGAATATTGTAAATAATTACTTAACTCATTTGACCTTTCCGCTGCGGTGACCCAGGTTTGGTTTATTTATGTTTGAGTTGTGTGAAGTGGGAGGCGGAAAACTACAACGGGCGAGGCATGGTATAGGGGTGATAACCCAAAAAAAGGGTTAGGGTAAGGGTTAGGGTTAGGGGTCGGGTTAGGGTTAGGGTTGGGTTTAGACTAACCCAAACCCTAACCCGACCCCTAACACTAACCCTTACCCTAACCATAACCCTCTAACCCCCCTTGCGCAATACCCTACCATGCCTCGCCCGTTGTAGTTTACCGCCTCCCGTGTGAAGTGCGTTGATGTGTTGAATGTTTATGTAATTGTTCGTGTTATATTGCCATTGGTCACTTGCCATTAATAAACCTCGTACTGACATGACGATATATCCACTGCCGAGTTATTGTGTTTCGTATATTTGGAAATTGCAAACAAAGCGTAAGGGAATGTTTTATCGTTGAGTTGTAAAATTAAAAACAAACTCCCGTCTATGTGATTGTTGTACATGGTAATAGACATGATGACGCACTTCTATAAGGAAAAAAATATAAATCTTGTGAGAGAATTTTGAGTTACTTACCGATTTTAACGCAAGAATGTACATAATAAATTCATAGAATTATGAAATATAAATTTAATAGTCCAATTGCTATACCTAATAATTGTTGTAACACGATTTGTAATGTAAATTAAATAACATGAAGTAAGAAATATCTTTTTTATCTATAACAACTTGTACAGCGCGCATTCAATTAAAGGTTAAGACATCTGGACAATTGGTTTAACCCTTTTGCTTTCATTCTGGATAGTTTATGTGGCGAAAGATAGACAAACACAACAAAGTTGTGTAGTTAAGCCTTTTAAAACCTTATCGCGGCTTCTTTCCGAATATCATGACGATTATCGAAAACAATTGAATAATGCAATGTATTTTAAGCATTTTTATAAAGACGAGATGAAGTTGATAGTCGTTTTGGTTTCATTGCATCGTGCCTCAGAACGGTACAGCTCTTGTGCCCTGGTCTGTATATCACCATTAAGTAATTAAATAAGTATTACATCGAAATATATTCTCTTTTACTGCTATTTATTTTGAAATGTGATACTCTAAGGATAATTTGTAGGTATATTTGAATTTAATATAAATTATTCTGAGCGAAATGTGAGGTTTGGAGATTGTTACAACCACCTATGTTTTTGGATTGACCGTTCGAAGTCGGTAAAATCATTTAATCATGTTATGCGTTTGATACGTACGTGTGTGTCTTATACGGTGTATTTGTGTTGGATCTCACTGTTTGACGATATGTTCCTAGCAATAAATTAAGGACCGCATTATATAATAAGAATTGTCCGACTGTTGGGTGCTGCTCAAGTTTCTCATAATGTGTATTTAAATATTTACTGTATACTAATTCAGTGTGACATGTATTAATATTATATAGTGTCATGTTATAAGGCAAGTTTGTAATTGGCTCTTTAGTTTCGACATTTTTCTAATGTGTCAAGTATCCAACCAAATTATAATGATGGTAGCCCAAGAAATCGACAAGTCAAACGTGTTACATTTATATTTAATGTTATCCATATAATGTATCAATACATATAAAATATAGANGTCGAACACTGGCCCTGAGTTCAGTCTCTCGAGGGATGCCTTCGCAGCAAGGTCCAAGAGTCTAAAGCGACAAGGCAAAGGTAACAAACCGAAAGCTGCTTCGCCATTGACTGACGATGAGATCGAGGCGTTATACCAGAAACAGATTCTTGGTTGTCAGACGCCAAGTGCCATCCTGAAAACCATGTGGTATAATAACTGTGTCCACTTTGGCCTTCGGGGAACCACGAACCACCATAATCTCTGGTTTGAGTGATTTATAATCGTTTAGCCATTTGCTTTGAGTTTTCTATATTTCCTAAAAAAATAACATTGACTTGAGAGATTAATCTGAACAAATAGTAAAAAATATTATACAAAATAAGTCGTCATAGTTCATTTATTGCACACGGTAGAGCACAAAGTTTAGAAGTTTATTATTTTAACAAAAAAAAATCAAATGATAATTTGCCCCATAGGTGCAAAAAGGTACCATCTGCCTTTTCAGTGTCACATGGTACTATTTTGCACCAATCAGGCGAAATTTTACTCTTTTTTTTATTTTATTTTTTAAACTAAATTGTCTCACTTTTCAAGGTTTCCAATGTTCATCTCCTCTTTTTAGCTGGGAAGACGTTACCCTCAGAACGGCAGCCGATGGCACAGAGTTCCTTTAACTGAATGAACGCCAGACAGGGGATGACATTTCAAACATCAGGAAAGTGCCACCTAGGAGGTATGCCACACAAGACGACAGATTCCCAATCGCAGCCTACAAGTTGTTTGCCTCGAAGCGACCAAGTGGATATTGTCAACCAGGAAGTCCATTCTACATTGCGCCTAGGACCCGGGCTTTGACAGGACCATATTTCCAGTGGTTTGTTATGCAGAGGGTCGGCCTCAATAAACTGGGACACATGGTTCAAAGGATGGCTGAGCAGTGCGGGCTGGACCGTCAGCGCCTGACTAAGCACACTGTTTGCAAGCGAATGGTCCAAATGCTCAGGGACGAAAACGTTGCACTTACTGACATAATGCAGTTCACAGGCCACAAAAACATCCTATCTGTATTGAATTACAGTGCGATTTCTGAATCAACACAGAAGGCCGGATCACACATCCTGTGGGAAACGGCGGTTTCCAGTCACTGCAACTGTGACGTCCCCACCATCACCATCAAGGTTTGAAAAGCACGATGATCACGATGTAGCACCATCTCTCACGTCTAGCGCTTTCAAGGAACCAACATCCGAACCCAGGACCGTCAATATTCCGATTATTGATGTTCATTATTTCCCCACCCACTCGGAACAGAATCACGTGTCCGTTTCAACTTCGATAAATCTCCTTCAAACATACTCTCAGTTTTATGGAGCAGTCTTCAATGTGAACAATTTCAACTTTTACACCAACGATCTGTGTAATTCGTGCGATATTTGTTTAATTTTGTGTTCCAGTTCCATTCGTTGTGTAGTAACACTGCCACATGTGCTGTACAATGCAAATGGCGACCTTCACCTTTTTTGACGGAAAATTATTTGTTAATTATCATTTAATAATTTATATTTAATAATAAAAATGTGTATTGCAATAAATTGAATAAATTTGAACCAAGGTATATGATATTTAATCCCTTTTTTTTTCAGCAATCGTACGTTTAACTTAAGAACTATTTCGCGTTCATGCGCAAGGAGATCGACATGTTTGTATATTAATACGCGAGGTTAAATAGGTTAAAAACTTAAAGGTACAACCCCTCGATTTTTGTTACATCATCGTTCCGTATAGATCGTAAGTTTCGTTTTTTAACAATTTTGTAAAATAAATAGAATACTATGTTAGTGTGATTGTGTACTTAAATTTATCCCACTCGTTTCAGAAAGGCTTACAAGGCTCGGCAAGCCTCGCCATGTAAACCTTTCTTTACTCGTGAGATGAATTTAAGTACACATCACACTAACATAGTATTCTCTATTTATTTTATACCTTATGATAAAATATGACATTTCTGCAGTGCAATAACAGCAGTGAAAATAAACAAATTGTTATTTTCACCGATGAAAATAACAAAATTTCGTGCTATTTTTAGATCATTTGTGGGTTTTTCCAAACATTTGACAATCTGCGTTTGTCAACTGCGGACGAAAAATGCGATATTTGAACATAATTAATGTAAAAATGGAAGAAATAATAAGATAAATAGAATATAATGTGAGTTTTTGATAAAGATAAAGTGTATCATGCTCGGTTCGAACCGAACACTAATCACGTCATGTTGTGAATTGAAATGTGTTGAGGCACGCTACGGGAGAAAGGGTAACTTTTCAGCGAAAGGGAAACAGCAGCTAATTATTTTCTTGAAAAAGGGGCATAAAATAAACAGAAAATCTGTTCATGTACGTGTAAGATCGTTTGTTATTACACTCGTGATCATAGAAAAATAATATTATCACTCGTGGCTGGGCCACGAGTGAAAATATAATTTCTATGAAAACACGTGAAATAACAAACGATCTTACACTGACATGAACAAATAGTATCTATATATTTAGGGATACACATGCATTTGTATTCAGATACAATATAGATCCATATAGTCGTTAATTTAAACACGTTTCTCGAGCAACACCAATACATACTTCTTTACAAATAAATACATCTGATAAGATGTATGCAGTATATTGTCAATAACATAAATGTCGCTAGCAACATTACTAATACATGTACACGTATTGTAGCAAGTGTCAATTCCCTTTGTTATTATCTCATTCATATCAAAGTAATGCCCTTTCTCTCATAGCATCTGAGGCTTTGTGACCTTTAAGATGGCATATTCCAGGCCCAAAGTCTACCAAGTAATGGATTGCCGGCTTTTGTAAGAGATGGTCTTTCAGAAAGTATCATAATCAATGCCTCCAGTATGTCCTGGATCATTTGGTTGCTCGTGGAACTCTGCCCAGGTTCATTAATGCAATAATGCAATACCATTGTATACACATCTAGGCTGAATTTGATGCAAAACACATAGTAGTACTAAACGTTAGACGAAGTAAACATTACTTTAATGATTTAGATTGCATTGGTTCAAAATATATTCATGCAGATGTGCTCGACCTGTGCAAAAGCCTTCTGGTAACGGCCATAGTAGAACACGATCAAGAAGTTTTGAGTTGATTTTGTTGCTGCAAACTCTGTCATTGTTTCCACGTCGTCAAGCGAGCGTCAATTACCGGAACTACAAAAGAATCAGTATTACATTCATATTTAAGTAAATGACTTAAGTAATCATCCCATTTTCGCCTGTGGTCCCGTCTTAGACAAATGCCGCCGACTAAGTTGCTTCAGGCGTCTCGGTTATGGGCGAGTCTCTCCAGCTGACTTAAAAAACTTAACTAAATCTTGTTAATGTTTATTTTCACATATATTTTTTGTATTTTTGTTCTAGGCTAAGTGTTAGGTTTGGCTGTTACATTGACCGTGTCAAGGTTGTATTGTTTTATTCTGCGTTTTATAATATTATGTAGGTGATTGCTCACTTGCTTAAATAACTAGTAATTTGAACAATAATTGCTCTCCTGATAATGTTTTTTGAGATTCTGTATCCTTATATAAGTGAGTAAAGACAACAAAATGAAGAGGAAAGTAAAGCAAACAAAAATGAAATACATTTAAATTGGTTAACCTTTTAACTCGTCATGGTTATATAAAGACCAGCACGTTGAATCACGTCAGTTTTATCTTAGATCACTGTGGATGTTTTTGCATATTCAAATGTAATATTTCAGATTTTAGTATTTAATTTGTAAACATAAACAACCAGTGTTCCTAATAGCAATAGCCAACATTAAAACGGTAGATGTGCTCTGGTTACGTCTGGTAAAATAGATTTAAAAAAATACAATACGCTCTTTTTTATTTTTGTGTGGTACTATATAATTATACAACACATGTTAATGTACCAATTTAGTGTTCACGAGTCGTGTGAATAGATATCGTAGCGATTCATGTACCAATTTAGAGTTCGTGTGTCGTATGAATAGATATCGTTGCGGGAAAAACAAAATGGAATATATTGAGTCACAAAAAATATAAAGAGCAGTTTGTATCGTGTTAAATCTATGTTACCATACCATATCTAGCGTTGACAGTTTGGCTTTTGATATAAGGTACACTGATTGGTTATGTGTTAACTTTATTTTACGAAATAGTTTACGAAATATTCGTTGATTTTGAACGTTATAAGGGCTTTACAGATTTCACAAGACAATTCGATGCACTCCTTGTTAATTTCACTTGATAATATACAAATATTATGGTTGCACACACCACTTATTAAAATACTATATATTTCGTTGGTGCTTGTCTTCAATTAGTTAACTTAAGTGCAGATGATAATATATATGAGCTATGGCTTAACATTACTGATTTCAGAATAGGGCACTTACGATTTAATCTCTAAATATATAATTATAATATTATTAAAACAAAAACGTAGTGGTAAAATGGCCTTCAACACATGAGATTCTCTGTCACCATGATAGGACATAAAAGTTTCAACCTTAGCAGGGTAACATTAAGTCTGACTTCCTGTTCCGTGGGTTATATATTTTAAGTTTGAAGATTTTATCGCAATGTAAATACTAATAAATTAACACCCAACTAGGCATCTGTGTACAGTTTTCACCAGTAACCAATAGGCGTCGTTACACAATTTCTATTAAGAAGGATTGCTGTATCGGAAGAAGAATAAGATGTCATGTACATAGACTCTGGATGTTTCTTCGCTAATTGAATACTTATAATGATGATTATATTGAACGGTACACAATTATCGTTAAATAACTTGTACACCAAACCCGTTTACAGTAGTTTTTCTTCAATAACCATAATTGATTCACGCGCATCGCTCAGTATCATAAGCGAATCCATTTAATCGGTCGGTCTCAAGACTTATGTTTAACAAACAATAATGGAGATGTTAACATTTCAAATACATTCACATCTGATACGATGTCATGGTTGTAGAGAGGTTAATTATAAATATATATATATGATTAATGAGATAAGGAACACAATTATTACGAGATAAATATTTGTAACACCCGCAAATCTTTCAGTGGATACACAATACAGGTCACTACATACAACATAAAATATAAAAATGGTTTAAGCAAAAAACTATATGCATGCATTATCTTTATTTACAATATGACTTTAGTTTTCGTTTTGCCTTTGCACCGATTTAAACCACAAGCATACCCACAGCGTACTGTAAAAAATTTGCAATAAAGTAGCTCCACATATAAAGTAGTGTTTTTGTATTCCGTGAGCATATATACAATTTATCATGCATGCGATCACTTAGTCTACTTTAACCATGGCAATTTTGTGGATCGTGCTAAGATATTGTTCAAACAATCTCATATGATTAATTCCGTATCAGAAATCACCAGGACAGAAACACTCCTAATCATCTGAAAATCCGTTGTTTAAGGCAAGTGACCATTTACCCATATATGAAAGGACAGCACGTCCGCCATCAACACATAATTATAGGAAGAAAAAAACTACAACAACATTATCAGGAGAGAATATCCTGTTTAAATGCGATACTATGTTCTGTAAAGTGACCAATAACCAATACAATACAGGATAAATCATACACAACAAAATTAAACATAGGTATGATCAAAACTCAATTAACCGCATAGGACACAATCTAGACAATATTTTATCAGAAACGTACAACATAATGTCGAGTCGTCTGTTTAATGTTTCTCTACAAGCAGAAAATGTCCCGATATACCATATATCAGTTTTTTGGTGCTGCGACAAAGCATGTTAATGATGTAACTTGTTACATCTGCTGTAATCGACATTTGAATTTTAATGCATAGTAAGTATGTCTGACTACAAATGGATCTGCACAAATATGCTGAGTATAAGATTGAATTTACTTATAGTGTAATTGTTGGCATTACAAACACACATCATTCTTATTCAATACAAATCTAATGTCCATTCGTTTGACTTGGTGAATGAACGTGTACTCAGTTGACATACGTACATGAATTCATTATTTGCAAAGGACTGCATGTACTATCGTATAACACTACTATCAGTATCCTTCCAACTTAAATTGTCTACCTGTTCTAATGTTGTTATTGAATATGGGCATCCGTTTCATTACCGGGATCAATAAATCTGATTCGTATTTATCAAACTATTATCAAACCAAAACAAATTTTGGGGTATTGCGAACACGTTGTGGATATTAATTTGCTAAGGCTGAGGGAAACATAAGTCAATGGCATATACACACTTTTTTTAAAGCACGAAATCTAAGTATGATTTACACATTTAATGAACATAACGGTTTTAGTTTTGGTTGCATACAAATCAAAGATTACAAGAGACGTCTTTCCGTCTGTACGTATGTACGCATGTTCGTAGACACACATTTGTAATACAATAAGTTTCCTACACTTTTCAACGTGTATTGTTCCTTATGATATCAAGTTGTACGTGTGATTGTTATCATCTTACGTTAAAATTACAACAGTCATTCCTCAAATTAGAACTTCTTGAAGAAGTTATAAATACTAGTATACACTTTATTTAAATTACATCTCTGAAAGTATAACGTCCATATTTTTTTTAATGTAACAATTCATAGCATGTTCTTCTCCAAATGAAGCCTTACATTAATCTTACTTTCCCAACCTGTAATATAAAACGAACAAAACAAAATTCACTAAAACATGCGATTTTCTCGGATTATATTTATAACCTCATTCTATTTCGCACGAATGACATAAATATGATATATTCCGGAAACTATGCACTCAGAAACGTAATAACCCGATTACGTTTCATCTGTGCAGTGTCTCTAAACCATTAAATGACATTTATATTGGTCACAATCCGATGTGAATCACATTTTCGAATCTTAAGACCACATTAGGAAATTTGTCTTACCCTTATAGGATATTATATTTTCGAAAATATGCATCATTTAAAGCCTCGATAACGCTCAAAATCAACGAAAATTTCGTAAAGTATTTCGTAATATAAAGTAAACACCTTAACCATCAGTGTTCCTTAAAGCAATAGCCACAATTTCAACGCTAGGTGTGGTATGATTACATAGATTGTTGTAGATACAAAATGCTCGTTTTTATTTATTTGTGACACAATTAATTCCATTTTAATTTTCCGCGAATGGTACCATGTTAGTGTTCATGTGTCGTATGAATATATATCGTTGCGGGGAATTAAAATCATGAACATCTATGTTACCAGACCACATCTGACGTTGACATTTTGGCAATTGCTATAAGAAACACTGATTGTTAATTGTTTAATTTTATATTACTAAATATTGTACGAAATGTTCGTTGATTTTGAGTAGTAATGAGGCGTTAACAAATATTGAGTAAAGACTTTTAACAAACGCTATACACAGGCCTCGTGGTAAAAATGTTCATTAACAAAGTTATATATTTAATCATAAAAAAATGGTCCCGTTATAACGAGAATAATAAAACGATCATAATGTGGGGACAGTGGTCTAGTGGTCTAGGGATCGAGAGGTCCCTGGTTCGAATCCCACTCGGGGCACTGGATTTTTCTTAGCAAAAAAAAAATCCCACAATTGCTCCTCTCCACCCAGGTGTATAAATGGGTACCTGTGAGGGAAATAAGTCAATGTGCCGTGGCTGCCTGGTGCGCCAATGGTAAACGAACGACTTAAATCCCAGTGATCGGGGGGTTAATGTCGAAGTCGGCTGAAGATGCATATCGAAGCAGACTATAAAAACCGCAACTTTAACTTTAATGTATTACAACACGAATGTGCACTACTGATGACCACACTGTATTGTAAAATTGTGAAGTTCGCCTTGTTAAACACGTACGTTGAAGGCCTAATGGAGTCGTCCTTGGAAAAAACACAATATTTATTTACATTTTTCTTGTTGTTTTTTTTGCTAAGCTAACCAGTCAAGCTTCTTGATAACCAGATGTGTGAAAATTCTTTGTTTAATCTTGGTCTATATATTTGGTGGAAGTACGTCCCTGTTATGTAAATTTACAAATGTGAGCTCATTGATCTTTTTTACAAACCAATTTCTAAAACTGGAAATACAGAGAAGGTACATGCTTACGACAAAAACTAACAGTTGGCATTTCCAATCAACTTCATATACGGCGCTCAACAAACCAGTTTAAACAACTTATTAAGGGTTTGCATTGGTAGTTCTAAGACGGTTACTTCAGTTTTATTCAGTGGTATTTGTTTTATCCTGTGTTGTGACCTTTGTGTAAATGTATGACAATTTATCACTTACCTCAAATAACGGACATTTAAAGCGGGACTGTACGATTTTTATATGTGTTAAATTTTAATATTTTGATAAAATTATGTTACGATGACACAAAATAGGCAATAAAAATTATTCTTTGAAGACGAATTTCATTAAATTCAGAAAAGACAAATTAGCGCTGGTTAAAGCTGATGCCGACACTTTTACTCGTATTTGTTAGGAAATAAAATTGTGTCTTTGTGTCGTATAAACGAATCTGCACTAAAACTAAATTTAGATTCACATTGTACATGCATTATATATATGCTGGCGAATTTGGCTGGAAGCCATTTTCAATTTCAGATTTAAATATCTGGCTTATTTCGCATTTTTCGACACATGTTCTTCTTAACTTTTATTTTAATTTATATTGAAATATATGTATACTAATGTTTAACACATTTTATAAAAATTCATAAATATTTGACAAAATCGTACAGTCCCGCTTTAAATGATGGAAAAAGATATCCTATTGATGCAACTGGAGTTTCACTTTGTTTATATTTTAATTGTGATAAAAATGGTTAGTGAATACGTAAAGTATTTGAAAAACAGATACATTTAAATTAATCGTCGTTTGGTTGTTTGTTTTTTTAAATACAATGTGACATTTGTTCGTAAAATTGAATAGTATAAATACAAATTATTAAACATAAACTGTACAATACAAGTTTAAAATATCCATCAGAACATGGTCGGGTATTAGCAGTGCGCCATCTTAAGATACTAATTAATTATTAATTGTTAAATTAAAGCTCATAAGGTATTAGATAAAAGGAGTCGACACAGTTGTTTGTAAAGATTACGATCCCCAGCGGATTTCAAAATCACGAATTAGTAGCCGTACGAATCAATTGCTGGATACCACGATATGTAAACACCACATTTTCAGTATGTTAGTTACCTTAAACTGATGTGTGTTTTTACAAATAAGTTTGGAATACTTTAATCCATTGAATCTTTCGTAATAATGTGCATCTAAATAGTTCGGCCTTAGTTAAGTTAGAAACCTTTTACAGAGACCTGAAAGTTTAAGAGGATTATTATTGATCAAATAATAACTTTGATGTCTGAAATATTTTTACTTATTCATGTACCGTACGCCATTTGAAAGAACAAGAATTTAGTAATTGAGTGAGATGGACAAAGTGATACGTTGTAATGTCGACCTGTTATCGGAAAACATAATTTATTATATAAAAGTATCCCGTTCTGATATAATGTTCGTCATTTAAAATGAACTGGAAGAAACATTTGATTGGTCAGGGTTAGGGTTAGGGTTAACAAACAATGATGTGTGCGTCACAGCATTTCATATAATATAGAGGTAAGCCATCTGACTCTTGTTTCATTTTTACTAGATTAATGACAAAACAAGCACTGTTTTCTCGCGCTTAAAATTGATTACGACATTACTTGAACATTTGAATATATAAGATATATATAAGAATTTTCTTGTAAACATGCTGTTTCTTACGATTAATGTTGTGTAAGAATGTGCTCATCTTTATGTGAGATTTAATAAATGAGATTTCGCTGTTTAATATAATATTGCACAATGAAAGAATATATCATTACAAATAGTTCATTACACGAAAAAATGCATAGGGAGGCAAACTAAAATGTTATGCTCGAAATGACAGAAGCTGATGGGATGGAGCAGTTCGGGACTTTAATCTAATTTCGGCCTGATTTTTTTATATTACTTTTTCACATTGCGTAAAATGTTAATGATGCGGATTTCATGTTTTATTTCGTGATATCGTATGCATGCTAATTGTATCGTAACAACTTTTTCAATATTAAATAACGTAATACTTGACAAAAAAAATATCCCCCAAGAGGACAAAAGTAATATCAAAGACAAAAGCCTGATACGTGTGGTAAACAATAATGAAATGTGTAATAAACTCCACAGCATCTGAACTGTCAGCGATGACCTTATTATTTTTATATTGTTCATATCCGTGTATTATTAAAGATCTTGCGACGGCTTTAAATTACGACTGAGTTGTAGCACAACAAATAAACGTTTATGATCAAAATGTTTCTACAATAAATGACATGTTCACAATTGAAAGCATATAAATATTAGGACTGAAATAAAGTATACACTAAGGTTGGTCCAGTGAGAATACATCTGATAAAACGGGCTCCAAATTCATAATGCATGCCTCGGGACCGATTTCGTATGATCTTATTGGCATGAATCTTTAAATTCAATGCATACCAATCATAAATGCAACATTACGAAATATCACGGACGAATAGAATGTCATACCAACACATTTGAACTGGCGATAATACGTTTTGAAATCGGATTCTTATATTTGTATTTCTTTCAGAACATATTGATTTGAAACAACTGTTTTGTATGGCGACAAAATCACTTGCGATTGGTTTGCGTTTTACACATTCAGGTCGTCGCAAGTTCGTGATAAAAGTATCCAGTATATTAAGTCATTGTGTTATCAATTTGATGTCCGTTGGTGAAAATGTATTAGTAATAGATTTTCTAGCCTTGCATAAATTAATAATCAGGTAAATCGGATTTAACATGTTATAGTTAATGACGCAGATTGTGAATTGATGGAAGAATTGTTTTGACAACTGTTTCATCTAGTAAGGTCACACTGTTTACTGAATGAACTTACTTTGTCATCATATGGAGTATTTCGTATAATCCTTGTTGAGCAATGCCCCAAATGTTATGTCATATGTTATAACAATGTGTTTTTTAATGGTTTTATGACATACAAATGACAGTTATTTATGCACAAATACCCCCCCCTCCCCTTGAGTTCGGTACCATGACATTACCTTCAGCAAATTTAAATTATGGTCGAAGGGAACCTTTTGATCTTATCTGGACGAGTCCAAGGACAGAATTTAAGTGGAAGTGCTTTTTTTCAACTTTCTTAAATTGTTGATTATTGTCGCCAGTGGTGAAAAGAAAAAATAAGCAACCAGTCCGAGACTCGAATCCGGGATCTCTTACTTTCAAGGCGAATACTCTACTGTTATAGCTTTCCGGGCCGCGTACATAGATGTTTACCAATCACGCTTGAATTCTGAGCCGTAACATGTACATACATCAATGCTTACATCATATGCACCCAGTTGCCCTCTTTATGATTAAGATTAATAAGCATATTTTATATATTGGGTCATTCATTCGATATGTTATAGACGTTATTGTCTCAAAAACGATATAGCGTAATACTTATAGTCAGATCAATGACTTTAGAACTGCAAAGTATTGCATAATAGATGAATATGAGTTCGTAAATTAGGGCAAACGTTTATATAATGTTCGTTCGCAAATTTTGCAGTTAACAATGTGCTTGTTCTATAGCAACAACTCATCAATATGATCAATATGATTTTGCTGAAACCAACCTCTGCTTGCAAATGTCTGATTGCAATCTGTAATAAAAAACAACAACAACATAAAAATCATCCACTTACGTCTTCCATGCGGATTAGATTGACAATCTATGTTCCATATCTGACACGAGGCATATATGTAACATGAATGTGACATATCCAGGCCGTAATGCGCCACAAACTTAAAACAACGGTGATGTACTGCCTGTTCTGTGAAAGTTCAACATTTAAATTACAGTGGTATCGTACCGCAGTGTACCGAGAGTTCCACAATTCGAATATTACATATGACATCTCTCTGAACTTTAAGAGGTATACAAACGCCTAATACGGTTTTATAGTTCTAACAATATGTATATTTTAACCAATATATATATAGAGAGCAACCGAACACAAATGCTTCGATTTTAATAAACGGTACGTAAAATAGGTTATTGTATAATACAAATTGGTCCTCAAAATAGTTTAGCGCGTTACAAAAACAGTATTAGTAATGTCGTTATGAACTATGCAATGTGCGTGTCCATAGTTCGGATACTATTGTATACATTTAAATGGTTTATTGTCGTTTGTAGGTTTTGGAAATTCGCTACATTAGATCATGCATTTGATATAAGAAACAATTAATACAGCAAATACTATATCTGTTGTAAGTTGTAACGTTTGTTAATATAATGTCATACATGCACAATTTCATATCATAAGAGAGAATACAAATGGGAATGTTGTACGTTATAAAGTGTATGAGAATGCCCGTGGATAAGTGTGTGTAAGGCAGGCAGAAAGGCAGACAGGCAACCAAACTGTTTCCAATTATGTGAGCATTGCGTTTTGCCATTATCTGTACATTGTTTTATTAGTTACCAATCTATATAGGTAATGGGTGCTTAAAAAGGTAACCCGATTAAAACTCGAATTATCAACAAAGTGTTTTTGAACATACATAGGTATTTATAAGTCATATGACATATGAACATAAAGGATGTATTGATCAAATGACGGCTTTGGTGTCCTAAGAATTTTAACACACATTATTTGGCATAGAATAAAATTATTTTTCGCACAGATTGTTATGGTTGCTCGAATGAAAAACGTAGTGTTGGTTTCTTTTCTGCTAAAAACGAAAAAGCAATACGTATCATTATACGATGTACGATGTATACAAATACACATGCGGCTATCGATAGTACAACAGTTTGTTTTGTAAGAAACATACATACAAAACTGTACGAATGATATTGAATGCATAACAACTTTATGAATATGGTTGATATATGTTCATTCGATAGGCATCTATATAAATCGGCTGGCTGTCGGAATACCGATATGAATTGCATATAAATATTTTTTTCTGAGAAATTAAACCTGTGTTTGTCATTCTATATCCTATTGTCGTCCATCATTGTTGAGAATAACGTTTTGGTTGAGTTTTGTATACACATGGTAAACATATCCCTTCTGAATGCAATAGCGCATGATACAATATGATAAATTTATCATGAGGCACCACTGATATATTTATATCAATTATGTGACCCTTTATGTGTATTTATTTCCATAAAACTATTAAATGTCCGTTTGTGACAGCAGGACGAAGATTTTGTTTTAATGTTCACTAGTTGTTTTTATGTGTATACCAAGTTTTATTTAAATAACAGTCGCCTGACCTTGGGACTCTTAAGAATTTAATGGTCACACTGCATATTCCTTTCACACTCGTTTGAGGACACAGAGACGGGCGGATGAAAGAACTATGGCATTGACACATATGCAATGGAAACTTTAAGGGCAAATGTGCATAACATGTAGTTGTTGAGTAATAATATTATTTATTTTTCTTTTTTAATAATAAGACCTGACTTTTGGCCTCTGGCGAATCGGAAAAAGTCGTGGATAATCATCACACTCCCCAAGTTTTATCTAAGTATCTTAGATTGTCTTTGTTTGCACCAAACATTTCTTTCAAAAATGCTTTTGTTTTCTGTCCAAGCTTCTGCCACTTTATTATCTACACCTGTCAAATGTCATCCTATTTCTTGCACTCAACAAATTAACATCTATAATTGCAGTTTGTCTTTTTAGCTATACTGTAATAATTGCTTAATAATTTAAAATCTCCAATTATATTTGTCCGACCACATTAAACTATATACACACTATATAAGACCTTGTATTTCGTTCCAATCCTTCTCGTCGAAAATGTTAGTATTGTAAATGTTGTATGAAATTATATGTATAACTATGTTTGTTTCTCTGAATTAAATATGTTTAAAATGAATATCTGCAGTTTGTTTAGAGAATAAATAAAATCCAGTTTTGCGAACGCACGCACGGACTGATAGACAAACAGAGAGACTGAGAGCCATTTATGACAGACGGTAGGCAAACGTACAGTCCCCGTCGATGACACTATTTTAGCGCACAAAATAACTTATTGTTATGCATTTTACAAATTCAGATTTTAAAACTGTTTTAAAGCACATGACAGCAATTTACTTTAAAGTAATTCGAACCATTTTGCGGTCATGTATAATCAAAGTGAGGCGATATAGACCATATGGATCCATGTATGACCGTGTTATTTATTTCTGTTAACGATTTGACAATTTTAGTTTTTGAGATCGTTGTGACGACTAGTTTGTTTTACAGTTATCCACACTAATCGACCATTGACACTCGGTATTTTGTACCTTATTTTTTCCAAAAACAATTACTGACGGCAACCGGAGCATGCTCGTTTAATACTAACAACTCTTCAAAAATGCATTGCAATATGAAACAATTTTGTTTTGATCCAAGTGTTATTTAATCGTGATGTGTGTTTTATGGTATTGTTTACGGTGTTTTCTTTGCACACTTGCCAACATAAAAGGACGCATCTGCAGTTTGTATTTTAATAAATCTGAGCTTTAAATTCTAAGACTATTCGAATTTTAAATGGATGGTTGAACGCAGCATCGGTCGCTTTTAAAATCCAATAGTTGTTTACGTGGAAATGCTAGTCTTTAAGGGCATAGCTATATTATTTCTAAGAACAATGACCTATTGAACAAATAAGCAAATCAGCACATCACTTAACCCAAAAATTAATAACCCACATGATGGAAGTAGCATCGCCACCAGTAATTAAAGATCGTCAGCGGTCATTGAATTTCACCGCCTTTAATTGTCAAGTCTTTAACAGACGTTTAATCTCAACAATCGATTGTCATCATGAAATAATGCACGTAAGAACGCTTAATCATAAATTTGAATCGGCCATACAATAATGACATATTTTCCTTCTAATTGGACCTACTGGTCGGTGACTTTTCAATTGACCTGTAAATCAACTCACGCGCAAGCCCTTGTGTATAATGAACGTTTTTCAATATATTTGGTTTGCCCAAACATTTTAAATTGATCACTTTAACTCGTATACATTATCTGGAACTTTAAATCATGTTCCCGTGCTGTTTAAACATGATTACAGTCTTGATTTGACAGGAGGTATCGTTTCTGCCAAGCAAATTAAATGAAAATACAGAAAAGATGCACGAACGAGAGAAGCAACCGAAATAATCTCTCACATATTTCACATTGATTTGTGGCATTCTTCAGTATGACTTTAAGTTGAAAAAGATGTTCACTTGAGGCAAACTGTCAATTGAAGTAACACACACATAAAAAAGAGCATTTTGCATCTTGTTAAATCTATGTTACCACATCTAGCGTTGGAATGTTTGATAGTATTATAAGGAGCACTGATTGTTTATGGGTTAACTTTATTTTACGAAATATTCTACGAAAAAATCGTTGATTTTGAGTGTTAAATGGGTTTTTAAGTGTTGTTTACTAAATGGCATTCCATTGTCCGAATGTACGATATGGTTAAAGCGAAAACCATTCATAAAATTTATATCATACAATAAAGTATAACAGTCAATAGAAAAATGATGCAATAAAGTTAACGACGGCATATTATAAAATAAATTGCTACAGCTCATATACAAATGTTGCAATAGAGTAAACTACGGTTGGTTATCAAACCGTCTTTTATTTGGGCATGTAGATAAGTTTCATTTATTTTACGTTCATCACAGGTGAGCGTAATATTGTATTTGAAATAATTTATTTCTAATTATTCCATTTTCTTACATTTCTAAATGGAAACGTGTTTTCAAGTTATATATGATTTAAAAGCATTTTGTTATAAAGAGCTGATATGCATTATCGATTACAAACAACCATTATTTAGTTTCAAATATTGACCTGTACTTATTAAAATTATATCTAGCGCTAAAATGCATGTATCGAATATATCTTTTTACTAAATGTACTCATGCAAAATAACAACACATTTATTTGAATGGTCGAAGCATTTCACAAAACTTGTTTTACTTAAAAATGGTCCCCAAATGTGACTTATATAATTTTAACATGTTTCCGAACTCGCTTATGGATAATATAAAGATAGTAGGACAGGTTATCTATTTAAGCGTGCCAATCGGGCTTACGTTCATGCATCCTTTTATATCGCGGCTGCTTTAATGTAAAGACTGTATACATTTATCACTGTATCTATTATATTATTATGTTACCGTTGAGTTACACTTGTTGCACAATTCTCGGAAAATAAAACAATTTGTGACTGAATATTAAGGTCACAATTCTGTGTTGTGTCTGATATTTTTAAGGAATGTATAAAAACATATGAATTAAAATAATTATCATACTTTTTTTATAATAATTAGCTTTTATCTATAACCGTCCATATTAATTTCTTCTTCGCTGATTAGACATTCATGTTCTGGCTAGGCGATAATTAAACAGTTTATAAGCTTTAAGCGAAGCGTGTGCCTATTATCATCGGAACCATGGCTATTTCAAGAATGCATACGCTGTATTTTTATCACAGGTTTTAAGTTAGACTTATGAAGCGCTGCTTAGAAAGGTGGCGACTCACAACGATACTGTAACGTGTCGTCGCCCGTGCTTCGGGTCTTAAGTATGGCTCAGACAATAATACACAGCACACTATAATAGTATATATAATTTTCCTTAAGCTACCTTGCTTTATGATAAGCTATTAATACAATGATTGATTTAAAACAGTAAATTAAGTATAATCAAATGCTATAATCATATGACCTCGAGCAAATCAGTTGGATTTCACTTTGTCTGACAACTTGCCTTAGCTCCAACTTGTGTGTTATAACTTCAAATAATGGACTTAAAAAACAAAATTCACCATTTTCACTGAAAATAGGGTTATATACTGGGGGTAGTTTGCGGAAATCACCGGCTAAAATTAGTTGAATGCCTCCGAAAGGCAAGTTTTAGTTTTTTATTCTACAAATAGAGTCGAGACATTCAAAAAGTGTTCTACTCATCATGGAGCATTCATCGATTATAAATATATCAGTTTCCATTATTCTTTGTTTGCATTCGATGTAATGTTTATTGTGTTGGACTAATTCAGCAATTTCCTTGTTGTTATTGCGTCCGTCGCCATAGCCGGACCACTTGTGGATTCTCATGGCATCCGGATACGCAACGCATGCGATGCCTTACGTACAGTTTTGTATGTGTCTTTTTGATAATGGCAGTTACCTGCTTGATAATATACGACTTTCCCGTTCCTGCAGGACCATGAATTAAAATGTTGTGGTCTTCCAGCGCCCTTTGAACAGCTAGATTTTGTGTTACGTTAAGCGACATTTGTGATTATTTTCGTACTGCGCAAAATGTAAATAAATACGGTTCTCTGTTTCAGGTATTCGGTAACTCTGATGCGCGGAACCAATCGTTGGATACAACAACAACAACAACAACAAATAACGTAAGGTGAAGGTCGTTCTGCAAGCGCCTGCCATGACCCGGATCATCGTACACAATTGAAATAAACATTCAAACATAACGATTATATTAGTGTTTGATGTGAACAACAGGACGAATCTGTGTTGTAAGTTGATAAACTCGTATTTGTTTATTGTACTTATGCGGATTATGTTCGGTAGCTGTGCTATTTCGATTGTTTTACTCTTGTAAAAATTCGCACTGAACATCGGTCTGCCGATCGCCGACCTAGCATTTCAACGAGTTTGACAAGTGTTTTCTTGTAGTTTATGTTGGCAAGTAGCTGTTTGTGGTCATTTTTCATCACGAGGCAACCTTTCCCAACACAATGGTACATAGTTTATGAAAATCGACCGCCATTTAGGCAATTAATCGCTTAAAATGTTGATGGAGGTGATTTTCCTGTGTCAAGAGATACCTAACTTGTATATATATATATTATATCAGATTTAAAAAAAAATGATAACAAATGTTGTTTTATGACATAGTGTTTAAGTGACTTGGCCACGCGCCCAACACCTGTGCAAAGTATGGGACTTAAAGACCTCAACATTATTGCACTTATCCCATAACCTCTTCAATCGGACACCACTTTACTGAACCTATTTCTCTTTACTTCCGGGGACATGATCACGCACTATATTTTGTTTTATAATGTGTTACCATTTAGGGAATCCCACATATGAGGCATCATTATTTTAGTTGTATGCAGTTAACGTGTTATGTGCCACCATGAATAACAGTTATCAAACTATCCTGATTTTAATTTAATTATAATGACAGCATATATACGAGTGGTATATACGAATATATATAATATAAATATATATATATACTTTTCCCGTACGTAAGAAAGATAAATAATTAGCCATAATTGACGTTAATACATATTGTTTAACCGTAACGATCTATTTAAAACGGAAACGCATTTGTTAATTAAAGCCCCATAACAACTCAAACACAACGAAAATTTCGTACGATATTTCGTTAAATAAATTTGAACAATTAACAATCAGTGTTCCTTATGGCAATTGCCGAAACTAAGCCAGATGTGGTCTGGTAACATCGATGTTTGTAGATACGAAATCCTCGTTTTTTTTTTGCATATTTAATTCCATTTTAATTTACCGCAACGATATCTATTCATACAACAAATGAACACTAACATGGTACCATTTTAGTGTTTGTGTGTCGTATGAATAGATATATTTGTGGGAAACTAATGTGGGAATTAATTATGTCACAAATGAATAAAAACGAGCATTTTGTATCCACAAAAATATATGTTACCAGAGCACATCTAACGTTGAAAATTTGGCTATTGCTATAAAGAACACTGATTCTTTATATGTTAACTTTATTTTACGAAATATATTACCAAATTGTCGTTGATTTTTAGCATTATAGAGGCTTTAATAAACGTATAACATTCAGTTGTGTGCATCTTCATGTTTAAATTTCAACTAATTTGTGCATCTTACATTGTGAGTTTAAAAAAGTACATTATTTAAAGACTTGTTCTTGGTGTTTTTGCCTGTGTCTTACATTTATTGGGAAGCAATACTGTTGATGCATTTGAAGTAGCGCTCTTTACATAAATGCATATTCGCAATTTGTTTCTTAAATGTAATTCAGTATCAAAATAGCATTAGTATGATACTTTGTGTTTGTTAAATGTTTTATTAAGCGCTGTGACATTACTAGAAATTGCCATTCATTCACAAATCATTTGTGTTGAAAAATATGTATTTGAATGTTTAACTATTGTAATAATGCAGCACAAATTAACAACTACGTTTCAGGATCAAATCAAAAACCAAAGACTCGTTCAATTGCACATCGTTTGTGAACGTAACATATATTTGTATTGCTTATTATCAAATCCATTAATGACTCTATATAATTAAAAATGAAAATATAACAATGCAACTGCATTGTTCAAAAGTTTTTGGATGACAACTGATAAATGTCATAAAATAACTTACTCAGTAGTGATATTAAACTTGTCCTATATAACACACACGAAATAATGCTTGTAAAAAGACGCAGTGTTTTAAGTGAAGTATTTATTGCGCTATAAATGTGGATAAGCTATGAAGTATGCTAACACTTATATAAAAATAGACAATAATGAAGAGATGTACTAAATGTATAACCAAACCGTTTTTATAAAAACAATGAACAACGCAACGTCTTTATTTTTACGTTTGAAATATTACATATTCACAAATGTACAAAGATACATACCGACTTTAGTTGCTAACTACTGAAAACAATTGTTAGTATAAATGACTTGCTTTTTCTCCATTTAGAATACCAATAATCATATCTTCGGTTTGGTTAAATTGAAACGGTCACTCGTGCCATTACAGCATCTCACCGCGACGATAATAACGTGCTTTCTCCGTTAAACTAAACATGTGTCCTTACGACACAAATGCTCCCACATTACAAATTCGTCTAAAAACCACTCTGATCTAAACAAAAACAAATTCCAATTTAATAGCCACTTACACATATTTTCANATATATATGAAATTCGAGTTGAATAACAATTTCAGTTGTACATTTCGAGTTATATTCGACAGCAGTCCTAGACGCATTCGTCGCTACTAATACTCCAATTGTGTCAAAAAATGCAGCAAATTATCGAGTTAATGAACAAGTGCACAATATGTAGGTAAAGCTTATCACTCTTGCCACAACGCTCCGAGTTATGTGCGATAAACTTTACAAACGCAAATAACTTGGTCAATTGTTAAATACCAGTCGCGCAAGTCATTATGTTGATGGATACATCTATAAGAGATCTCGACAGTTATTACATTATTATACTTTTTGAGTTGCACTTATCACAAAAATCAGTCGGCGAAATAACACATGTGCGGACAGGGAAAAAATATATATAACAAGCATTTATCTCATAAACAAATATAATGTTAAATCGCATGTTGTTATTTTTTTATTTTTTTTTTAACTTAAATGTATGACTGGTGCTACATAACTAGTCCAATCAGCTGAATGTTTTCGCACTATACTTTTTAATAAGCGTCGATTCTTGAGCTTGATGCATAAATAATGCATAGCAAAAACCAAGCGATATATACAACCATAAGTTGCACAGTTGCAATTTCAAACAAAAAATAATCTTATGATCTTCGTATCAACTAATCAATTAAAAATCTAATGCATTATTCATGCTCTGTACTTTATACACCATACGCATTCGTTTGAAGCATTGCACCGGTATATCGGTCGCCACTCTGTGAGACGGCGCCTTATTGGTAAAAAAACTGCGATAAAAGGACTCGACTGGATACTGTACAACATACATATCTTGGATATAACAGTTGCTCAGACGTATGGAGCGGCACTTGTTTGTGTTTGAATTGTAAGTCATGTAGGGATTGGACATTGTTTGTTTTATTAGTGTTTCTATTTCTAACAAGACATTATTAATTAACTTTATTTAAAGGTGTTTCACAATACCGGAACACAGTTATGCTGGGAACAGAAACTTAATTACCGCCACGGTGATATTGTTGATATTTATCTTCGTTGCGGATTTAGCAGTTCGGAAAACTTGATAGTTGCGCATCGTGTAATTATGGACCCATTCAGTATCGGTCGATTAACTACTCAAGATAAACTATGTGAACGTTGAACAGCTAGTTAACTTCGCTCATATTATTGCCCGGTAGTAACTCTCCACTAACAAAAGTGGTGTATACAAATGGGACACAGAGGGAGTTATAAAATTATGTTGCAACGTCATGTTCGCGTTTAAAATCTGCGAAATATGAAGGTACATTTAAATATATTAAACTGAAACATTTCGCGGTGTTACACTGGATTTAAGTCGGGAGATTGGTACGGCGTATGTAAATATTGTTTCAAGTGATAACAATCATGTGTGTGTTTATCTTTAATTTAAATAAAATAAGTTGTTTGACCACGGATAAAACGTTATTGAGCGGTAATATTGTTTAATGGAAACCATAACTTCTTAACTAACGTAAAAACATTAAACAGCATTACCGCAGATTGTAATCGTTGATTATGCTTTGAAGTTTAACAAAAAGCCATTTATTTAAAACGTAAATTCATTGATCAGTGAGTTAACGAACATGGAAGGAATTTGCAGAGATCTTTTGATGGAGTTACCTGCAGCCATACTTAACGTGTTTTCCTGTTCCATGTGCTACCACTATCTGTTTCAATCCGGCAAAATTTTACGGCCGTCAAAAATGTATCCATGACCGTTGGTTCCGACAGACGCAGGACAGAAACAATACCACAAAAACGTTTCGATAATTGCAGACGTAAATAGTTCCGTCGCTCGCTCGTTGGTCTGCGAGTCTCTAAATGACAACGAATGCACGCGGTGGATTGATTGTTGCAATGCTTCAGCGAAGTGTTGTCAACGACAACTTAGTGTAGCTGTTGAAAAATCTACATCGGGTTTATTTTGTCCTCGAACTTGGGACGGCTTCGGATGTTTCGATGACGCGGGACCCTCGACTCGGAATTATAGTCCCTGTCCAAGCTACGTGAAACATGCTTCTATATCTGGTAGAGTGTTATTTCTTTCTATGTATCTCCATATCAACTGCTTAAAGCCTCTATTATGCTCAAAACTCAACGACAATTTCGTAACATGTTTCGTAAAATAAAGTTAACATATAAATAATCAGTGTTCCTCATAGCAATAGCAAAACATTCAACGTTAGATGTGCTCTGGTAACATAGNAAGAATGTGCTCATCTTTATGTGAGATTTAATAAATGAGATTTCGCTGTTTAATATAATATTGCACAATGAAAGAATATATCATTACAAATAGTTCATTACACGAAAAAATGCATAGGGAGGCAAACTAAAATGTTATGCTCGAAATGACAGAAGCTGATGGGATGGAGCAGTTCGGGACTTTAATCTAATTTCGGCCTGATTTTTTTATATTACTTTTTCACATTGCGTAAAATGTTAATGATGCGGATTTCATGTTTTATTTCGTGATATCGTATGCATGCTAATTGTATCGTAACAACTTTTTCAATATTAAATAACGTAATACTTGACAAAAAAAATATCCCCCAAGAGGACAAAAGTAATATCAAAGACAAAAGCCTGATACGTGTGGTAAACAATAATGAAATGTGTAATAAACTCCACAGCATCTGAACTGTCAGCGATGACCTTATTATTTTTATATTGTTCATATCCGTGTATTATTAAAGATCTTGCGACGGCTTTAAATTACGACTGAGTTGTAGCACAACAAATAAACGTTTATGATCAAAATGTTTCTACAATAAATGACATGTTCACAATTGAAAGCATATAAATATTAGGACTGAAATAAAGTATACACTAAGGTTGGTCCAGTGAGAATACATCTGATAAAACGGGCTCCAAATTCATAATGCATGCCTCGGGACCGATTTCGTATGATCTTATTGGCATGAATCTTTAAATTCAATGCATACCAATCATAAATGCAACATTACGAAATATCACGGACGAATAGAATGTCATACCAACACATTTGAACTGGCGATAATACGTTTTGAAATCGGATTCTTATATTTGTATTTCTTTCAGAACATATTGATTTGAAACAACTGTTTTGTATGGCGACAAAATCACTTGCGATTGGTTTGCGTTTTACACATTCAGGTCGTCGCAAGTTCGTGATAAAAGTATCCAGTATATTAAGTCATTGTGTTATCAATTTGATGTCCGTTGGTGAAAATGTATTAGTAATAGATTTTCTAGCCTTGCATAAATTAATAATCAGGTAAATCGGATTTAACATGTTATAGTTAATGACGCAGATTGTGAATTGATGGAAGAATTGTTTTGACAACTGTTTCATCTAGTAAGGTCACACTGTTTACTGAATGAACTTACTTTGTCATCATATGGAGTATTTCGTATAATCCTTGTTGAGCAATGCCCCAAATGTTATGTCATATGTTATAACAATGTGTTTTTTAATGGTTTTATGACATACAAATGACAGTTATTTATGCACAAATACCCCCCCCTCCCCTTGAGTTCGGTACCATGACATTACCTTCAGCAAATTTAAATTATGGTCGAAGGGAACCTTTTGATCTTATCTGGACGAGTCCAAGGACAGAATTTAAGTGGAAGTGCTTTTTTTCAACTTTCTTAAATTGTTGATTATTGTCGCCAGTGGTGAAAAGAAAAAATAAGCAACCAGTCCGAGACTCGAATCCGGGATCTCTTACTTTCAAGGCGAATACTCTACTGTTATAGCTTTCCGGGCCGCGTACATAGATGTTTACCAATCACGCTTGAATTCTGAGCCGTAACATGTACATACATCAATGCTTACATCATATGCACCCAGTTGCCCTCTTTATGATTAAGATTAATAAGCATATTTTATATATTGGGTCATTCATTCGATATGTTATAGACGTTATTGTCTCAAAAACGATATAGCGTAATACTTATAGTCAGATCAATGACTTTAGAACTGCAAAGTATTGCATAATAGATGAATATGAGTTCGTAAATTAGGGCAAACGTTTATATAATGTTCGTTCGCAAATTTTGCAGTTAACAATGTGCTTGTTCTATAGCAACAACTCATCAATATGATCAATATGATTTTGCTGAAACAAACCTCTGCTTGCAAATGTCTGATTGCAATCTGTAATAAAAAAAAACAACAACATAAAAATCATCCACTTACGTCTTTCATGCGGATAAGATTGACAATCTGTGTTCCATATCTGACACGAGGCATATATTTAACATAAATGTGACATATCCAGGCCGTAATGCGCACAAACTTAAAACAACGATGATGTACTGCCTGTTCTGTGAAAGTTCAACATTTAAATTACAGTGGTATCGTACCGCAGTGTACCGAGAGTTCCACAATTCGAATATTACATATGACATCTCTCTGAACTTTAAGAGGTATACAAACGCCTAATACGGTTTTATAGTTCTAACAATATGTATATTTTAACCAATATATATATAGAGAGCAACCGAACACAAATGCTTCGATTTTAATAAACGGTACGTAAAATAGGTTATTGTATAATACAAATTGGTCCTCAAAATAGTTTAGCGCGTTACAAAAACAGTATTAGTAATGTCGTTATGAACTATGCAATGTGCGTGTCCATAGTTCGGATACTATTGTATACATTTAAATGGTTTATTGTCGTTTGTAGGTTTTGGAAATTCGCTACATTAGATCATGCATTTGATGTAAGGAACAAGTAATACAGAAAATACTATATGTGTTGTAAGTTGTAACGTTTGTTAATATAATGTCATACATGCACAATTTCATATCATTAAAGAGAATACAAATGGGAATGTTGTACGATTAAAACTTGAATTATCAACAAAGTGTTTTTGAACATACATAAGTATTTATAAGTCATATGACATATGAACATAAAGGATGTATTGATCAAATGACGGCTTTGGTGTCCTAAGAATGTCAACACACATTATTTGACATAGAATAAAATTATTTTTCGCACAGATTGTTATGGTTGCTCGAATGAAAAACGAAGTGTTGGTTTCTTTTCTGCTAAAAACGAAAAAGCAATACGTATCATTATACGATGTACGATGTATACAAATTCACATGCGGCTATCGATAGTACAACAGTTTGTTTTGTAAGAAACATACAAGAAAACTGTACGAATGATATTGAATGCATAACAACTATATGAATATGGTTGATATATGTTCATTCGATAGGCATCTATATAAATCGGCTGACTGTCGGAAGACCGATATGAATTGCATATTAATAATTTTTTTCTGAGAAATTAAACCTGTGTTTGTCATTCTATATCCTATTGTCGTCCATCATTGTCGAGAATAACGTTTTGGTTGAGTTTTGTATACACATGGTAAACATATCCCTTCTGAATGCAATAGCGCATGATACAATATTATCATGAGGCACCACTGATATATTTATATCAATTAGGTGACCCTTTATGTGCATTTATTTCCATAAAACTATTAAATGTCCGTTTGTGACAGCAGGACGGAGATTTTGTTTTAATGTTCACTAGTTGTTTTTATGTGTATACCAAGTTTTATTTAAATAACAGTCGCCTGACCTTGGGACTCTTAAGAATTTAATGGTCACACTGCATATTCCTTTCACACTCATTTGAGGACACAGAGACGGGCGGATCAAAGAACTATGGCATTGACACACATGCAATGGAAACTATAAGGGCAAATGTGCATAACATTTAGTTGTTGAGTAATAATATTATCTATTTTTCTTTTTTAATAATAATGACCTGACTTTTGGCCTCTGGCGAATCGGAAAAAGTCGTGGATAATCATCACACTCCCCAAGTTTTATCTAAGTATCTTAGATTGTCTTCGTTTGCACCAAACATGTCTTTCAAAAATGCTTTTGTTTTCTGTCCAAGCTTCTGCCACTTTATTATCTAATGTAATCCTATTTCTTGCACTCAACAAATTAACATCTATAATTGCTGTTTGTCTTTTTAGCCATACTGTAATAATTGCTTAATCATTAAAAATCTCCAATTATGTTTGTCCGACCACATTTATCTATATACACACTATATAAGACCTTGTATTTCGTTCAAATCCTTCTCGTCGAAAATGTTAGTATTGTAAATGTTGTATGAAATTCTATGTATAACTATGTTTGTTTCTCTGAAATAAATATGTTTAAAATGAATATCTGCAGTATGTTTAGAGAATAAATAAAATCCAGTTTTGCGAACGCACGGACGGACTGACAGACAAACAGAGAGACTGACAGCCATTTATGACAGACGGTAGGCAAACGTACAGTCCCCCTCGATGACACTATTTTAGCGCACAAAATAACTTATTGTTAATGCATTTTACAAATTCAGATTTTAAAACTGTTTTAAAGCACATGACAGCAATTTACTTTAAAGTAATTCTAACCATTTTGCGGTCATGTATAATCAAAGTGAGGCAATATAAACCATATGGATCCATGTATGACCGTGTTATTAATTTCTGTTAACGATTTGACAATTTTAGTTTTTGAGATCGTTGTAACGACAAGTTTGTTTTACAGTTATCCACACTAATCGACCATTGACACTCGGTATTTTGTACCTTATTTTTTCCAAAAACAATTACTGACGGCAACCGGAGCATGCTCGTTTAATACTAACAACTCTTCAAAAATGCATTGCAATATGAAACAATTTTGTTTTGATCCAAGTGTTATTTAATCGTGATGTGTGTTTTATGGTATTGTTTACGGTGTTTTCTTTGCACACTTGCCAACATAAAAGGACGCATCTGCAGTTTGTATTTTAATAAATCTGAGCTTTAAATTCTAAGACTATTCGAATTTTAAATGGATGGTTGAACGCAGCATCGGTCGCTTTTAAAATCCAATAGTTGTTTACGTGGAAATGCTAGTCTTTAAGGGCATAGCTATATTATTTCTAAGAACAATGACCTATTGAACAAATAAGCAAATCAGCACATCACTTAACCCAAAAATTAATAACCCACATGATGGAAGTAGCATCGCCACCAGTAATTAAAGATCGTCAGCGGTCATTGAATTTCACCGCCTTTAATTGTCAAGTCTTTAACAGACGTTTAATCTCAACAATCGATTGTCATCATGAAATAATGCACGTAAGAACGCTTAATCATAAATTTGAATCGGCCATACAATAATGACATATTTTCCTTCTAATTGGACCTACTGGTCGGTGACTTTTCAATTGACCTGTAAATCAACTCACGCGCAAGCCCTTGTGTATAATGAACGTTTTTCAATATATTTGGTTTGCCCAAACATTTTAAATTGATCACTTTAACTCGTATACATTATCTGGAACTTTAAATCATGTTCCCGTGCTGTTTAAACATGATTACAGTCTTGATTTGACAGGAGGTATCGTTTCTGCCAAGCAAATTAAATGAAAATACAGAAAAGATGCACGAACGAGAGAAGCAACCGAAATAATCTCTCACATATTTCACATTGATTTGTGGCATTCTTCAGTATGACTTTAAGTTGAAAAAGATGTTCACTTGAGGCAAACTGTCAATTGAAGTAACACACACATAAAAAAGAGCATTTTGCATCTTGTTAAATCTATGTTACCACATCTAGCGTTGGAATGTTTGATAGTATTATAAGGAGCACTGATTGTTTATGGGTTAACTTTATTTTACGAAATATTCTACGAAAAAATCGTTGATTTTGAGTGTTAAATGGGTTTTTAAGTGTTGTTTACTAAATGGCATTCCATTGTCCGAATGTACGATATGGTTAAAGCGAAAACCATTCATAAAATTTATATCATACAATAAAGTATAACAGTCAATAGAAAAATGATGCAATAAAGTTAACGACGGCATATTATAAAATAAATTGCTACAGCTCATATACAAATGTTGCAATAGAGTAAACTACGGTTGGTTATCAAACCGTCTTTTATTTGGGCATGTAGATAAGTTTCATTTATTTTACGTTCATCACAGGTGAGCGTAATATTGTATTTGAAATAATTTATTTCTAATTATTCCATTTTCTTACATTTCTAAATGGAAACGTGTTTTCAAGTTATATATGATTTAAAAGCATTTTGTTATAAAGAGCTGATATGCATTATCGATTACAAACAACCATTATTTAGTTTCAAATATTGATTTGTACTTATTAAAATTATATCTAGCGCTAAAATGCATGTATCGAATATATCTATTATATTATTATGTTTCCGTTGCGTTACACTTGGTGCACAATTCTCGGAAAATAAAACAATTTGTGACTGAATATTAAGGTCACAATTCTGTGTTGTGTCTGATATTTTTAAGGAATGTATAAAAAAATCTGAATTAAAATAATTGTCATACTATTTTTTTATAATTATTAGCTTTTATCTATAACCGTCTATATTATTTTCTTCTTCGCTGATTAGACATTCATGTTCTGGCTAGGCGATAATTAAACAGTTTATAAGCTTTAAGCGAAGCGTGTGCCTATTATTATCGGAACCATGGCTATTTCAAGAATGCAAACGCTGTATTTTTATCACATTTTTTAAGTTAGACTTATGCAGCGCTGCTGAGAAAGGTGGTGACTCACAACGATACTGTAACGTGTCGTCGCCCGTGCTTCGGGTCTTAAGTATGGCTCAGACAATAATACACAGCACAATATAATAGTATATAATTTTCCTTAAGCTACCTTGCTTTATAATAAGCTATTAATACAATGATTGGTTTAAAACAGTAAATTAAGTATAATCAAATGCTATAATCATATGACCTCGAGCACTCATTATTATGCTGACCTATGCCTCGAGATTATGTATTGAAACCTATGTCTCGGAACTATGTATGGAGACCTATGCCTCGAGACTATGTATGGAAACCTATGTCTCGGACTATGTATGGAACCCTATGACTCGAGACTATGTATGGAGACCTATGCCTCGAGACTATATATGGAACCCTATGTCTCGGACTATGTATGGAACCCTATGACTCGAGACTATGTATGGAGACCTATGCCTCGAGACTATGTATGGAACCCTATGTATCAGACTGTGTATGGAGACCTATGCCTCGAGACTATGTATGGAACCCTATGTCTCGAGACTATTTATGGAACCCTATGTCTCGGACAAGTCAAAATGACTCTGTGCCTGTGTAACTCGATAGCCTAGGTATGGAGCCTTATAGTGTGTGTATGAAGGTATGTGACCTATATATCAACTATTAGCGACCCGGGCTGCTGAGGGGTAGTAATCCAACTTCAAGGCGCTCAGAACGTTTGAAGACGATAGCCAGTCTCTTTGTGCCCAAAGTCCCTAATGTATGTTAATAATATTATTTAATTACCTATTTTCGCGATCTTTACTCGACGAAGTCGGGAGCAGAACTAACTGTTCATAGAGGAAACGCGCGTTTTTATACTTTCTGTTCCTGCGGCGTTACTCGGACATTTCCATAGTGATACTGTTGAGATCTACGTAATAGTGGTTTGACTTAACTATATAGCATAATAATGAGGCTCCGGTCTTTATCAACGCAATAAACATTTATTAAACAAATGGATATAAATACAACACACACCGATACTTTTCTAGGTGTATATTTCAACAATAAACAAAACCGCGGCAATGCTTACCGGAAATCTATGGACGCTATTAATATATTAACTAAAAGAAACAATGTTCCCAAAGAAACAAAAGGAAAGTAAAAACGGTGTTCGGGTAAAAATCGCCTGAATACGAAGCTTAACTTAAATATGTTCATATTATAAATATCGCAGCGTCCTTAAATCATTGCTTCTTTTTTTTAATGAGTTCATAGCTGTAACTTAATGCTCATTTATGTCTAAAAAAACAACAATATGTACCTTTATACATTAGGTGTTTTATACTTATATGTACACGAATTATGGCGTATTAAGCATAAGACTGATAGTACATCACTGTATCTTAAATCTCGCTTTTTGTGTACCGACTAGGCGATTGACCAGATAACTATGTAGGGGATGTTTTTTTGCGGATAATATTAAATATTCTCAGTTAAGTAAAAAAAAAAAAATTGTTAAGTGTATCACTGTTATTAAAACATGTTTGACGGTATTATTCCGAATGTAAAAAACACTTTTTCCTTGATTAATTCTGTTGTTTATTCCTCACAAAAACAAGTTACTGTTGAGACGTTTATATCCGTACTATTATCTCATAATTGTGGAGATATGAAACTAACATTCCAGAGTCACATTTAAGTACAATGAATAGTTGCATGGATTTCAAACTTCATTTGTCGGGACTGCTTCTGGCCCTATCATTAGGCACGTCTGGGTTTGATTAATCCTGACCCGCGAAGAAAAAATCCATACATCAATCTATAAACTATAAAATACGACATAGGCTTAAACGCTGTTAACAAAAACCATCACTAAAAGTCACGCAGTGTAAAGGCAGATTTGTTTGTTTGCTTTCTTTATCAACATGAACAAATATATTACACGGATAATTATTAATATATTATGGTTCTGCGGTTGTCAATGTGTATCAATGCAAGAAAAGCATTTTGTACCTAAAAAAACAATGTTTCCAGAACACATCTTGCTTTGAAATGTTGGCTATTGCTATAAGGAACATTGATTTTTTATTTGGTAATTGTAATGTACGAAATATTTTACGAAATTTTCGTTGATTGTAGAGTATTAATGGGGCTTTAATAATAAGTTATACAAAGCGATAACAAGGCTTTATAATGTAATCCATATCGATTGATGATTATCCATTACCAACACGACAATTACAATACTTATCTTTTTTATGAATGAGACTTTTTATCTTGTTTACATATAAAGACAATTTTTGAATGTTTGCCAATCGTTGTGACCTTTTTCAATTTTTCCATTTCCGGAAAATACTATTGCGAGGGTATACACATTGTTTCTCTTAAGAATTTGAAAAAACAAAACAAATATAGTGCAACAGTAAAGGCAGCATTTTACGTTATAAACAAGCTAAGCATTGATTTCCGTTCACAAAATCCATTTAAGGTTTATATTGTTACTGAATAAATGCGTAAAATGGTGAAATGAGTTGACGTTCAATCAGTATGCATCTTATATAACGTATTCATATGTACACACACAGTGTTATTTTTTGCTCATTCGTATATGTTACAGATATTTTCTCGTTGTCATTTCCTTTCATATAATTCGAAAGAACCAACACTCCTTTACAAAACACTTCCAAACTTGTTATAAAATAAGGAAAATATATTGTATGAAAACAAGTGTTTTTCTTTATTATACATGACACATTCGCAAAATGCAAAGCGTCAACACAATGTAAAGCGGCTTCGTGATCTTACCAATGTTGGCGAATAACCTGATATCGCAATAAGTAGTGTAATTAGTTGCTTCAAATTCACTACACATTATGGTTATTGAATACAATATCAAACAAAACTGCTAAATTATGTCTGTGTTATTAGACAAGTTTTCAAACATCAAGTAACACAATTGCGAACTATTTGATAAAATGAAAAAAATGTACATTCAATTGACATACACTATTGCGTTTTTAAACAAACACATAATAATATGTTATCATAATATTGTATAACATTGTTCAACTGTTGTTTTGTTATGCTATATGGTTTGACCTTGATTCAATATTGAACTCAGATCACACAGACAGTTGATTAATTTAAACCGATCTTATCTTGACAGTATTTTTCGACTTGGATATTTCAGTCTTTTCTTTTATATTGATTGGTAACCGCCGTTCTCACATGTTGACCTTCTTTAAGAGTCATAAATAATGGTTTTACATAAAGTTGACTACTAAAATAGAAACTGGTATGAAACTAAACCGTCTTTGTAAACATGGCATTAACTATAAATGCTCACTTCCGTTTAGGCCATAGTTTTATTTGAAAATCAATTGAACAATAATGAAAAAAGATATTAGGTAATGCAACATAAACAATGCATTCAAAATAGTTGTTCCAAGTTTATCCAAAATGTACTGGCAATTTGGTGTTAAAGTTTGAAAGATGATTGAGAGATCTTATAAAACAATATGTATACTTGTACAAGATAGAGATCTTATAAAACAATATGTATACTTGTACAAGATAGTTACTTGAATCATAAGAGGTTGTGGCAATTCACCTGTGTTAATACTATTAGCATCGCTACAATGAGATGATGATAGTATCAACGCAATTAAATGTGGTGATGATTTTTAAGTCTTAATGACCCCGGTGTGCAAAACTATTGAATTTATTCCTGCAATCGTTACAATAGCAAAAGCATTATGCAACCAATACATTTATTATACTGGCGAGGTGGTCATTATTATGATGAAAGTAATTTCAAAGCATATTTGATGAAAACAATGTTTAACAGCTTATTTCCTTTCTATCGTCGAAACAAAAAAAGATAAACCACTTAAAACACAAACTTCTGGGAGGCATATCTGATGAACATCAAAGATTTTAGCGGCATAAATATCATGAAACATCTTTTGAAAACGTGAATATCCTGAAATAATTAAGACTGCTTTGTTGCCTATAAACAAATAAGGGCGGACGTGGCGATTACTTTTTTTATTTTTTATTGTAAGGTTTAAAGCATTTTAATCAATATGTAAGTACCTGTAAATTATTCGAACTGCAAAATGGTGAAATTCATGCAATGAAGTCGGGAAATAAGAAAAACATCGTTATGTGTACCGTGTTTTGCGATTTGAGCTTTCTTTATGCAGATATATATTCGTTTATCAATTAGGGTGTTTACTCGTTCAGTTCACGTCGCAGTACTTGGAGTATCAATTACACAAGTAAACTTGATTTTACTTTTTGTAATCATTATGGGCAAAATGGATATTAAATGTTTATTTGTCAGCTAAACATGAGTCTACTAAAAGGTATTTTATAGATGCTTTTCTATAAGTTTCATAATTTTAAACTGTAGTCTTAACTTCGACGCTAGTTATCATTGTCTTGTTTTTATAACGCGATCATGTGGGATATATTTGGTCAGTTGGGTTTGATTATATTCATTCCATCTGATATAAATTAATCAAACCTTTTATTCGCATTCTTTTATTATTTGAACGAAACTTCCCAATTACAAAGTTAACATAAATACGTAAACAGTACCTTCACACCCATAGTATTCATTATTATATTTAATAGTTTCTTATGTTAGTCACTGTTTCACGTTTAAAGAAATGCAAATGCTTATCTACTGTTTTCGATGTATCTATGGTATAGCTCCTTTCGGTTTTAGAATTAAAATATTGTCAAATGTGATTTGAGACATGTTATAAAAGTACAATGATATTCTTTATAATACTGTTTACTACGCATGTGTATTGCCCTTTTTTCTGCAACCAATAGCTTAAAATATTCAAAACTACAATGGGTCTCCTTGGCACGTCTGAACTTTGATATGTGTGTTGTTCGTCACATATCCAATCTGGAACAGCCCAACGAAACATTCGGACAACATATTACATTGCACGGTAAAATACGTATGAATACTTATGGGTTGAAACAATTCAAGGTATAATAACGACGACGTTTCAAGACCATTTATTAATCACAGATACGATTATTCATGCTCACGCTCTTTTGTCAACAAAATAGTTTTGCGAGCCAACGTTGGTGCTACTAAGAGAAAATAAGCTGGCAAAACGTCGTATGCAGGAAAAAGATGTGCCTTATCTTAAATGTATCGGTTGCGTATCAAACGCTGTCTTAAAATGTCAGCGATTAAATGATATAATATTAACACAGGCGTTGTTCGTTTTTGTTAATGTATAGCTGTAGTGCGCCTTAACTGGTCAGCAAATATCTCATCCTACTAATTCTCCGAGGGCAGATCACTTAGTGAAAGGCTATAAAATAACATGATTGTCGACCATTTTACCTGGCCTTTTTTTTAGCAAATAACTATGTAACGAATCTTCTTCTGTAGACTTTAGTCTAAAAATGGAATGGTAGATACAGATTCTTGTCTTTATATGAACAGGCACGATGCACCGAAGCAAGTATTTGTTACCTAAATTTGTGTATACACTTGAGATAATAACGTTTATTTAGTCCATATGCAATGTGCGGTGGGTGTCCTCATGTGGAACAAAGGTATCTACGATGGCATAAACAGGACATCATAATGTACTGAACTTAAAAACCTCCATACAGACGTAAATTTTATTAACGCTCTTCAGACGTAAAAACTAACGGCGGAAAAGACTTTGATTTCTGAGTTGTAATTGCATAGGCAGTCATAATCGGCGAAAGTTGACGTCAAAAGATCCAATACGGCCAGAACGTGGAGAAACTGGGTCATTACCATATCTGTGTATTTTAAATCTTAAAAATAACAATACAAGTTGATCAATAAACACAACACATTTCCTTAAATATTAATTCTAAAATATAAATTAAAGTTGTTTTTTTGTCCCGTTATCTTAAGAAAGTATAAAATTTTAATTATTTACGGTGGTCGAAATTATGTACCTCACTTTTGACTGCTATATTTAAAATAAACACATACACACTAACTTATTTCAAATCAAAGAAATGAAATGAAGAATACTTGATATACTCACATTTAAGTATCTTCACAACTAGCTGCTTGGTTTTTATCGTGGCTAAATGAAGTGAAAATACTTTACCGACCGCGTTTTATTCTTAAGATTCAACTCTAATCTTTACCTCCGCTTTGGAACTAATTAAATACGGTGATGTTTTATTTGAAATAGCGTAAACAAGCGCCACATTTAGAAATATTCCTATCCCAGATACTATATCTACCAAAATTAGTGATACTTAAATTAATCATCGCAATCTCAAGTATGCGTCAGAGTTACGTTTGTCTGACACATATGTTATCATATTTTGCAATCGTGCCGTTAATGTCTCTAAAATAATCATATTCCCGTAAAATTAGGCCGATACATATAGTGTTCGTTTGGGTGAAACCAAAACAAATGAAGCTTACGTGGACATATTGAAGACAGTATGTTAACTTCGCCGCAAGCTAACCACTAATGTAGGGGTATTACATTTTTAAAAATAATAAACACCTCTCATTTAAGAATCTAGACTATATAAATGATAGCAATATCTTATAAAAAGACAGCCTAAGCGAAAGCTATTTTTATCGAAAGTAAGAACAGGTTATTCATGTAAAACTCAGTCGGAATATTAGCGGCCTGCGGTTACTTAAGCGGAAACGAGCTTTGTATTGCCTAGCTTCGCTATGAAACCGTTTATTTTTCTATTTTTGGTAAAGTTGACCATGACAACAACACCGCCAACCCAAGCAGGCTCTGCATAACTATATATTCATAAACAGTTCACCTCATTTTGGAAACCCCGCAAAGAGCAGGCATATGCATGGAGGATATCTAAAACTAACGAAGCCATGTCCGTGCCTTTATTCGAGACAATGAGATTTACATTCACAGATGGTTAAGGACAAACCTAATAAAGAAACATTTTTTTAAAAGGGCTAAAAAGCATTTGCGGTCATTATATCGCCTCGAAAATCGTATAGTTTATATGAAAAACTCTTAAACAGTGCCTAATACATTTCTTTGATGAGGATTAGGAGAGTTAGTTAAATGTGTAAACACTATTGTTTAAATAATGTTCTTAAGATGTTGTATGATATTTGGTGTATACAAGTATTTGTATCCTTGTCAATGTTGGTTCTATGTGCTACACCATGATATTATACATTATATCATTATGCAACTTACTTGCGTATATAATTATGCAATGTCCGCTTTTAAAGGTAATTTACACAAACTATTAGCGGCAATAATTACATGTTAGGGCCCGCTAAGCTCTATCGGTTTGCAACCTATATAGAAAATTTCATAAAGCAATTATTAATTGATTCGTCACCATGTCATTTAATAAACTTTTTAGTCGGTCAGACAATTTAGTGTCTTAACGGAAAACAATGCGCAATGTATGTACGAAGCGATACACGATATTTTGCGCGACAGTCCCGGCGACGCACGATATTGTAAGCGACAGTCGCGGCGACGCACGATATTTTGCGCGACAGTCTCGGTGACGCACGATATTTTGGGCTACCTACACAAGGGCGATATATAGTGTTAAATATATCGTGCGTCGCCGCGACTGTCGCGCAAAATATGGTGCATCGCCGCGACTGTCGCGCAAAATATCGTGCGTCGCCGCGACTGTCGCGCGAAATATCGTGTATCGCTTCGAGTGTCGCCCTTGATGAAAGAAGGGCGAGATTATAGATGACACTATCTGGATTCCGTAATAAATAGAAAATTGATGTATGCTATTTTATTTCCAGGTATCGGAAAAACCTCCTCCATCGCTAAGTAGTTCAGAAAGGCGAGAATGGTATCGCGAAAAGAAAAGGGCTATTAATAGGTCAAGAGTTCAGAAACATAGAAACAAATCAAATGAAAGAAAACGTGAACGCGATAGGTTTCTCGCAAAGGAACGTATGAAACGCTACAGACAGAGAAAGAGAGAAATAAATGCAGACACAAACATTTCTAGCGAATCTCTAACAAATCAAACTCCATTTCAAAACCGGATGCAGAAATGTAGGGCTTTAAAAACACTTAAAGATACAATAACCCCCTTCTCACCACAGAGGCGTGCAGCAATCTTGCAATCACTAATTGATTCATCAAGTCCGGTTTCTAAAACAACAAGAAGATGTCTGGAATTCAAACAAGTTGTACAACCAAGCGAAAACAAAACAAGAAATAAAGTGGCATGCGCTCTTTTAGCAGATGTATCGTCGTCAATTTCGTCGGCAATTGATAAAACATCGCCCACCGAGAAAAGGGTCAGCGCTAAACAGGCGGCGAGTTTCATTGTAGGAAATACAATTGAAAGTGAAAAGTTAAAATCTGCCCTCTCTAAATACACTAAATTCCCATGTAAAAACCAAAGCCCACATGTCAACCATAAGACGCGAGTGCACCATCCATACAGCAAAGGACTTCCATCATTTCTTAAGCACATCTTTTAAATATCCAGAATCGTCTTCTTTTAAATCTAGACATGACAAAGTAACATTAAAACAAAGATTATTTTTTTATGTAGCAAAAGACGATATTGACAGAAATCGTAGCAGTGGCAAAGTTCGAGCGGTCAAGGACAACCGGAAGGTTCACAGCATACGATCTGTACAAGGAAACTCAAACCAACTAATGATCAGACGGCAGTCCTGTTACTGTAGTATGTGCATAGCACAGATGTACGACAGGTGTATTTACATTGATATAATCGGCCAATGGAATAATATTAAATTGTAACATTGTGCATATTTTCTACACTGCCACGTCAGTAAATTCGTGTATGAGATAACAAGCTGTACTGTCGGTTTATTAAATGAGTCGCGTTCTGAGAAAACTGGTTTTAATTCATGTGCGTAAAGTGTCATCCCAGATTAGCATGTGCATTCCGCACAGGCTTATAACGGACGACACTTTCCGCTTTTATGGTATTTTTAGTTTCAAGGAAGTCCCTCCTTACCGAAAATAATGTTTAGGCGGACTGCACAGGCTAATCTGGGACGACACTTTACGCACATGCATTAAGCCCAGTTTTCTCAGAACACGACTCAAATAATCGTACCTATTTTTATTAACTGAACTTTGTGATGGGAGGCGTGGCAGCCTCTAACCTAGTTCTATAAATTTTTATGTATATCATATGTCAATGATAATGTTGTATATTTAAAATGGAAAGATATTTGCAGATCCGGTGTTCGTTTGTGAAAATTGCGCACTTTTCTAAATTAGTGCGCCATCGTCAGTATCTAATTAATCTAATTAATGAGTATGCTACTTACTTAGCTTTACAATTATACCCACGTGTAATTAACAAAAACAAGTTTAACACCATTAATTTCCACATCTTTATTTTTTGACCCAATAGTTACCTCCCTCGAACTCCCGCGAAGCTGTCAAATTTGATGGCGTGTCAATATTTACGCATGCGCCAGGCCGCCGGTCTATAATTAGATGTGTACATGCTGTCACTATACATAGGGAACTGTTTATTGTTTTCTATCAGTCATTCTTAAGATTTTGTATTTTGAAATGAAGTACTTTCAATGCTGTCCATTGTTTTAACTAAACTCGGAAATACTTGGAAACACGGCGTGAATAAAATGTATTATACATCCGTTTTGGAAATGAACGCAGTAAATATTTGTCTTTCTGAAGATCCTGTTAAAAATACTTTAAATATTGTTTCATAGACGCGTTGTACGATTTACTGACGTGTAACAATGATTGAACGAAGATGGAAAACTACCATTTTAACTAAAATATTTAAATGAAAGCAGTCCCGCGAGCTGCATAGAAAATGAAAACTCGCAACTTAGTTCAATCCCATGTATTTCCCCACAGCTATCGCGGTACACAATATAATAATAATAATTATTATGATAACAGAAGTAAATAGCATTATTTTTTTTATTTACTGATGTATCTTGCATGCTGTTTACATCGCCGAAAAAAATAACTTGTATAAATATACGGAATAGTAGCGAGTACTCTTGGCCAATTACTTACTGACAAAACCGAGGTTGTTTTACTGTTAATAGATTTTTATTTTATCCATTTTAATAATTAATAATGGAATTGTTAATGATGCATCAAACTGTAAAATGTACAGTCTAAAAATAAATAAAATAATATCATGTCCAACAAGTTGTTGATCTTTTGGCGTCCGCAAAATGCGTAGATATGCATCAGAACGTCATTAAAACGACGTTACGCCTATGTGCAAAATAGCGTGCGACGCACGCTATGTCTTCTTGTTTGTGATGTAATCTAATCAAATTATAAAATGCACGTGCTAAATTTTACTGAATAGTATAAGATATATTCTACCACGAACCGTGACTTGTTTTCTATATACAAAGAAGGAAATTACCGTTGGTTATTCTGCAATGAACCATGGGCGGAGACAAATGTTTTGAAAATAGTTCTGGAAATTCCTAGAATTAGTTCAGTAAAATACACGGGCTAATGCGCTATTCGGAAAGGAAATAAATTTCCGCGTTCTGCAGTTCGCTTTAACCAAAATAGTACTAAAAAGTCACACTTCGTTCATTTAATGTATTTTTGTTGCGGTTATTTCCCTTTTATTTGAATTAATAAGCAAAATATTTGTTTATGTTTACAGATAAGTGTGACGTCACTTTGATTGTCCTCGCACTGTTTATGAATGAAGTCGACGTCATTTGATTTTCATTGTTGTGGTGACGTCACGTTTTTAAGGAAAAGTGTAGGAAGTAATGTTAATATAATTATCATTTATAACCTTTAAATCGCGGTTGAATTATTAATAAAATCGTGTTCGAATCGAAATAATCGACGGGTAAGCGTTGGTTATTGCGGTAATTACCAACGGTTCGTCGTTCCGATGCTTGTTATCAAACTACTCGGTCCACGCCCTCGTGGTTTAATTACTACGCATCGGAACTCCATACCGTTGGTTATTACCGCAATAACTTACACGTCGATTCTTTCTTTAGTATATATTAATATAATTTGTTCTCCAATAGACGTAACGTGACTGCATGACGTTGACGTCACTTCCTATGTTTCATTTCACATTATACAATTAATTCAACACATTTATAGTATTAAAATTATTGAATTATTTAAAACTGACTTGTGTATGGTATGGGTGTCATTTAACGAATAACTATATGTACAAGATTATGTCCGTTAGCAACAAGGTAACCTTATCAAGACGAACTTGAAAGGCCCTTAAAATGCCACGCTGTCAAGGCATTGTCATTATGACCGTTCTGGTACAAAGGAACGGCTCCTCTTGTTGATAAGACACCACTTATACGTTCCACCAATTTCCCTTCAGTTTAGCAAGTCGTTCAAGGCCAATGTCTTAATGTAAGTTTACATCCATAGTTCCTAATCCATCCGTAAAATGCTAATAAACACAATTGCATTCGTTACTTGTATAGCATACATGATAGTCGTTTATTTGATATACGCAATTGGCGCTACGACAAACATACGCTATGTTCTTTTTTATAATTTAAACATAAATCATGTCTAAATTTTACCGTCGGCGCGCTAAAAAATGTATATATTGAAAAACAGTATTTCAGAATTCTTAACATTTATTGTTCCTTAAATGTTACTGTATCGGACAATTGTAAAGAACGTTCATAGTACGCATTGAATGAATGAAATCATACGGTAAATACTCAATTGCCATTCTTTAATGGGCCTTAAAGATGTCATATTGGCATAATGAGAACACACATAATGGTTTGCTTCAAGAAATGTATTGCTACGCCCTCATAGATATCTTATCTGCAAAACGTAGTCCCCTTATCATGAATTGTTCCCTCATGTGTACGTTGTATGCAACTGCTAGGTCCACACAAAGTATTGCGGCCAATAATGGTAAATCTGAACGTTTTTCTGCTGGCTTTTACTTTGATCGTGGTTAGGTTCGAATGCAGCAAAGCAGATCGCACGAACAATGATGTCGCTGTTCTGGAGCGACTTTTAACACTGGAAAGGGAGCTACATGAAACGAGAATTGCTACAGGGATGCTGACAATGGAGCTACGTGAGTCCAAAATTGAACACGCAAAAGCTATACAAAAGCTTAACATAAACCACGACAAAACTACGGAAAAGCTGAGAAAGGATCTAAGCGATACCAGTGCAGAGCTGAAAGCTATTAAAAACATTTTTAATGAACGTGCGTCTACAACCTATGGGCTCAATGAATCGAGGTAAAGTATTACTCTATTAATTCCCTATTTGAAATATCCGCTTACAAACATCTGATCATTTGTTGATAATTATGCATAATGCTAATGGCATTTTTTTTTAAGTGGCAATTTACGACAACAACGTTTTATTAAATTTCACATTTGCCTAAATCATTTTTTTTTTATGAATTCTCCTGCTCAATTGTTGATTCAAACCGGGTTTGCGAGTAAACATATAGCTTGCTTATCATTCCTTTTCAGCAGTGTCCACAAAATATCGAATGCAGTACTTGCAAGAGGTAAGATTTTTAAATTTAAATGCTTTCAATTGCTTCTACCGACACCATTGTTGTATATTTTAAGAATAAACAAAAGTTATTTCAGTATAATATGGTCATTATAGTCCAAAGCTTTCAAACGCGATTTTGGAATTCAAGCAAACTAATATGGGTGCAATTTTGAGATTTGGCTGTTTATTGTGTACTTATGTGGTGTGTGGCTTTCCTGTGTCGTGCTCCTTGTCACGTGTTAAACAATAAGGTTCAAACTAATGACCCTCCTACATTGCTTGGCAGATTTCCATTGATCTTTTGGGAATGACCATGCTTGACTGTTTTATAAAATTGCTCAAATCGTTTCGTTTCAAGGGGAAACTTGAACTATGTTTTTTGAAACCGCAAGTTCATAGGTTCATTATTTAGTTAGTTATATTAAATAATGGTCATCGTAGAGTTTGTTTTAATCATTGCCTGGTGATAACTTGGCCTGTCCTGTATGCATGTAGTAAAACGTTTAAAAAAACATAGGTTTTTGTAAAAACTTAAAACTATTCTCATCTGAAATCCTAATGCCCAGACGATTGTTATATAACACTACCAGGTATATTCTACATGTACCAATTGTGTTGGAATAATTCCCTTGTGGTCAAACTTGGGTCATTTGTTTTCATTTTAGGGAAAAACAAAAAGTCTCGAATGAAAACACAGAGCACAGAGATTGGGTATTTGACATGTAACGTCATATTGTGTTTTTTTTCTGAAATAATTAAATATTGACGTAGTGAACAAAACTTCCATGGGTAGCTCGTTGTCCTTAATGGACAGAGTAAACACTATACAAGCTATGCTCACTATAGTATCACAATGTTATTTTACGTGAGAGAATACTTGCCATCATGGTCTTCTTGGAAAAGGTTTACCAAATTGCTTCTATGAACTAGAATATAACACATACACGGACAGATTCCCCAACTTTCATGATACAACTTTCGAATAACATGATAAGTTAAAAAAGAATCTCTCTTCGATCTTAGTCAATCAAATTCACTTATATCGTATACAACCGCCCTACCTGAATCTGATGTAGTTGGAGAATGGCATCAGACAGCATTTCCAGACCAATTACCACACACATTATGTGACCAGGCTGAAAATCGAACTTGATATCCTACAATGTGTTGTCCATAGATATATAAACTGAACTAGCCGACATGCTGGCTTATCTTGTAAATGAAGAAACTGATATGTGTTCCATCGGCTCATTCCGACGCCTTTATAACCATTATAACGGTTATTTTAATTAATATTTTTTTAAACAAAAGATATTTGTTCCAGCCGCGAGGCAAACTGGCACCTATGCATTCACGGCATATTTGGATCATACCATCCAACATCTGGGCATCGACCAGACAATAATATTTAACCAGGTCCATGTGAACGTTGAAAACGCATATAACCGGTTCTCAGGTATGGGTTTGTCTATGATTTGAAAGGTTCACGTATGAACATGTTTTTAAAAGTTATCATGGTCACAAGTGGACTTTTATTTTAGATTGAACTGATTCATTCTAAGCTTTTAAAAAAGCATTAACTGCTTTACAAGTTCTCAGTTAGAAAAACATGAAGTGTTTAAGTGAAATAACTATTGCTTTTATATTTCAGTCAACTTACTTTAGTTTTGAGGATATCTTGAAAAGAAAAAGATGACTCGATGTTTATCTTAATAGACAGAGAGGTCTCATTAAGGGCATGTACAATGCAAAAGACCAATAACTCTTGCTTCTTCATTTGTTCAGGCATTGCCCTTTGTGTTATATGTCTGTTTTAAAGCATGTCCGGGACATATTATAATAGCTAAAAGACTTGTATCGGTAAACATAACACTTCATAGGTAGGTAAACCTCAGTGAGGCGATATGCAGTGAACAGGAACCCTGGTTCTAGATCCCTTGGTTTTATACTTCTGGCCATTTGGTAATGTTTATACTTAATTATTATCCTGAGCATATATCAAAAATAAAAAAAGATGTCAATCATAAAATGTATATGTAGGCTGACCTCAAATAGGGAATGTGCACGCACACAAACCATACCCCTTGCTCCGCTCGTTTTAGGTCGATTACTATTTGCTAATGTTGTCCATCAATTTTGTCCAGAACATAATCAGAAAAACTTCAAAACTTGATCCTCCGTACAAAGGTACATGTTATCGAGGGGATTTGCAGTGCAAATATTTTGTCGAAAAATAACTCGTTTTATTTTCTTATTTTCATTTTGAACGGAACATACTTGAAACTCATAAGACGTTGTAAAATTTAAACGGTATGCAGACCTTTTTAAGTGGATTGGGTATGTTTAATATATTAATTAAGTTTTTTTTTAGAATATCGTTCGTTCTGCTTTATGTATTACTTTTACATTATTAAATGTGCATGTTTTACGAGGTGTTAAATTGACATTTAATTGGCATATAGATCTAAATGATGGCAAGTACGGTGTACAAGAAACATAAGTCCGACTTATATTTTCACATGTATCGCCCTTGTGAATAGGAGGTTTAAAGGTGACGCGTCATAGGTATCATGTTTGAATTGTTGCCAAACAGTCTTTAACTAATTGTAAAACTAAACTTCATATGCCCTTCGACAAAGCGGTATGGGGGATATTTCAGGCAACACAGTAACATAACTAGTTATTTGTGTTTGCATCCGTGAAATTTGGCTCATCTCCATATGAAGGGTGCTGTCTGGAGGTGTTGTAGCTACATAATTGAATATCATAGATTGTTTGTATATTTACACTTTAAATTTTAACGTATATTGTATATGCGTTATCAAGCTTAAAGGTTAGGGTTTTATTTATGCGTGAGGTCTTATCTATGAGTTAATAGGTTTACAGAAGAGGTTATATCTATGCGTAAAACAGGTTTACAGGTGAGGTTGTATTTGTGCGTGAACAGGTTAAACGGTGAGGTTGTATCTTTTCGCAAACAGGTTCAAAAAGGCGGATTTATCTAAGCTCAAGGGCATTATAGGGATTGCAATAATTAATACAAAAAATACGTGTACTTGTGAATGTTAAAAGACTCAACATTGCATGACAGTTTTCTGATCGGAAAATTATATATTTAAAAGGAATCAAACAATACTCCATATTTATAGTCAAAAGTTTTGGAACATAAATTGCCTTCTAATATTTAAAAGACTTGTTCCCTCGCCTTATCCTGTATATTGTTCCCCTGTGTTCTGACATTCGACAGAGGTCACAGTGCAGCGACTATTACAGGTGGATATTAACATATTGAGGAAACTGTGCAGTAAAACATTATTAGTTAGCCGAGAGAAAAGATGAAAGATATAACATAATATATTTCATGGGGAATCAATACACTAAGGGGAATGCAATATAAAGGGGCCGAACATGACATTTCTAAATAAGGCCTTTAACACATCTATTTCGGCAACGTGTACGGTGGCTGTTTCTTGCATCAGAGCAGCATTTCTCCAGAAGGCCCTTCAAGCGCTCAGATTTTATAACAAAGCATGTTGTCGTCCTTTCGTGTTTTAAACATGTTGGACAAAACGCACAATTCGCCAGAACGGTATGACAGAAATAACCCACCATATAATGTGTGAATGCGCGACAAAAAACAATAGCTTCATGACCTGTATACCAAGTAGTACATATCTCGACAACAAGAAGGCGTTCATCAAACATGTACAAGTAATAATTCACCAGCGAAAAGCTTTTCAAACTTTGAACGCAGTAAACAAGACATAAGACAGACACGTCAGTTTTGAATATCATTGTGTTAACTATGAAATTTTCAATTTAAACAGGAATTTTCACGTGCCCAGTCGACGGAACGTACGTCTTTAGCTTCTTCGTCTCTAACTATTACCGGAAACAAGTGGTCGCGGAGTTGGTAATGGATGGCAGAAGGATGTTGCATGCAATAGCTGATACGGATACCCAACCCTCTGACCATTTTGAAGTCCAAGGAGGGAACCTTGCGGTCTTGAACTGTCCCAAAGGATCCGGCGTCTGGGTGACCAATAAGCGATATGCGGACTGCCAAATTTCAGCCGCCGATGACGCCCGATTTGCTTCGTTTTCTGGTTTTCTTCTCAGTTAATATCAAATATTCAAGTACAAGTCTTCCCATCATGCCGAAAAAAATATATTCGTAGAAAAAAATCTAGTGTATTTTAAACATATAAAACAAATAATGATTGATTTAATAAGAAATCTATAATGAGCCTGAAATTGCAATCATTACATACGTGAATTCTTAAATAATGCCAGAAACACAAATTGTTGCCGCTGGACAGGCCTTCTGATTAATATGAAATATGTTTCGTCTGTAACGTAATAATTCGAATAAATTTAGTAAGTGTGATGCCTTTGAATTTCCATTAACACAGCATTAAATCAAAAGACAACCATTCGTTAATCTGATCGCGATGGCAATGTTTGTTTCTGTTTCACAAAATCTTCTCTTGTGGAAGACAAATTAATCAACTAGATATATCCCAATATGTGTACACGTAATACTATTTCGCAAACACAAATATGCAAGTCCACATGGAAGGTATAACGTTCAAAGAGACACAACTATGTGTAGGTATCAATATGTGTTCGTATGTACGGGTCAATGTCTGGCAATGTCGATTTCCCTGTAGCGACCCGGAAGCATCGACAGACGATTCTTAAAATTGCAACAAAGCGATAGTTACAAACCTCCAGATCCATACATAGATGCAAAATCAACCAAACTATCTCCATTGTAGCATTATTTAGCTGACTCTGATAACTAATAATGATCTACCAAGTGGCTATTCAGGATTTAACAATAACACGCGCATGTTAAATCTGGAAAAATAATACAAATGTTGTATCATTCCAAGTTATCGATGAGACGTTTAAGAAGAGGAACTTCATGATTTCAAAATAATTGTCAATTTGTAAACGGAATATTAAATTTAGAATGTACTAATCATGTTAATGTTTGGCCAACAAATGTGTACCTAACTTCCGAACGTACCAAATATTAAGGGTATTGTAAACTGTTCTTTACCCGACATAACACGTACATCATGTGTTTTGCGTTATGCTGAATAAAAAGCTCAGCAAATAAAGTTTGAAATCATCCACACACAGAATTGCGGTAAAAATGAAAGTCAAAACGATAGAATAAAAGCAAATATTTCTTATAAAATCCTTTTCGTCCGTTAGTCCGTTTTAAATTTTGCATTTTCTCACATCCTCGCCCGCATCCGTGCCCACTGAATTATAACTCTACGAATCTAAACAAATTTAATTTAGGCTATTGATCAGAATGACTGAAAGACAACTTTATCTGTTTATTTAAGAACATCCGACGCGCTTTTTTCTCATAGTAAGTTACCTCTTGACTCCAACGTTGTTCTTAAATCTTTTTTGAACGTACACGATGCAAAAGTACCTTTTTTCCGCGATTTGAATGTCTGTATACTGAGTTTGCCCATGTTTAGTTATTGAACAAGCGAAACAGGTTCATTCCGCCAAGTATGTCATTGTTTATTATCCTCTATATAATACGGTTGCATAGTAAATGTCAAACAATATAAACATTATTACTGGAATCGGAATGGCTGTTCTGAAGAAAACAAATATCTAAATGAAAATGAGTCATAAATTATTGGTGTTGCTTTTACAAAACTGTTACGTTAAGTTAATATGAGCCGCGCTGTGGACAAAAACGGATTTGATGCATGTGCTTAAAGTATCGTCCCAGATTCGCCTGAGAAGTCTGCACAAGCTTATTTTGGGCGAAACTTTTTCGCACATGCATTCAACACGGTTTTTCCTGAGCGAGGCTTATATGGAAGTTTTTTTTTTTAAGTTCTAAGAAAATGCGTTCGATAGTATGTGAGTTCTTGAATATACATGGGTCATAAATCTGTTACAAACACAGCATAATTTTGAGGGTTTAGGAACTGACCGGACGGATTGACAGTCGAACGGACGGTACAAGAGGAAAATGTCATCCTTCCGAGGTATAAACAACTACACGAACTCACAGGTATATAAACACACGTACCCTCATACAATGAAGATTTATTAAACGTATATAATTTATAAAAACAGTACGTTTATCTTGTGTCGCGTGACAAACGTATGAGTGTTGCATTTTAATATGAAGAAGTGAAACATATTCGCCCTATTCAAGCACACTGGGATATTTGGGTTGTTATAGATCAGCTTAAATAGTGTCTCTTTTTCTTGAGGTTTTGTTGTGTCATATTGTGGGATAGTTGTAGCGCACAACTCAGGATGTAGTATTGTAAGAGTGATGAGAGACAATTACAATATAAGTAAGCATTCGAATTTTTACAACTGAGATGTTTTGGGTATCATATTAAAATGAAGTCATTTCAGTTAGATGCCATCTGTAAATATTTGCGTTCGTAAAGTTCTCCCAAATGCATTTCATTATAAGGCGTATATTTACTAATTCAATATTTCTGAAGTAAAGTTACGCTCTTGATCAACTTCATGTTACTCGGAATACTTGGCGTTAGTATCATGGTCGCTCTATCATACCTCTGTGCACGTGTTTCTTGATTACTCAAACATTTCAACTGCCCAAAACTAAAGAAATACAATTATAAGTAAATTGAGTGTGAACATCTGTACCCGGGTGCTGTTTTTTCATAAGTTTTTGTGACATAAACCAGCAAATATTTAGGGCATTTGTATAATTCCTGCTGTGGTAACGTTTTGCTGAAGACAAGAAGTCACTATTTAAACGAAAATTTTTCACAGAATATTCTATGTGAATCGTCAGTGCAAAGTTGATTAATTAACGTACTTGGTGTAGAAATAAGATACAAAAATATGTGTTTCCCCTTAAGTGATTTTGGGAGACCTATTCCTGACGTCTGTATACGCAACGTCAAAACTAGGTCTAAGTTTGCAAAAAGCCAGAAAAGGTCGTCAATCGGACGCAGCGTAAATTCCCATGCCGCCATACCGCACGTAGACAATCCAGACGCTGGTGCGAGCTAGACAATACACGACTGACATGTTGCCTCCATAAATGTCAAAGAACGGATGGCTGATTTAGGTGTTCTGTTCTTTAAAAAGTTATTGAAGCAGAAATCACCATTAAACAATTGGTTGAACATGGTTCTTTAAGGGCTCAAAGGTTCAGGAAAACATACTTAATCTGTGCAAACACCGTTATACTCACAATCGTAAGTACAAACCGCTCAAATCGAGCGATCTAATCATATGCAATCTAAGTTTACTATATTTATAAAATATATGTGTTACATATGCGTAAAATTATCGGGAGCTTTTGAAATAACTCTCATGTCAGCCATACGATAAGGTAATTAGTTTTCGTGACTATAAATGACTGTCCCGATTTTGGAGCGGCACGAACGACAGACAATTGCTTCAAACCACGTAAACCATTTTCACCCTATCGTATAGGATAGGCCCTGGCAAGCTTTGACAAGTGTACAATATATTATATTGAGAGCTGCTACGGGCGAGTTTCTGTCTTTAAAACACATATAGTAAATATTTTGTTGAATGGATTGGAAAACAATTATACATTTTTACTGCGACATGTATAAATACTATAGGAAAATATTGGTTTAATGTAATATAGTTGTTGTTTGTCTTACACATAGGATTCTTTATGACATATGCTGTATATTGTTTCTTTGAATATTGCGGTACTACTACTGATATTATATCTTACACTAGTATACTTAATGTATAGGTCTTTTGTCTGAAATGTATTATCATTACATTATTAACTGCACTTGCTACATTGCACTGCATAGTTTAAGAAATAGTACAGACAACTCGAATGATATTACCCCACATACAGCAAACAAATGATATCGGACTCTCTGTGTTGTCACTATAAGCATAGAGGCCCTCAATGGAATTGTGTTTATAGACTTAATTAGAGATTGAGCATTCTAATACTGTATACAATATATAAGTGTTATCTTATATTTTTGCGATACTCGCGGTAACGTGACTGCATGATTATGACGCCACTTTTTGTGTTAAAGTTAATTCAAACTATTAATGCTAAACACATGTATAGCATTTAAGTAATAAAATTATACAATTATTCAAAATTGACGTGTGTATGTCAAATTGTAATAATGATAAGACATGTTGCATTCTACGAAGAACTATACTTACAAGACTTTGCCCGTCATTAATATGAGAACATTGTATTTAGACGTACTTGAAAAGGCTCTTTAACTGCCATGCTTGCAAGTTATTATCATTATGACAGTTTTGGTACTAAGGAAGGGCTCCTCTTGCTGTTAAGGCAACAATTGTATGGTTGCCCAAGTTCGCTTCAGTGACATGAAACACTGTTTAACGCAAAAGGTTTAATGTAAGTCAACGTCGATAGTTCACAATCGAGTCATAAAATGCTAGGAAACACAATTGCATCAGTAAATTTTATAACATACATGGGATTCTTATTTTTATTATTGCTCTTTTTCATAATAAAACATGGATCATTTCTTCATTTTACTATCGCAGTCTGACTTTAGGCACATTGCAACAAATACATAGTTTGAAAGACAATATTTTAGATTTTTTACATTTGGTGTTCGATTCATTGAATGTTATTTGGTATGATAATTGTAAATTAGGCCAAAAATGCTTAGTTCGTTCGCAAGAAGAAGTTGGACGCGTTACTTTCAGAAAGTATAGCGTGAGCGTATGTTGCTTTAACTAAAATAAACGTAAACAGTTCGGTAGGTACACATTCACCAATCTTAAATGGGTCTAAAATACGCCATATTGTAATCCAGATGGGCATAATGGTTTTCGTCAAGAAACTTATTGATAGGCTCCTCATATCGGAACCGCATAATATTGTATCCTTATCATAAAATTGCTCCCTTATATAACGTTGTCAGCACCTACTAGTTACACACGAAGCATTGCGGCCAAACATGTTGAATCTGAACGCTTTCATTTTGGCCGCGGTTTGGATATCATGCGGCAAAGCAGATTGCATGAACAAAGATGCGGTTTTGGAATGACTTTACACGATGGAAAGAGAGCTGTATGAAACGAAGATTGATAATGCGAAAGCTACAGGAAAGCTGGAAAAGCAGCTGAGCGAAACCAGAGCGAAGCTGACAATAAAGCTACGAGTCCAGAATTGAGCACGAAAGAACTACTGGCAAGCTGGAAAATGAGCTGAGTGAAACAAGAGCAGAGCTCAATGCTTTCAAAAACATGTTAAGTAAAATTGCGTCAACAAATCATGGGCTCAATGAATCGAGGTAAAGCATTAAGAAGGTTTCAGGCTATGATAATTGTATTGTTTCCTATTAAAAATGTTCGCTTACAAACATATTATCATTTGTTGCGATTATTGTGTATTAAGCTAACGACATGTTTAAGTGGCAATTGCCGTAACATATTATTATTAAAATACACACGACAATTTATTGATTTATGAATCCTCCTGCTCATTTTTGTATGCAGTGTCCACGAAATGCCAAATGCAGTTTTTTCACGAGGTAAGTTTTTTTTTTAATTTAAATACTTAAAACTGCATTTATGGACCCCATCGTTGCAGATTACCAGAAAACAAGAAGTTGCCAATTCAATATAATTATATTTTTGAATTCAAAAACATACAAACAATGCGTCGTAAAAACATGTCTTGCGCGCAGGACTAGCCTATCCGCTACGACGTTATTTAACATATATATAAATATATATATATATATATATATACTGACGGAAAAAAGTTTAGCTACATGGTTAATGTTACGGTATAAGAAATATCAAATGACCTTGGGCTTTGTTTATCATTTCGTTGGGGTGTTGATCCTTAAATCGGTTCAATATGTTTTCGTGTGTAATACTGTTCCTTGAAAGCATAAGGNAGAAACATGGTCAATCAGATAGTGGCTGGGTCCAATGTGAATGTTCATGCAGTTGAGGGGGTTGGGAAAACGACCATAAGAGATATCATAGGAAAGTCGGTCTTTGCTTATAAATTCACGAGAAAATACAGAGCCAAAGTTCTTGGGAATAGCTTGGCTGTTAAGATCGCTTCTGACTGTGCTTTTTATCCTGATCTTCTGTTCCAGCGTTTTCTGGTGGTGTCAAAATCTGGAGATCCTTCCCTTGCATTCGTATTGTCTTATGAACTGAGCTCCCATCCTGCTGCCTTCTTTGAAGCAAAGAACATACTTTGTACAGCAGATAAGCCTCAGATCGATCAGGCAATTTGAGAGTATGCTGTCGACACATCATGTGAGGCTGTGATGAACTGTATTCATGAAAAAGATGCATGCTGTTGGCACTTCGCCGCATCGTTGACCATGGAGAATGGCGACTCATATAACGCAATAGCCGAGTCATATGTAGATTCAGAAAAAGGCATTACGGACAAGCGACACTGGTGTTCGATGGCTACGAAAACGGTCATTATAACAAAGACAAAACGCACCAAAGACGATGAAACAAACGTGAATCACATTGTGAGTTTCCGCAAAGAAACAGAATTCTCATGTAAAAAAGGAAGACTTTTTGTTTCATGACAGAAACAACGCCGGCATGATCGCGCTGTTCAGCATAACTCTGACTAAAATGGGATGCTATGTAGTTCTGTCTTAAGGGGATGCAGACGTTAAAATTGTTCAAGCAACAGAATAACGATCCCGTCGTAGCACCACAACGTTGGTGAGCGAGGATACAGATTTGCTCATCTTGACTCTGCATTACTCCGAAAGAGACAATACGACCATCTACTTCCGCTTTGATGTAAATAAATAGTCAAAGGAACGCAAAGTGTATGATATTTTAACCTTTTGAAAGAACTCGTGATTATTAAGGCTGTAATTTATCTTCAATGATTTTCAGCAACGGTAAAAAATGAAATCTACAGAAATTAGTAAAACCTGATCCTATCTTGAAGTTATGTGCTAGTTCAATCTCTCTTCCAAAGGTCGTAAATTGGATTTTATGATTATTCAACTCCTTAGTGATAACCTCAATTTGATTAAAGTGTTCACTGTCTCCTAAACTATGGCGTTTTACATAACAACCATAACATTTAAGTAAAACGTTATGGACTTGTGGTCCTTCGTATTGTGTCGATGGCAATTTGGGACTACGTGTTGGATTTCTGTGTAACATAATTAGCTTACGTTTTGTCTGATGATATAAATTTGATATGTATGTGTTATTTGCTCTCTGAAACCTCGGTATATACACCAAATTTATAAATTTGAGTGGATAGTAAGATAGTTATATTTAATGAGCATATATAGGTTTAGGCAGCTATCTTGGTGGCAATTTTGGACGCCATGTTGGATTTGTGTGTACTATTGTAAACTTAAACAATGTCTGATGATTTTAATGTGTTCATTGCCCCTGAAACATATATATAGACACCAAAATCGTCAAATTTGAGTGGATAGTAACATAGTTATGATCATAAATAGGTTTTTGCGGCCATCTTGGCGGTCATTTTGGACGCCATGTTGGATTTGTGTGTACTATTGTAAACGTAAACAATGTCTGGTGATCTTAATGTGTTCTTTGTCCCTTGAAACCTATGTATAGACACCAAATTCATCAAATTTGATCGTATAGTTACATAGTTATGATCATGAAAAGGTCTTGGCGGCCATCTTGGCGGCCATCTTGTAAAAAACATCTTTCCGGACCTTCTACCAAGGATCAGTTAAAATACATTTTGTAGCAACTGTTTGGTGGTTGAAGGTATTTTTTTCATATATTGACCCTACTACAGTAATGTAATTTTTTGTTGAATTCTTATTTACCCCACCCGTCTTTTAATGGGAATAAAACAACAACGCCGTGTCCGTTTTAGATGAAAATAGCATCAATGTAAAAAATATTAATGCCCGTACACTATACAGCTATAAGAAAGTTTGCACTCACTTTCAATTGTTATGCCTCTTTTCGTCTTTTTTTATACTTTTTTTTTGTTATTTTGTTCATTTTTGTCGAAAAATATGGCAGAAAGTGGCATATTTTGCGAAAAAACATGTTTTCCATTGTTTATTACTTTCAGACTTATTCAATTTCAGAAAATGCAGACTGAAAAACAGATAATTGTATTTTTTATCATTTTTGGCGGCCATCTTGGACGCCATCTTGGATTACAAAACACGTATCATCACGCGGCACGTCAACCCAAAATTTTCTGACACTTCAGACATTTACCTAAAAAATGATATATAAATCAGCTTTCAGTCTTTTGTGCACACTGGAGGTGCCCAGGGACTGTACTAGTATGTATTTCGTGTGCTGTAAGATACGGAATATACCATGGTTATAGATATAAAATGACCAGTGTGCATAACAAGGCCAACTATTAACCATAAAACAAAAACTCATGTTAAAAAGTGCTCTTTTCAAGAAAAAACATACTTTTTACAACGTTTCACACCTGTATTTAAACACAATTATGAGTAAACAAACCGAAGCAATGTGGACACGATTCCATTACACTTCAGGGCGCCTGCAAGTTGTTTTACATCCTGACAAGCTATGTTAGCACAGCCAACTTCTTTTGGATGTTCTGCGAGGGATTCTATCTTCATCGGCTGATCGTACATGTATTCTCTATTCCAAACACCTTGGTGCAGTATTACATTTTTTGATGGCGTAAGTGTAAAGTGATTTTCTAAAATCATTTTCGATGGCTCATTTGTTATTTAGTTTGAACTTGAAACTTAAAAAGTTGTAACTCTGTTGCTCTGGTCTCCTTTCAACCATTGAGTTATAAAATAGTAATTAAATTGAATGCGTTTTAATTCCCTTTTATTACTGTTTAATTTGAGTTGCAATGCTGTGAGGTTAAATTTTATTAACACTTATATGTATCATGAATATTGCTGGGCCAAGTGTGAGGTTGAGCGCTCATTAACTGGTTTAAACCCCCAATGCTTAGCATTGACCGTTCCAAGGTGGTGACCCCAGCTTTATTCTACTATGTGTATATGTTGTTTCGTTTTGTGCCGTACTGTACCGTTTTGACAATTGGTTCCTTGCCATAAATAATGGACCACAGAGGTGTGTATGATAAAACTGCAATACTGCTGCAGCTTCTGGAGTTTCACTTCTTCATATTGAACATTATTGCTTACGTCAGCTTATTATATATGTCTCTTTAGTGGTGTTTAATCATGAAGGCAGATTATTCAGTTAATTCATTGCAGGTGTTGTCGCTTTAACATGCACCAGATATTTGTAGATTTTCCGAAGTAGCAAACATTCGATAATTTAACATTTACTTATTGCTTTATTACTCAATAATCTTATTATCACACTATGTGATTCTTAATTGGGCATGTCGTCTTTACTTTAATTTTAATTAATTGTTATCGATCGCGAAAAAGCTTTTAAAACGCATGTGTCGAATTCCCAAATTCAATACACCAACATAGCAACACACGCTGTTTATGCTTACAGTTATATCCTGGGTACCCAGTATTATCTACGCCATTGTTCGTGTGTCCCATGAGGATTACAACGTTAGGTAATTTAAACATGTGTTGGGAAAATGTTCGTTGCGTTAATATTACAGAAAAAAAATTGTGATTGCACCATTTTGAAGCACACATTTCATTTTATATAGCAAACCAGACGAAAACGAGAACAGGAACTTGTTTAAAATTGTATACATTTTTATACATTTTTAGACTCTCATCAAACGCCCTATATTTGGGACTTAAATGACAATAAATTAGTTAAGCAAATATACAAACAAATGTTACTACCCAAGTAACATATTGATTTCATAGTTAGTACATTTATTGTAGTCAATATATAAATTCATGAAAAACATAAGGCTACAATAAATTCGGAACAAAAACACCACCAACAACACACAATGTCATGACGGTTCATCTTTTCATTATAGCTGCTGGGTCTATAATATCGGCGCATTCCAATGGTTACTGTACACACCAAACCTGCTGTACGTGTTGGTAAGTGACATTTAACCTGGAACTTTTTGAAGACGGTAACAGTATTTGTTTTCTAAGAACAACGAGATCATCTTTAAAGTTTGCAATGAGATCGCCAATGCGGTTTTATCAACTGAAAAAAAAAACACCAAGAGAGATACAACCGTCAAATAACTTTTTACAGATCTTGTCAGTGTAATACATTTTCAATGAATTACTATTTTTCGCTCGTATAACGTTCTCTCTCAATATACATTTAACAATAATGTAACACAAACTACACGTTAGGTTAGAAGCCACGTAAAATAAAATCAGTCGGTAACAAAATGTGTTACGTTTATGTAAATTATATAGGCATGTTGGTCCTTATAAGAAATCCCTTATAATATTCTCGTTAAAATAATAAGTGTTTTAAGGTAATGCTAACAGAGTCTTCTAAATCTTATTCAAGTTAAGAATAAGAAAAATTTACGTCAAACGTATCCTAATATGTTACGTGAACTAAGAGTCCTCAACGAGTAAGTAAACATTAAGTAGATTAGTCATCACATTAATTTCCGTCTGCTAAAGCCACCATTGCGGCGCCAATCATCTTTCATGGGTATTTTACTTAGATTATGTTCCATTACTTCGACGGATACGTAAGACGTTAAAGCTAACTAATTTGATATCTAGACCGGTCAATGTTCTCAAATCCATCTATTACTGATGTAAGGGTAACGACGGCATTAGTGTGGTATAAGAATATGCGAGCTATACAAAATAAAACAAACGCTTACATGTCTTAATGTATAACGATATTTACTAAAACAACTACACGGCATGAATTGCCTCGGATTCATTGATGGTGACGCATCTTTATGTGACAGACATTGCATTTAAGAAGATAACGGGTCTTGTCACAATTCTTTTGCTGTCAAAGACAATTAGCTTCAATATACAATCATATCGTCATGTCTTTGCAAAAAATAAATGTTTTCGTATTGCACATATACATGTACGATTTTTGAGATACAAGTACAAATTATATTGATGGAAAACGGTAAATATTTAAATACTGAAGAAAAGTTAGTTAGAAATTCAATAGTTCTGGAGATAGCTATATGCTCCAAAGATGCATTTTCATTTTCACGTACATATTTTTTTCAACAGGCAAATGTGGTGTTTCTCGCCAATATACTGAGGATTTTATGTTCGAATCTACAAGCTCATCCGAATGAACCAAATAATTACAGGTAATTGTATTATTTAATCTCATTATTTAGAGACGTAAAACCTTATACATATTTGCAGTCTCCTTCGATTATCCAGATTGAGTGAACACAATTGCTTACAATCATTCTAGTGTTCAATATGTGTCGTGTTCTGAGAAAACTGGGCATTATGCTTGTGCGTAAATTGTCATACCAGATTAGCATGTGCAGTCCGCACAGGCTAATCAGGGACGACAATTTCCGCTTTTATGGAATTTTTCGTTTAAATGATGTCTCTTCTTAGCGAAAATCCAGTTTAGGCGGAAAGTGTCGTTCCGGATTAGTCTGTGCGGACTGCACAGGCTACTCTGGGACGACACTATACACACAAGCATTATGCCCAGTTTTCTCAGAACATGACAGATATGTGCATGATTGCAATTTTCCAGAATAGTTGTCTTTCTAAATAGATGTCATCCTAAGCACAACATCATAGTTTTTACTTCAAATCCAAACGATGCAGTTATTCAATACACGTTTTTGTATGACAACATTATATGTTGTTGTTGTTGTTTTTTCAGAAAAGCACTGAAAGCTACATTTGTCTTGATACCTCTATTCGGACTGCAGCAGTTGTTTATAGTTATATATCGACCACCACCAAGTTCATCGATTTCCTTTGTAAACGAGGTTACACAAACGGTCATAACACATACACAGGTAAATACTTGATGATTTTATGTTGTAATTAAGGTAATGTGATTTACCCGTAGACTCCGCACTAATCTTGGAGTATACAAAGGCAGTGGTTATTATAGAAACCATGATATAACAACTGTCTCGCTTTTTCCATTTCGTTTAGGTTCAGGTTTCGTTACTTCTATTTCTACAATATGCACGATACGGTATGTGAAAGAATATATGTTGTAATGTGCGATAATACTACTCTCAGAAATTATAATATTCAGACATGTTTTCACCGTAAGATAAAAATTGAACAATTTATTGTTTTGGTATGACATGAGAAATGACAGAACTGTCCTTAAATATTTGGAAAAAAACGAAACTAGTCCATAAAATTACTTTAAAATTTGACAAATACAATAACTGGCAGAGTTCTTTTCTACCACTCGTTAATTCAGTGACGCATAACTAAACTTATATCAGCCTTTTATGGTAACTTTTCATGTACGTATTGTGATTTAAGGAAGCACGGGCAATATGATTTTAAAGTCAGGTCGTTTCTTGGCGTATAATCAAGTATACACTTTTATTATAAGTGTGAATAACTATTATTGAACGTATTGTAAATTGCAATACTAAGTGCACATACACATTTTGTGTTTAATATCTCATTCGAATTAATTTTGTTTTAAACATACGTATTATTCAGAGTGACAGTCCCAAATTCTATTTTGGCATTACATTTGCAGATGCAATAACTAATAAAGTCTTTGATTCCGATTTTGCTTTGTTTCTAGGGTGCATTTGTGGCGTTGATATTCTGCTTCTGGAACGGAGAGGTACATACGTACATACGTAGTTGCCTAGGATAGCGCGTGAATCTGAGTTCCGGAACAACCAATGGCCGGATAAACAGAATGTCCTCAACCACCCAAATTACATCCTACACCTCCAGTCGGCATGAAAGCGAAGCATTCGAGATAACAGACAAGGGCTTCATTCAACTGAGTACAACTAGTACTTTACAAGAGAATTCTAGTTTGAACAAATCCACGAATGGCAGTGTGTAGTTTGCAAGATGAACTTTTACTGAGACGACACACGAGGAAACATGAGATATTACTATGCTGCATAATAAATTGTGCAAGATACATTATTCAATTAGTAATTAAAATGTATCAAATCGATTATTCTATGATTTTACCTTCGTATAAAGTGTACTGTCTAATTGATTGTCAAACAATGCTGCTTAATAATTGTTGATTATGATGAGCTTATTCAATGCATGCATAAAACGTTTTGCAATTTATGTTTGAATTTTTTATTATAAAGTGTATTGACAATAATGACAAGGTATGCGTTTAACTATTATGTACTCTTATGTGTATTCAAAAAGCTTTACCTGTTTTATGGACACCCCACCTACATTGATAATAAAACTAACGTGAAAGTAGCATATGTATGTAAATGTCAAAATATGGCCTCTGTGTTAAATCTATTAACTTAGAGGAGATTCAGCTAATCTATGTTTTTTGTAATCGTGCTTTAGAAAGTTTCAATGGTGTTTTTCTGACTCTCAACTTAGTAAATGCACGTTTTGTGATGCACAGTGCAATATGTCCGTCTACCCATATCATTATGAGTTTGTGTTGAATCGCCGAGTGCATTCGAACAATCTGATTGGGCTTGGCTTATTGTGTTTATTTCAGGATTTATTTTTATACATTTACCTGATTGTTGGATAAGTAGTACACACTATTTTGGACAGCTGATTGCTGCCAATGTTTTTCCGAGTTAACATTTTGTTGCATTTTAATTAATTAATTTTTTTTGGTAAAACGTAATTTTCTGTTTCTATGTATTCTTTCATTATAATGCTTTCGATTAGTTTAATATACATGCAATACAAAAGCACACATTTACTTTAATCCATTGATGGTAGTATCAGAATTACTGAATTTCACTGAAACGTCAGAGACCTCACCCGTGATCAAAATACCGGTCGAAATTCCGAAGTCCTTTAGTCAGACATAACCGATTGCAAATACACAATAGGAATTATATATAAAATAAAAACAACACAAAACCCGAATGGCCAATGCAACGATTAATAACATACGCAGGCAAAAACAGTATTGAACTCTAAAAACACCGCGAGTGTTAGTTTACATTTTGCCGATAAAATTCGTCAGTCTCAAGTAATCGTACATTTTTAAACAAAGTTACATTTCAAGCTTCAACAGAAAGAGAATCCTTATAATAGCACATAGCATATATATATATGAAGCACACTAATAAACAATGAAGCTTCTAACCACGCACAAGACCCAGACAAATGAGGAATTGAACAAGCATTAAGTGCAAATACGTTCATAATCATTTGGAATAAAATGACAATTAAAATAATGATGTAAGATGAAACAACAGTAACACAATTTCTGAATCAAAGAGACATGGAACAAAACACGTATCAATAATATAACGTCTTCGATAGAAACAAAACCAACACAAATTATTCTTGACCTCATATAATAACATAATGATCAGAGTAATGCTAGATCAGAAAGATGCCACAATTTGAGTTGCAAAATACCATATTACATAACAGGATTGTGTATTATTATATTCAACCAGCAACTATACGTCTAACCCATTAAATGTCACCCCATGATGTATGACGAGTTTCTTGCATATCGTATCGGACGAATACTATGGTAGTATTTGACATGCCACAACAAGCCATATTGTTACAATTATCATGGGATAATCGAATACACATTTATTAGGGTTGTGGATGTCATATTAATGAATTGTGAGCGTTTCATTGTGGGCAAATGACACAATTGAATATATGAATGTAACGAAGATTATTTCAACTGAAGACGTGTGCATTTAGATAGCGTTTCCTGAGATAACCACCTCCAGGACTGTTTCCAACACAATGATACACAAACAAATCAATTTATATGATGCATTATGTTATCATTGGTATTAAAAACGTATTTCCAAACCTGCTTTTAATCATCTGAGAAACGTGATAGTTTAGTACGACACAAGCAAGCATCAAGAGAATGTTTTTATGCGCTGGGGTAATGCTCCGGTTTCGGTAATTCATCAACAAATGCAAAATCACAAAGCCGCATTTGGTTAATTGCTTAACTTTAACATTATGACAATATGTCTTACTTATATAAATGCATGCATGTTTTCCTAAGGCAATAGTCTGTATTCTAAATAAGTCCGATAATGTTTTGCAAACGTTTTGTTGTCGGGGTTTACCCACAAGCCCCTTGTATTACTGTTTAATTTGAGTTGCAATGCTATGAGGTTAAATTTTATTTACACTTATATGTGTCATGAAAATTGCTTGGCCAAGTGTGAGATTAAGCTATCTATAACCGGTTTAAACCCCAAGTGCTTAGCATTGACCGTTCCAAGGCGGTGACCCCAGCTTTTTTCTATTACATGTGTATGTGTATATGTTGTTTGGTTTTGTGCCGTACTGTACCGTTTTGGCAATTGATTCCTTGTCATAAATAAAGGACCACGAAGGTGTGTATGATATAAATGCAATACTGCTGCAGCTTCTGGAGTTTCACTTCTTTATATTGTAGGAGTTTTAGAATATATGTTATGGAATTACTACGAGAGAACAACATTTGTATCGTCTACTTATAATAAAAAATATCAGTTTGTGTGAACATGTCAGAACTCCTAAAAGATGTATACTGATTCGAAGTCATCTCATTTCACCAAAATATGCAAGGGCTAGTCAGTAAAACTAATGACAATGCAATCTGTGTAACAGAAGGGAACCAATGCTTATCCTGTATAAACCATGTTAAATGCTTTTTGTTGACTGTTGCGCTCTATTGGAATATTGTAGAAACTAAAAGACAAATTCATGTATACGCTCAAGTTACTAGTGAGGTATTTCTCCCCAATCAATATCGAGTAAATTGAAAAGCGTTTTTTTTCGCTTTATTGTTATTAATAACTAGGAAAAATCGTGTATGACTAACATAACGTTACATAAGCCCATTACATCGTAATGATCGCGTGGCAGCGCGTTATATTTGCGCAATCTGGTAATCAGCTTCCTATTCCGGTATAAAGTTTCGTGGTCTCATAAGCGGACATTTATCCTCGTCAGAGTATACTTATGCAGAGACATATCTGGAGCTTAACTGCTCGGTTCCGTCCCAATGATAATTTTCGCATTACGCGGCTAATATTGTTGCAATATTACACGGACACTGCATCGTCTGCAAAATGTGTTTGAGGTTTAACACGTATCAGCGTTTTATGTTTATGACTGAAACAACTTTAACTACCGTGTTTTCGCGTAATAAAATTGCAACTCATCGGAAAGTAACAAAGTGTATCACATCTCAAATTGATTTTATAACACATGTACATATTATGTTCAGAACGTATTTAGAACAATCACTTAAATGCCTACACATGACATATACAAAGAACATTTCCACTAAATAAATTATTCCGTCAAAAGCATATGCAATCATTTTAATACGATTTGTAGGAAGCGTCAACGTCATTTTGTCAGTGCACGCAGTGGTAATACAACAAGTTGATCACTTTCCTCGAATGTTAAAGTTTGGTTACGTGTTTTGCTCAGTTCAATTAAAAAGACATCCAAAACACAATTATCTCGAAAAGAAGCATGAGTTCATATATAAAGCAACTTTTCTACAAACGTCCAAAACAGCAAGTGATTCGGTACGTTTATAACAAGATAATTTTATAAACTAAATACAAGTAACAAGAGTTTAATTGCAAAACAATAAAACATGGTTATGTTTGATCTGTATTTTTGTATTATAATGAATTGAATGTCTGATGCTGATAACACATTTGATGCAGGGTCATATAAATCTGCGTTATTGAACATGTACGTACTCGATATAAATGGCAAACAACCGTGCATATGTATTTTTACTATAAAACATATAACGTGCATAAATTGTAGATTTTAGTAAATAGAGAATAATAGGTGAGTGTTAATTATAGATGAGGTTTATCATGCGAGGCTTAGCCCTTTTATTACTGTTTAATTTGAGTTGCAATGCTATGAGGTTAATTTTTTTTTTACACTTATATGTATCATGAATATTGCTGGGACAAGTGTGAGGTTGAGCGCTCTATAACCGGTTTAAACCCCCAATGCTTAGCATTGACCGTTCCAAGGCGGTGACCCCAGCTTAATTCACTATGTGTATATGTTGTTTCGTTTTGTGCCGTACTGTACCGTTTTGGCAATTGGTTCCTTGCCATAAATAAAGGGCCACAAAGGTGTGTATGATAGAGTTGCAATACTGCTGCAGTTTCTGGAGTTTCACTTCTTTATTTAGAAAACAAAAAGCACGAGCCTTGGCGAGTGCTTTTTCGTTTTCGTGCCGAGCATGATAAACCTGATCTATAATCAACACTTACCTATTATTCTATTTATCCCACTTTTTATTCAGTAAATATTTTTATTTAAAAAATAAATATTTTAACTGGATATTTTCTCTGGATTTATGACGTCATTTTGTCGAAAAAATTACGTCATTTCGTGCCGTGTATTATAGCAGAAATGTAATCAGCGGGGCTTTAATCAACCGAATTCGCTGTAAAAGTGGGATAAATATGACGATTTCACTGGTTGTTTTGTGTATTAAAGTAACATTTATCAAATAAATGAATCAAATAATGCCAACCATTCGTACTCGCGATTACTTTACTGCAGTATCTTAGTTCGACACGCTATATGATGAGGTTGATAACATTGTGTCTAACTAATTGGTTTAGCGCTTAAAAGCCCAGTTCATCACGCACATGAACTGAATTTCAATGTAGTTTTAAGATTTGCTGGTAATTATTCGATGGATTGATTGTCGAAAAGGTGATTAACACGTTTTATGTATTCACGCACGGGCAGACTATGTATCATAAAGAAACAAAACATCAATAGGAACATCATGTGCTTGGGCGAAACTTGAAGTTGCTAACGATTTGAAATAGGGGTGGAAGACAGCACATAGTTATAGTTGACGTACACTATTGGCTATAGTCAGTTGCACAGTCGCAGTTTATATATTGTGCCTTTTAAGTGCTCAAAACAGACAAAACAGCAGTCCCCCTTCAGTTAAAGCAAGTCAGTTAACAGCAAACCATCTTATACCAGACAACGCTGGAATTAAATATTGGCTAAATTAGTGATTATAAGAGTTAGCGTAAATCTGATGTCCCGGATTGTTATTATTTTACTATACAATATGTACATATATCTGTTATTGTAAAGACAATATATATCTCATTACTTTGCGGTTTGTTTTTCGACAGATTAAGCGTTAATGAATCAAAAGCTATAATCCATAATAAAGTTCAGACAAAGTAGGGCAAGAAAGAAACGAAAAAAATGTTTATTCAAGTGCAACTAATTTTATGCTGTACATCAGAATACTCCTTTATGCGCACAATAAATGTTCTAGGAGATTCGTTACTACGGCCCATTTACACAATTCTAGTTTAACAACAAATGAGAATAAACGCGTCGGCATCGGCTTTAACCTGCTCGTTATATATATCATTAAAGTAAACAATATTTGATTCATGGCCCCATATAAAAAGCGTAAATTAATTGTATTTAATATAACTGTACGATTTTGAGAAAACATATTGGCATTGCATTCGTATATACTTGCTTGAAGCACTCGCATCAAGGCGGTTCAAACTGATTATCATTTAATTCTTGTTTGAAACCTATCCAATACTAACATTAAAAGTAGTAAAAACCAATATTATGATAAGTATTCAATGGTTTTATTGATAAATGAAAACATTCTTACACAGGTTAGTCACGTTCAAATAAGGGACAAACGACAGACATTTTACAACTCATTATTAAATACGCAGTACATATGCGGTACATATTTAAATACATAGTTCAGATTGTAGAAAACCTTATTCGGATTTGGATCGTTATTAAACGTGTTCACGATAAAAAAGTACAATAAACCGTTTCAGGATTCAAGGCTTAATGACATTTTAATCCAAGCCTTTTTTAAAGGAAATAAGACAAACTACTGTTATTTTAATTAGAAGTTAATAAGGACGATACGTAATATACCACCTCCAACAATGCATGCATTGTGTATATTATGGCCATGACATTAAACAAGAAATCAGAATTTTAATAAAATACCGGAAGTGACTTAAATGCGCTGACGTTAATGTTGTAGGAAAGTGCATGTATGGAATGTGTCAGCATAACATCATTTGTAACCGACATTAAATCACTGAAAACTACAAGACAAGCTAAGCATTTTACGCAAATGTGTTTCTATAATAAACCATAATTAGGCTGACAGTTTGGTTAAAGTTTGAATGTTTAATAAGACATCAAATGTAAAAGAGATAATACCGAGATAATAAAACAAATCACATTTGCTCAACTCCGATGTGTTTGCGAACGTGTTTAAACCATTCCAGTGACCTTTGGGACCGTTTCTTACGTTTTAAAGACCCATTACTACTCAAAAATCAACGGAAATTTAGATGATTTTGCGTAAAATAAAGTTACCCAATAAATAACCAAATGAATGCTCCTTATAGCAAAAGCCATATGTGGTGTGGTAACATAGATGTTTGTAGATATAAAATGCACGTTTTTATTTTTTGTGACACAATTAATTCCATTTTAATTTCCCGCACTGCTATCTATTCATACGACACATGATCACTAACATGGTACTATTTTAGTGTTAGTGTGTAGTATGAATAGATATATTTGCGAAAAATTAAACTGGAATTAATTGTGTCACATAAAAAACGTGCATTTTCTATCTACAAACATCTATATTACCAGACCACATATGGCGTTAAAATTTCGGCAATTGCTTAATGGAACACTGATTTTTAATTTTGTCACTTTATTTTACGAAATATTTTACAAAATTTTCATTGATTTTGAGTAGTAATGGGTCTTTAAAACTTGTATGTAAAATGATTTGACTTATTAATTCACTGACAAAACAACATGATTACTTCTTAGGCGTGTTCTAATTTTGCTGATGAGTAATCAAATTAAAGAAATGTATTTAATATATACATATAAACACTAGATGCAATGTATAAAACTTATAATTCAACATTAGATACTAAATAATGGTTTATGAAAAAGCATATTCAGGCGAAATTTTTCAGAAAAGAGTGAAACTTGTTCTGTGTCAATCATGGTTGTTTATAAAAAACCGATGAAGCGTATTAGCTCTTACTTAAACACATATTTTTATTAAAAATATATAGTGTAATCCTTTTTACAAGTAACAATGTTGGGAAATTAAATAGATTAAAATCAATTATTTAATGTAAAAAATACGCTAACTTGCAGAAATTAGGTAAATGCAAATTTGTTGAATGCCCACGTAGATGACTGTTTGATTATCACCACGATAACCCTTACTGTACGTTTTGCCCTCTTGCAACATCGTAGTATGGTCTGTAGTAATGCATTGTATAATAAGTTTGATATTCGAAAAATTTCCTTTTCAACTGAAAAGTAATAAATCAGGCACTTGAATGACTTTCAATATGCAACACGTAACATATTTCTTTCAAATAATTATAAGGCAATTAAATTACAAATTTGCATACGGAGATATGTCATTAATTTCCAAATGTATCATGTCTGGAGAAGAATTGATGAATTAACTTTATGTATGTATTATGTTTACATTGTATTGGCTATTCGTATCGAAATATCAAACTCTCCAAAATAAGTTTCACAAACTGTTTGATCCTCCTTCGCAACGATGAATTGGTCAAATTCTACATGAACTCATTTTAATTTTTGGTTAATACGTGTTCTTCCATGCTCTCTGGAGTTCATATTAGCAAATTCACAAAAATGTACATAACTGTTATTCGTGTGTTGGTCACGTTGCCTTCCTGGCACGTTTATTACGATAGAAAATTACATTTTTTTGGCATCGGCGTTCTTGATAAATGCACAATGCGTCGAAGACAAGAGGAATAGTACATTCTAGTTTCATTTACCTAATAAACAACAAAGCACCTTTCAGTTTCCTCATTGACAATATATACACCTGACAAAACTTAATTCTATTAAGCTAACCGTTATAATACGAATCTATTTTACATTGTTGTTTTTAATGACAAATATATACAAACGACTAAAAAACAAAGTATCCACATCAGGTCAACTATTTGCATCATAAGTAAAAGAATAATGACCAAATTTCGCAAGAGAAAGATTAAAATATAAAGAAACATACTTGACGAACTATCGTAAACTAACACATTTATGTTTACATTAGAAAAGCACTATCTGTATAAGTGAACATGATCTCATGTCGCCATTTCCACAATCATCTTGCAAGTGAACTAATATATAATAGAATGTATTTGAAACATTATGGTTTAATTTAGCTCTATGAAAATAAAGCACTATCGAGTTTTTCTAAAGTTGATGTATAAGGTCTAAGTAAATATTTTGCACTGCAGCTACAACTAAATAAGGAGTGCATGGAAGATAAACAAATGATCGATTTTTAAACAATATCGACCAGTTATCGGTAATACGGTAAACAGGACGAAGCCTCCCTCGTTAGCTGCAAATTGTTTCACTTTCACAGATTAATAGGTTCTTGACTCTTCCAGACATGACATAACTGTCTGATCCTGATTATCGAAAAAAAAAGCTTTTGTTTTTATATCCATGCATCCGAACTCGGTGATATTTTACCAACAAAACTGTACATTTTTGTACAACAATATTAAACGACAACTTCAAAATCAGGTTGTTAGTGAATAATAACTTCACAACGCGTTACAACGTACTTGGTGAAGCTTAAGACAGAAGCCTGTCAATGCAGACAATGCACCCATGATCAATTTGCTAGAGTTGTATAACGTTCAATTGAATGCAACATTATTAAGATTTACAAAGGTCATTTAAACAATACAGGCATCCAGTTAAATTTCACATAATGACGCATGCCAATCAATACATCCTTTTGTATAAAACACCAGCGTGAAATCTTCATAGCATGTTTGCATTTTTTCTTCAAAGAACAATCAACGGACATCTGATGGTATTTATAAAACAGAATGTTGATTTAACCAAGTCTTTACCCAGATAAGGCCAATATGCTTAACGAATACTTCGCATCTCAATCTCATATTAACTATACAAATCATGAACTTCCATCAAGTAACAACTTGTGTGCACATACAGTAAACTATATATCTATAACGCAAAATGAAGTAGTAGACGCCTTTACTAACTATCGTCCTATATATCTTTTAAATACTCTTGAAAAGGTTTTTGAGAGGATACTTTATAAGCACATTTTTAACTTCTTACATGGAAACTCTTTCTTCACCCAATTTCAGTCTGGTTTTCTCCATGGGGACTCTGCCGTTAATCAATTTACTTACATATATGACAAATTATGTAAAGCCCTGGAAAATGGCCTCGAAGTAAGAGTTTTTTCTTTGATATAAGTAAGGCTTTCAATAAAGTTTGGCACAGGGGACTTCTATCCAAACTTCACTGTGCTGGCATACGAGGAGACTTGTTAAAATGGATATCTAACTATCTGTCTGACAGAAAACAGAAAGTGGTTCTTCTAGGTGCTGAATCAAGATTTGAAAATATATCTGCCGGTGTCCCACAGTGATCTATTATTGGACCGCTAATGTTTTTAATATATATAAACGACATTGTATCGAATATCCACTCATGTATTTATCTTTTTGCAGACGATACAAGCCGTTACATGATTGTCAATTCCCCTGATTAGACAGCAACCTCAATGCAAGATGATATTGATCGAATAAATACGTGGGCTCAATAATGGCTGGTAACATTTAATCCATCTAAGTCAGAATCTCTCATTATATCTCGAAAACAAAACAAGCCGATCCACCCTCCTCTGACTATGCAAAATGTAACGATCCCTGAAGTTTGTGTACATACACATTTAGCACTCCACTTGACTAATGACTGTTCATGGCACGAACATATTGCACATATAAAGGACAAAGCATGGAAACGGCTAAATATTATGCGTTGACTTAAACATACTCTTGACAGGAAAGCGTTGGAAGTCTTATACTGCTCATTTATAAGACCCATACTTGAATATTCAGATGTTGTATTTGACAATTGCTGCCAATTTGAAAATGATGAATTAGAAAAAATTCAAACTGAAGCTGCCCGTACTGTATCTGGCTGTACGAAGCGTGTCTCCATAAACCAGCTATATAAATAAGTTGGGTTGGAAAAACTAAATGTGAGGCGCCGAAATCATAAACTTATTGTTATGTACAAAATTACTAAATACCTTTCACCGGCGTATCTTATTTCTTAAGTACCAGACACAGGCGGAAGCAACAGCTCTTATCCATTACGTAATGGAGCAAACATTAGAAATGTGACAGCTCGCACAACTTCATACTCAAACTCATTCATACCCTCCGCAATAACAGAATGGAACAATCTCCCACTAGAAACACGTAATGCTGATTCTCTTCACTCGTTTAAAATGCTCCTTTCTAGCGATACTACTAAACCTAATTTACTGTACTACTATGGCGAGAGACGCCAACAAAGCTCCATTCTAGACTCAGAACTCATTGCAGTTCATTAAATCAAGACCTTTATATGTGCAATATTGTTCAGTCACCCTTATGTATGTGTGGAGCTATTGAAACTGTATATCCTTATTTTTTCGAATGCGACCGTTTCATGCAATACCGAGAAGTTCTCATCAATGCAATTACCCCTTTAGCACCTACATCTCTAAACACATTATTGTATGGAGACGAAACTATTTCAAAAAAACAATCGTATTTTTAATGCAGCTCACACGTATATTAAGCATAGTAAACGCTTTGATACCCAGGTATCTGTCACATCAAAACATCAAAAGACCAAAGAACACAACAATAAAAAATAACAAACCTCTTGAATACCTCTGTTTGTTTTCCACACTTTATCGGAACGTTCCATAACCTTCCCTCGTCCGATTCAGGACTCAATGTCATTGTTCGTTACTACTAATTGCATTACAGATTGTATTGTATATTAACAATATGTTTTCCTTTTATATTACAATTTTCTTTCTTTTGTTTAAAATGCCTTATCGTATGTTTAAATGACTACCACCATTTGAATTGTAAAGTTACGATCCTGCAAAAACTATGTACGGAGAAGAACTAAACAAGACTTGGTCTTTCGTTCCCATCCAATTTCAGACATGTACATCACTTGTAACTACGTATGCATACTTTGTATATAATATGCTTATTCCTGAAATAAAATATGTTTAAACTAAAAAAGTCATTACTTTGCTATTTCCAATGTATCGTTAAATGTATTTGCGTGATTTTTTTCTCGCTTTAATGGATAGTGAAATATTAAGGGTCAATTTTGATAACATGTCGTGCGTCGTGTTACTTTGAATTTAAAAGAAAATGTTAAACTATAATTGGAGAGTATGCATTTATGTCGAAGATCACGATGCAATGCGAAACCAGATTGGAACAATTGTGTTGTCTTGAGTTTGTTGGCTAGTATTTGTGCTGTATTGCAAATTAAAACTAACCGATAGTTCGTTTTATATTCCTATTTTAAAAGTGTATTTCTGATTATTTCCAAACAAGTTTGAAGTCGAAATCAACTGTAATGTGTGTTGATACCAAACGATATTGGAGGCGAATACCAATTGTAATCGTCTTGTAAAGTAGTATATATACTAAAAATTACTTCTCATTAATAGCACGCTTTCGACACGTTTATTGTATTATTATTTGTTGGAGGAACAACACACACNTGTTGTTCCTGTTCCTGTTCTTGTTGGTCAATTTCTTATCTCCCTTTTTATGTAACATACATTCACTTTTTTGTGGGAATTTTGTCCTCTCACCAGTGTTCGTTCACCCATGAAATCTCTTGCAATTGTGGTCATGTCCAATCGTTATTTAGAATTGATCCGATGCAAGATTTTCATTGGTCATTCAAATGTTACTGTGCATTTCCTTATACAATTACTGACCATGCTTGCATTTGCCAAGACTGTCTCGTGGACGCAAGTCCACGTGGCTATCATTTAATTCCAACCTGGTGAGTTGTTCAACTGTTGTCCTTTTCCGTCATAGACTATATTAGTCTCGTCTCCAATAAAATGGAAAACATCCATGGACTTGTGTAATCATGTGCCCCCACTCCCACACCCACTACAAATGGCGCCCAACGTAGGGCAAGACGTTCGACGGAAGGACCAGGTTGGAAGCTGGACCAGGATTCCGGAACAAGTTCTGTATTTCAGTTCGGTGTTATTCAAGTCTTTTAGACTATTTTATTACTTTTTAACATGATAATTTTCTGTAAGTATTTGACAACGTGTTTGGAGCGAATTTCATTTTTGTAAATAATTTTCAATTCACGGTTGATAACAGATTTGTTATATGTTTTCGCGACCGCTAGATTGTATTCATTAGCTTTAACTTAAGTTTAAATAACACATTTAAATCGACACGCGGTATGTTGGTAATTTGTGGTATTGACAAAACTGTATTTCATTTGAATAGAAGTACCATTATAGATATGTTCAGTGTTGTAATAGTTTGGCAACTATGAAGTTTTTGCGAAAATTGTTTGTTTTAATAATTACATCTTGTCAATGTAAATTTCTATTAAGAGTATTTACGCTTTACCAGATTGCAATGTATGTGTTCATGAGAATTATAAGCTTATTTGCAATAAGGATATAGTTTGGGAATTGCGGTTTTGGTTTAACAGTTTACAAATGTTTATTTTATTTGAAATATTGGTACTTTTAAACATATCTGTGTGATGTAGCCATTTCCGTTTTAAGTACGTGTATGTGTAATAACAGTCCAGGCTCTTTGTTTATCTTTTGATAGTGGAGGAATTCATTTAAAAATGTTCTACACCAGATGAGGTTTAACATTTTAAATGGTAATGATCATTCGTATGTTTATGTTGATGATGTTTATGCGTTGTAAAGTTTTGTGATTGTCTCTGTGTTTTTTTATGTTCATTTGAAGGTAGCGTTAATCCAAAATTTGACTTTAAACCATTTTACTTGTATGTTTGTTTCATGGCAACAAAACTATATGGGTAATGTGTTATGAAAAAAAAGTTTAAATCGGATGTCATTTATAATGCCATTTGTGAACGTTGGTTGATTTAAGTATGTTCAATCATGCTTTCAACAATGTTGATTTGTTAGTTTTATTTGTTTGTTCTCTTAACATAAGTGCAAACTAAGTTTAAAGGTAATTAGAATTTTTGCGAAAATTTACACATTTGCATATTAACTGATATGATCATGTGTTATAAATCATGACCATGTTAACCAGTTTTTGGTAATGTCATTGCACGATGATTTCATAAATCCAAATGTGAATGTTAGTTGATTTAAGTATGCTAAATCATGCTTTCAGTTTCAACTATATTGATTTTGTTTGTTCTCTAAACATCAGTGCAAGCTATGTTTAAAATAATTTTTAATATTTGTGCAACTTTACACATTTGCATCATATATTACTTGTTTTATTCATGAGTCATTAGGAATGACCGTGTTAACCATTTTTTGGTAATATCATTGTAAGATGAATTAATAAATCCAAATATTCTTGTTCAGCAATTATGTAAATATTACTGCAGATTAAAAACTCGTTACCGAGACATATACGGTGTACTCTATGATGTATTTTCAATATATTGTTTCTTTGCATATATGTGCACATTAACATATTTGCCTATTAATTGACGTGTACTTGTGTCATTAATCATGACCATGTAAACCATATTTTGGTTTTGTAAGATAATTTAATAATGCCGAATATTATTTTAAAGTAATAATGCAAATACATGTTTTACTTAAATTTAAGGACTGTTAACAGAGACACATGCTGTGTTCTCTATCGTCTGTTATTGATGCCTTGTTTTCTTTGCATATTATTTGAATTATTGATTGTCTATTTGTTAAATGTAGATACTAATATAGACGTGTTTTAAGTTGAATGTGAGCATTATGTGTTAATTGTTGCGATGATGTGGGTCATGTTTTTAAGTATTTTCAAAAGTTGATACTATTCATTTTAATTAAGAACTGCTCATATTGTAAAAAGTTGAGTTAAACTATCTCTACTCGATTCCTCTATGCTATAAGATTTAAGTGGAAAACATGTACATCTTTGTGTTGTACAATTTTAAATGACCGTCAAGGTTAATCTTGTTAACTTTGCAACTTTTAGATTTTGGTTTGTATTTTCTTTACCTAAGTAACACTTGGTGTGTAAGTTCAAAATTAATTTCAAATCTTTGTGTTTCATTTAACGTAAAGATTTTTTAAAGATCTTTTTCAATTAAGTTTTTTTTCGAATTGCTTACAGTATACAATGTCTGGAGACATTTTGAAGAAGAGGGGAACTGTGTAGTAAGGTCGATTTCTTATCTCCCTTTTTATGTAACATACATCCACTTCTTTGTGGGAATTTTGTCCTCTCACCAGTGTTCGTTCACCCATGAACGCTCGTGCAATTGTGGTCATGTTCAATCGTTATTTAGAATTGATCCGATGCAAGATTTTAATTGGTCATTCAAATGTTACTGTTCATTTCCTAATACAATTACTGACCATGCTTTCATTTGCCAAGACTGTCTCGTGGACGCAAGTCCATGTGTCTATCATTTAATTCTAACCTGGTGAGTTGTTCAACTGTTTTCCTTTTCCGTCACAGACTATATTGGTCTCGTCTCCAATAAAATGGAAAACATCCATGGACTTGTGTAATCATTTGCCCCCACTCCCACACCCACTACATATATATATATATGTATAGAACGGATTGGCCGGATAATGGTCCCAACTATTTGTTTAATACAAATCAGAATACGCCAAAATGAATGCCAAATCAGAAATACAAAGTCATACAATGTAACTAATCTGACCAAGCCTAGATTAGGGATATTGGAAATGTGTCATAGATACATTTCAGAACAATCATCGAATAACGATGTATTCATATATTTTAAGTGGAGGTTGTAATTACTGTTTTATAGTATTTGATTATCCACGTGGGACTTGGCTTAACTAAAATGTTAATTTGGTAATTTTAAATGTCTTTTATATATGGCATTGAGACCTTTTTTAATTTAATTTTATCGTGCCTCAGAAAGTAACAGTTCTGATATTCTGGTAAGCAAACGACCAATGAGTTGTTAAACTGTAATTAACGTTTTATTGCAGTTCGTTAATCATTGACGCTTATGTTTGCCATAACACGTATGCGTATAATATGGTTATCGCATTATTCATTATATATGATTATAAGCCACACACAGTCTTTGTTTGGGAAAACAAATAACAATAAAGCATAGTTATATCCTGTTAAATTAATGTAATATAAGCATTTTCATTTAACATAAATTACTTATCAACGGCCTTTTGGCATGTGACAGGCCTTAAGGCCAAACATAATTTATATAAACACTTGTCACAAATCTTAAATTGTAACCGTTGTAAGTCGTAAAAGGTTCAAATGAAACTCGATAAGATAAATTAAACGATTGTGTCATTAGTTCGATAGCTTACAATTTTAACCAATTCCAAAGTAAGTATTTTATGGTGTGTAATTAAATTTGTTAACAGCAGTAAGAAAAATATTAATGCATTTGAATATACCAGACACACAATATTTTTACAAGTTTATACATAAAATAACATAAATATGTTCGCTCATTTTGGACGCTGATCCTATATATCGTTTGAGATGGTCTTTAAAACAGTTGCTCACGTTCAATTTGATATAAGATATGATACCCACGCTTATAATGATTAACTGCTCTCTCGATCAGACGTCATTGGGAACACCATATTTCTTTAAGGCGTTTGTCAACTTGTTGTAAGAAAAGCTTTTAACGCAGTTTGAGTACGTTTCGCAAATCCGAACACGACATTATTAATGTATAAATTTATGGGCTTACCTCCTATACATAACATTGCACTGCGGCCAAATTATTATACGCTAGGTAGTTAATCCATGGTTGATCAAAATCCAATACATCGTATTGGTTAAAGAAACTAACGTGTTTGTATTTATGGCATGCACATTTCATGAACTCAACACGTTAATAAGAATTAAAGAACACATTAGTCAATCCTATAAGATAAAACCATTTATGCGTGTATATTTTAATTTATTATAGGACTGATATAAACACGTCCTGGATAAAACTTATTTAATTATGTACAAGGATATTTTTCATATCAAACGTACATACTTGTTACAAAAAGTAAGAAAACTGGTCATTTAGGCAGTATGTCAAATATGCAACGTAATGTTTTCCTGAGGGAAATTATGGCAATTGTCTTGTGGTATGCTAAATCCTTTAACTCGTATTGATGAATCGTTTTTGATCAATTTGAAAGGGCATGCATATGTTATTGTGTACAATCTAAAAACTGTATATGCTTTAACGATTTATGAATTATTTGTCGACATAGATTATCCCTTATTGTATACATTGCTTAAACCTAATATCATAGTGACATAATAAAATAACTATGTTATGAGGTTAGTACAGCGTTGCATGCATGCACACAAAGATATTCGTATTGACGAAGCTTAATTTAAGCATTACTTTAAATGCAAATTCCGAGCACAAATGATTATTCCGTTCGCAATGGAGGAACACTTTTTTTTTCTAATACGGTATACATACACTCTAGTCTACTTATGGTCTTTGAAAGAAAGGATCAATTAATTATAGTGTGTCCTGTGCTAATACATGGCTATATCACATATACTTATGTTAAAGTACGCTATACTTAAGGAGTGGAGCGCACGGATAATTACCATGCACCAATCCCGATACGATTCTGATTGGATTTGGGATTTAGAAGGAAGAAAAAGAGTAAACGTCGTACTAACCGATAACCAGTTATAGTTTAGACTATAATAACTTAGTTAGATGTAACATAATTGTACTACTATTTATTTATATTCAAATTCAGCCTAGATTTATATAACATTGTATTGAATAATTGATGTAATGAACCTAGTCAGGAGTTCCAGGAGAAACCACGTGAACCAGGATATACTGGAGGCACTGATTAGTATACTTCTGACAGACCACCTCTTACACAAGCCGGAAAAATTAATCCATTACTTGGTAGACTGTGGGTCTAGAATACGCCATCTGCACGACACAAGACCTCAGATGCTTTGAGTAAGAGTGAATTACTTTAATACCATGCGAACATAATAAATGGACCTGACACTTGCTTGCAAACGTGTACACGTATAAGTAATGTTACTACCGACATTTATATTATTGACAATATAATGTACACGTATAAGTAATGTTACTACCGACATTTATATTATTGACAATATAATGCATACATCTCATCAGTTGTATTGATTTGTTTAAAAGTATGTATTAATGTTTCTCGAGAAACATGTGTTACCCATTTATGCCTAGCGTCTAGAAAAAAGGCATTGGTAAACTTTGGCACTGAACTAGTATACATTAAACATTTTAATAAACATTATGTGATACTTCAGTCACACCAAAAAACTGGAAATGGAAGTATTCGCTGTAAAAAAGCATTTATTTGAATCGTTATGCTGTCACGCACGTATGTTCTTACACTTAAATGTTTTGCGAAGAACTCTGGGTTAAGTGTAGGTTTGGTGCTCATAGAAACCGGTATTAATCCAAAAATGATTTGCGGTGACCACATTTGTATTAGTTCGATATATTAGTTTGTCGTGTTTTATTCGCATGTGTGTGTTGCGTCACGGGCTATTATCTGTAACACACAGTATACTAATTAACAAAAACAAAACGTCAGAAATACTGAAGCCCATGGACCATAAGTAAATGATATTTATGATTTTAAATCACCACATCAATGTGTATACAAATACGGCCCTTTGCAAATATACGTCTTTGACGAAGGTGATGTCTGAGAGCACTACAAGTTTTAATCTAAACCAACCAAGTGACGAGATAAATTGAAAATGCAGAGACGTAAAAAAAAACATCTTACATTATCTAAGTATACTGCTATTCTTAACAAGCACACAGACTGCACATTGATATGTTTTGATAACGTTTTACGTATTTACATACACTATTGAGTGTGAATATACATATCTCGACGTTAGAAATATTATATTAAGCTCGTGGTCGTATTTCATTTTATTTCATTTACATAAACACTCGTGTCAAAATATGAATTTGCACCAATAATGAGGCATACACATTGGTTTATCTTGGTAAAGTATTTCAAAATTATTCAACATTGTTTTTAGTTCTATGATTGAATGATGTCCAATCCTGCTGTAAAACCGGTAAGTAAATCACAATTCTCTTACACGATTTATATCTGTCCTTATAGAAGAAGGTTATTATGTTTCAGGCTTCAACTATTAACAACAATAACATAGGCGAATGTTTTTATTTATTTTACAACTCAACAATAAACTATTCACGTACGCTTTGTATGTTATTTCAAAATATACACAAAACGATAAATCGGCAGTGGAGATATCGTCATGTCAGTACGAGGTTTATTTATGGCAAGTGGTCATTTGTCAAATAACATGAACTATTACATAAACATTCAACATAGCAACGTACTTCACACAACTCAAACACAAATAAGTGAAACTAGGGTCACCGCAGCGGAAAGGTCAATGCAAAAGAATTAATTTATTATTTACAACATCCGTACAGAATAAAGTGAGGCATTATCCATAGGCAAACTGTTTTTTACTGTAATAAAAAGGCATTCTTTAGGTATTGAAATGAAATACGTTGTGAGAATACGTTGCTATAAACATGGATAGTGTTATCCAAACACAACCACAGAAATAAACGTGTTTGTTATTCATATTGCAATAAATATAAATTATTTGCTTCGTTTTTGTCTACGTCTCAGAATGATAAATGAAAATTCGATACTAAATATACATTAAGAGATCGTAAGACCGTTATGCTTTTCTGCAAAAAATTATTTCTAGTACGTATAATCGACATGTATCATTAAATACCGGACTATTGTATTGTCTTTCGTCACTGTTAAAGCCCCATTACTACTCAAAATCAACGAAATTTTCGTTCACAATTTCGCAAAATAAAGTTAAATAATTAAAAATCAGTGTTCTTTGCAGCAATTGCCGAAATTTCAACGCCCGATATGGTCTGGTAACATAGATTTTTGTAGATACAAAATGCTCTTTTTATTTTTTTGTGACACAAATAATTCCATTTTAATTTCCCGTAAATATATCTCTTCATACGACACACGAACACTAAAATGGTACCATGTTAGTCTGCATGTGTCTTATAAATAGATATCGTAAAATGGAATTAATTATGCAACACAAAACAAAAAAACATTTTGTATCTACATGTACAAACATCTATGTTACAAGACCACATCTGGCGTTGACAATTTGGCAATTGCTATAAGGAACACTGATTGTTAATTATTTAACTTTATTTTGCGAAATAGTGTACGAATTTGTCGTTGCTTTTTAGTAGTAATGTGTCTTTAAGTTCTTTAAAACGGATAGGTATAGTGCATACATTAATTTCCTTGAATTGGAATAAGGCACACTTTGCATCAACCGTAAAGTGTTTTAATCTTTCTTTAATATTCAAAAACAGGAGAGCATGCTTATATAAGTATGAAGCTTATTTAGAACTGTTAAACATAATTTTAAGTTATCTCTTTTAATTCGTTTCTGTGAAACATTTCCACAATACGTTTAATTCTTCTTTCTCTTATCACTGTTATGCCATTTGCAAATATCGCTACTGTAGGCTTGGTAATACTCATAATATTGTATGACGCAACGCTTTGTCTTTCTAATTCGTCGTTTATTTTTGTGTATTCTGATGAGCTTTTGAATGAAGAGGATGTGCGTATTTATTCATCACATATTTGGGACTATTATCCGGTCAATCCGTGCTGTACCCCAATTAGCTTAATACTGTTTGACAGTTCTGGGCACTTCGTAAAACTGTCAATTACACAATACGATATTGGATTAATGAAACAAAACCTGAACAACAACATTCCTTTGTTTTAAAGTCTTTCACTTTTATAATTCAAAATACACAATTATTCGTTTAAGTATAAGGCTGTAAATTAAAGAGTTGGAATCCCAGTTTTGGTTTTAGATGTGATTTGTGATTCATTATGTGGTGTGCTCTGCTGTATTTTCATCCACACACTTGCCATAAATAAAGGATGAGTCTTTAGTGTTAAATTGCATCATTATTTACTTGTTTCTAAGGACATTGCTGTAGGAGCTTGTTCAAAAAACAACTATTTCATAATATCAGTCTATAAATATGTAATCCACGTTATAGAAACTATCATCGCCTGCTTTAAGCGTTTAATAAATGTCACGCACCCTTGATGTTCAAGCCTTTAATCGCCTACAGTTTGCCAGTTTCGATGTCTTCAAGTATTTGTCTAACTGTCTAAATAAACGTTTGAGCCCTTAATCCTTCATTCGCATCTTTCATTCACAACTGAAGTATTTACCTTCTGATTGAACCTACCGGTCGGTTACTTAACCATTGACCTTTCAATGAACTCGAGCGCCAGCCTTTGTGTATAATAAACATATCCGTATTCATCTGTCTTGCCCAAATATTTCAAAATTGTTTAATTTGTTAGATCTGCTGATTAATTGCAGTATGAATTATTCGTAAATTTCAATCACACCCTCATGCTACTTGATGAATGCAGTCTTAATTTGACAAGGGTCCGAGTGTTATTGTTGATATCTGACATTTCCCAGCATGCCTTTCAGTCGCAGAGAAATGTTAACTTCATTGTTAATTGCAGTAAGAAGTAGGACCGTTTTCGATATCAAAGTTGACATATTTTCTATGGAAATATTTACATGCTTACTAGCATAATTTCATAACAGTTTTAATGTCAACAAAGTACAATTTTAAACTTCAAAAAAAAACGATCAAGAATAAATTGTACTGAAATCTAAAAATATACTTTACATTGTTATTACAAAATTACAGACTCGTTCATATGCAACTTTATTGGGTTCAATAAGAATTGCTATAAAAATGCGTCGTAAGAAGGTGTTATGTGATATTGTTTTGATCGTCAAGAAATACTAACTAACACAATCAACGCGTCGATATCGTTCATGATAATAGGAAGACATTTTCAGTGTATTAACTTCTTTACAAGACGATTAAAATTGATATTCACCCTTGGAAATAACACAAATAACAGTTTATTTTGCCTTCGATTTTGTTTGGAAATAATCAGAATTACAATTGTACAATTGGACAATACAACACAATAATGGTTAGTTAGAATTTGCAATACTGCACAAATACTAGCCACACAAACTAAGGACACAACAATTGTTCAAATCTTGTTTCGAACTGCATCGTGATCTTCGTAATAATTGCATAATTTTCAATTATAGTTTAACATTTTCGTTTAAATTAAATTAACAAGAAGGACGACATGCAATCTAAAATTGATATTTTATATTTCAATATCCATACAAACAAGAACAATCACGCACATAAATTTAACGATGCAATGTACAAAAGCAGAGTAATTACGTGGTTAAATCAATATTCTAAATTATAAATACCAACAGATGTCCGTTGATTATTCTTTCAACATGCAAACATGCTATGAACATTATATGCATTTGTTTTATACACAATGATACATTCATTAATATGCGCCATTACTTGACATTTAATTTTGCGACCTGTATCGTTTTTAAGAACTATGTAAATCGTTTCAATCTTGCATTCGATTGAACGTATTACACATTTATCAAAGTTCATAATTGGTGCACTGGCTGCCTTGACAGGCTTCTGTGATTAAGCGTCCCATGTAACGCTGTAACGCGTTGTAAAGTAATTATTCACTTACAACCTGGTTTTGAAGTTGTCGTTTTATATTTTTGTATATACATGGTCAGTGTTGTTGTTTAAAGGTCACCAAGTTAAGATGCATGGATATGAAACAACAAAAGACATTATCCGATCCTGAAGATCCCACAAAACTGGTGCAATTGAAATGCGATCTATATTTTACGATTCTCAAAACCAGTCACATCACTCGAGTCTGGAAGAATCAAGCACCTATTGATCTGTGCAAGTTATATATAATAATGTGCCACTAGCGAGGAAGGAAAGCTTCACCCTGTTTACTCTTTAACCAATAACTGGTCGATATTGTCTAATTAAAGCATTTGTTAATCGCCCATGCACTCTTAATTTAGTTGTAACTACAATGCAAAATTGTTAGTATTCCCATGTGCATCAATGCCAGAAAATTGCATCGAAATATACAGGTACGGTTAAATGTAATATGTTTTATTATCTCTTTATTATCTCTGTAACATCTGATGTCTTATAAAGCATTCAAACTTAAACCAAACTGTCAGTCTCATTTTAGTTTATTTTAGAAACACATCCACCAAAAAATACATAGCTTGTCTTGTAATTTTAGTGATTTAAAGTCGAGTATGATTGATGTTATGCAGACATTGAAATACCATTCCATAAATGCATTTTCCTACAACATTCAAGTCATCCCATTTAAGTCACTTCAGGTATTATATTTAAATAAGGATGAATATTCGACTTGTGAAACGTCATGGTGATACTATACACAAAGAGTGCTTTGTTGGAAGTGGTATACTGCGTATCGCCATAATTAACTTCTGATGAAAATAACAGTATTTTGTGAAGTGTCTAGCAAAAAGGCTCGGATTATAAACTCACTAAACTTTAAATGCAACAATGGTGAATTGCTGTTTTGCATCGCGAACACATCAAATGATAATCTTCTCTTCTCTTCTGTCTCTTAATTGTCCGTGACTTCTATCTGTAAGCTTTTTTTCATATATCAATACATCGATTGAATGTTGACCAGAATAATTATATTATGGTTGTCAATAATTTTAATTTAAGTGTTTGATAGGTTTTAAGAAATAATTATGTGATCAATATTTTAAACCGCCGAGATGCAAAGCTTAAAGCAAGAATATACGATTTCAATGCCAAAATTGCTTTTCAAAAATCCTACATTTAAATTTTATAAAATCTATTAACACTTTGTATATGGTACCATGAATATTGTTGATTTTAGTGCCATCTATAACTAAATTTATATTTATTAAGCACGTTAACCCCGATACCGACATATTTACTCATATCTGTTGTAGAACCAAAATTGATGCTATGTACCGTATGATCGAATCTGCACATACTAATGGAAATTTTTCAACCTAGAGCATGTCTTTTGCGCATGAAGGAGTATTCTGCTGTAGAGAATAACATTAGTTGCACTTGAATAAAAATGTTATTTCGTTTATTTTCTGGATCTACTTCTTCTGAACTTGTATAATGGGTTTTGAGTCATCAACGTTTTATATGTTTAAATAAAAGAAATAAGCTCGTATATACTCGCGTTTAAATAACTGATATATGTGAATATCTGATATTAAAAGGAAAAAAAACGCCAACAAGAACATCACAATATGGAATATTGACTAATGACCAATGTATCCATCATTTAATGCCAGCGTTTACTGGTATAAGATATAGAGGATATTTGTTCATGTCAGTGTAAGATCGTTTGTTATTTCACGAGTGATCATAGAAAATATATTTTCACGAGTGGCGCAGCCACGAGTGAAAATATTATTTTTCTATGATCAAGAGTGAAATAACAAACGATCTTACACTGACATGAACAAATTTTCTGATTCTTGTATGCCCTTTTTTCAAGAAATTAATTAACACCTGTTTCCCTTTCGCTGAAAAGTTACCCTTTCTCCAGTGGCGTACCTCAATACATTGAAATGACGTCAATTTGTTGAGGAAATGACGTCATTTTGTTGACGAAATGACGTCATTATTCTAGCGAAATTATTCAGTTAAACTCTTTTAACATGTAAATAAACGGTAAAAAAGCATAAAATAAAAAGAAAATTTGTTGGATTCGGTAGAATATCGACTTATTTTTACTCGTGATCATAGAAAAAATATAAACAAGGGAAGTACATCTTGATATGATAATCTAAAAACAGAAAAAGGAGTTCCGAAAATTTGTTATTTTCACCGGTGAAAATAACAATTTGTTTATTATCACTGCTGTTATTTCACTGCAGAAATGTCATATTTTATCATAAGGTATAAAATAAGTTGCTTGTTAATTGAATGGCTTTAACTTAAGGGGACTTCCATTTTGTCTGTTACAAAGCTCTGGTTATACACATTATATAAACAGCGACGGTGCAACCGACTTTAGTCAACATTTTACGTCGACATTAATTATGTATTGTATTTCGGTTTTTATATCAAATAATCAGCACCTTTTCGTGTTTTCATATTTATATACTGTGTATGATACATTATCTGCCCGTGACGACTAAATATAAAACGTGTTTATTACCTTATCGACAATCAATCCATCGAATAGTGACCAGACATTCCCGATAATGCATTTCAATTATGTTCGTGTGCGTGATCAAGTAGGCGTTTTACCGCGATACGTATTAATTAGATACAAAATTATCAACCTTATCATATAGCTTGTCGAACTAACTTAAAGGTCTGAGAATGGAATAATCGTGAATTCCAATTCTTGGCATTGTATGTTTCATTTATTAAGTAAATGTATTTTTTATCATGATATGCAAATACTCATGAAATCGTCACATTTACTAAAATTGACAAATTGTGCACATACTATTTTAAAGAAACATTACATATAAGGGTATGATATACGATTAGTTTGACTGATGGTCTATATCGCACATTTATGCGACCCTGTATCAAATTCGTATTAGCATCAACACACGACTCATATCACAAAAAAAGATAAATGATCAAACAGAAACATTGTCAGTTGTTTTGCAATAACAACTCTTGTTAATATTATTAAATTTATACGCTTACACATATTATCATTAACCTACCGAATCACTTGATATTATGGACATTTCTAAAACTGTTGCTTTATGTATGTGTCATGCTCCTGTTTGAGATAATTGGTTTTTAAAGTAGTAGTAATTAAACAAATCAAATAAAACATTCGTGGAAAGTAAAAAATCTTCTGTTTGTACCATTAAGTGCACTTACAACATGACATTGACGCTTACAGCGATCGCAGTTAAATCTTGTTAAAATTAAAATTGCATCTGCTTTTGTAACAGAATAATGTATTACGTATTTGTTTTTGTCAAACAAGTTTCCGAATTTTAATAAAAAAGCAAAACTATCTGTGTTACAATATTCCATGCTGTCATTTGTCCCCAATAAAAACCAAACACTTCATTTAGACGACATTCAAACGGCTCATAAACATGTATTCGAATATCCTATGGCAATTTGTTACAATAAGGCTTGTTGTGGTATGTCAAATACTACACTATTATTCGCCCGATATGATATGTATGGGATTCGTCAGGAATTATGGCATTATGGTGTGATATCTGATGGGTTATGGATTAACCGTAAGTTTAAAATAAACATACACAACACAGTTATGTACAATTGTCCTTAAATCTTGTTGCGGCATCTTTCTGAGCTAGACGTAAGCTGTTCGATACGTTATTGTATGAAGTTAAGAATAATTGTTTTGTTTTAGTATGACATACGATATATCATTGATAATTATTAGTTGTAATTCAGTTTCTCTGGTTTGCATCTAACCATTCAGTATTTAACTGGTCAGCTTATTCACATTTATTAGTTACGTAATTGATGTTAATCATTTTTAAATATCTCTGGGCCACATGCGTGATAATCAGATAAATTGAGTATATTGTTTGTGCTGTCCGTAATGCTTTCCTGCTGTGTCAACATAGTTGGCAATTATTCACTTGCCATTAGCACGGGACATTGCGCTGTAATAAGGCTTCTCTTTCTGTTGTAGCACTCAACTTTACGACTACAACAAACTATAAAATAGGAAGACGGACATATTGCACTTGAAATGCCAGAACGGTGCATTGACTTAGTCGAAAACCAGAACAACACCATTGTAACTTTCTAAAGCACAATGAAATGAAATCAAACTTTTAACTCAATCCCCTCTTAGTAAACACATTTTACACAGCTTGACATTTATATATGTCAAATTCATAGTATAATTATTATGAATAAAGTTAAAATGTCCATGAATACAAGAGAAGCTGTTGGTATACACATACGAGTGCATTACTGTCAAACATGTACATTGCACCATTATGCTCACCACATTTTGTAAAACAACTATGCAACTTAATTGAAGTCGTTTTACACATGCATATCATTTTTTATAAAGTCGTCATCATCATCAATTATAAAGTAGCACTTGTTTTACATTCAATCAAACAGTTCAATTTATACAATGGTAAAATCATAGATTAATCGATTTGATAATAACATTTAATTACTAATTGGATAATTTGTCGGGCGCAATTGATTATGCAGCAAAGACATATCACATGTTGTCTTTTTTGTCGTCTCAATATGAGTTCATGTTGCAAACGACACACTGCCATTCGTGGATTTGTTCGAACTAGAATTCTCTTGTAAAGTACTGGTTGTACTCAGTGCAATGTAACCCTTGTCCGTACTCTCGAATGATTTGCTTCCATGCCGACTGGAGGTGTAGGATGTAATCTGGGTCGTTGTGGTTGTGCTGTTCATCCGGTCATTGGTTGTTCCGAAACTCAGGTTAACGCGCTTTCCTATGCAACTACGTAGGTACGTATGTACCTCTCCGTTCATGAAGCAGAAAATCAACGCCACACATGCACCCTAGAAACATAACAAGGTTTGTCTAAAAAGGCTGTTTAAGTTATTGCATCTACACATGTAATGTCGAAGGAGAATACGGGACTGTAACTCTGACTGATACGTTTGTTATATTTTTTTTAATTCGAACAAGATATTATACACCAAAATGTTTATGTGCACATAGTTTCGCTATTTACATTACGTATAATTATAGTTTTTTACGCTAAGACTAAAAAGTGTATACTTGATTATATGCCAAGAAACGACCTGACCTGAAGAAACCTTTGGCCGTTTTACCGTTAATCAAAATATGTACAAGAAGAAAGGTTGCGATAAAAGGCTGATTACGTTTACTTATTCGTCAAATAATTAACGAGTGGCAGGTGTAGAAAAGAACTCTACCAGTTATTGTTTTGGTTAAGTGTTTAAGCAATTTTATTGAAAAGTTCCGTTTTTGTTTTTCAAATATATTAAGGGCAGTTCTACCATTGCTTTTGTCATACCCAAAATAATAAATAGTTCAATGTTTATCTTACGGTACAAACATGTATAAATATTCAAATTTGTGAGAGTAGTATTATCGCACATTACAACATATATTCTATTCACATATTGTGAGAGTGTGAATATTGTAGAATTTAACGTAACGAAATCCGAGACTTAATGAAATACAATAAGAATTACAATTGTTAGATTTTGTTGTCTTTAATAACCTCGGAATATTTATACTCATAGATAAGTGCGGGGTCTACTGGTAAATCATATTAACTTAATTACAACACAAAATCATAAAAGTATTACCTGTGTATGTGTTATGACCGTTTGTGTAACTTCGTATGCAAAGGCAATCGATGAACTTGGTGGTGGTCGATATATAACTATAAACTGCTGCAGGCCGAATAAAGGAATCAAGACAAATGTAGCTTTCAAAGCTTTTCTGAAGACAAAACAACAACACACACATATAATAATATGAATTGTACTCTTAAATTATCATAGTTTGTTTGTGGCGAATGTTGCTATAAAACACCTGTACAAAATAGATACAAAATAATTTGAATTAAAAAACAACTATGATGGTCAGATTAATAAGACACCTACTACAGAAAATGGCAAACATGCACATATTGAACAATAGACATGCTTGTTAGCCATATTGTTCGCTGACTCCGCAAAATCGAAACTTAAATATTTTAAATGTTTTACGTCTCGGAATGATGAGATGAAAAGAAACACTTACCTGTAATTATTTGGTTCGTTCGGATGCGCTTGTAGCTTTGAACATAAAATCCTCAGTATATTGGCGAGAAACACCACATTTGCCTGTTGAAAAGATATTTAAGTGAAAATGAAAATGCATCTTGTGCGCATAAAGCTATTACACGAACTATTTATGTTCTTACAAAAGTGGCCCCGTTTTTAAATAATTCGTGTTTTACACCAATATGCTGTTTACGTGTATCTCATAAATCGTACATGTATATGTGCAACACGAAAGCATTGTTCTGCAACGACATGACAATATGATAGTATATTGGAGTTAATAGTCTTTGAATGCACATGAATTGTGAAAACATCGTTATTGTCTTAAATGCAAAGTCTGTCACATACTGCGTCACCATCAATGTTTCCGAAGCCATACATTTATTGTAGTCGTTTGAGTAGATGTTGTTAAACAACAATACACGTCAGCATTTGTTTTATTTAGTTTTGCTCGCATATTCGTAAACCACACTAATGTCGCCGTTACCCTTGTATCAGTAATATATGGATTTGTAAACATTAACCAGTCTAGATATAAAATGAATTTGCTTTAACGTCTGACTGTCGAATTAATTTAACATTATCCAATTCAAATGACAATAACATACGATTGGCGCCGCAGCGGTGGCTATTACAGACGGAAACAAATGCGATGACTAAACTAATTAATGTTTACCGACTATTATTAGGACTAATATCTCACGCCACATATAAGCATACGTGTATATTTGACCTAAATAATTCTTATTCTTAACTTCAATAGGAATCGGACTCTTTGATCATACATAGAAAACTGTATATTAGCGAGAGTAAGAAAAAGGATTTCTTAAGGACCACAATAACAATATAATGTACATTTACGTATAATAATTCTCAAAAAATTAGACCTAGTGCGCAGATTGTGTTAACAACTAATAGTCTTTTACGTGATCTTTTACCTTACGTGTATTTTGTGTTACAATTATTGGTAAATTCATATTAAGCGATAACGATATACGAGCGAAATATTAACTCACTGACCATGTATCTGAACAAGATCTGTAAATTATTCTGTTAATCCGGCGAGATAAAATCGTTGCATAGCTATGTACAGTAAACAGCTATGCGATGATTTTATATCACCGGATTCTTTTGTAAGTTGCTTTAGGCATTGACGACCTCATTGCAAGCTTTAAAGATGCTCTCGCTGTTCTGGGAAATAACAACTGTTAAAGTCATCAATAAGGTCTAGGTTGAATGATAATCACTTACCAACACGCACAACAGGTTTGGTGTGTACAGCAACCATTCAAATGCACCGATGTTATAGATCCAATATCTATAATTAAAAGATGTACCGTCCTTACAGTTTATGTTGTAGTTGATGTTGTTTTTTTCAAACGTAAATTAAATGAAATATTTTCTTAAAATTGTGCAATCACAACAATGTGTAGTAACATTAACGCAGCGAGAATATGCCATGCAAATGTGTGAATTACCTAACGTCGTAATCTTCATGGGACACACGAACAATGGCGTAGATTATACTGGGTACCCAGGAGATTACTGTAATCATAAAAAGCGTGTGTTGCTATGTTTGTGCATTGACTTTGATGAAACGACAAATGAATATTCAAACATATTTCGTGCTCGATCATGATTCATTAACATTTAATAAAATACCTTTAACGCTATTCAGTGTCACGCATTGTGAAAATAAGCTTATGGAGTAATGACGCAATAAGTAATTGCCAGTTAGTCAAATGTGTACTAGTTTGGTAATTCTACATTTATCCGGTGCGTGTTAAGCCGACAACACCTATAATCAATTTACAGCATAATAGGCTTTCACGATTAAACACCATTAACGAGACGACTTCAAATGAGCTGACTTAAGCAATTATTGTCAAACTGAATAACACATGAACCATCAAAATGATTTTATAATATAACTTTACACTTACGCCATCCAAAAATGTAATACTGCACCAAGGATTTTGGCGTAGAGAATGCATGTACGATCAACCGATGAAGATAGAATCCTTCGCAGAACATCCAAAAGAAGTTTGCTGTGCTCACATAGCGCGTCAGAATGTAAAGCAACTTGCAGGCGCCCTGAAGTGTAATGGAATCGTGTGGTATATGGTATGTGTCCACATTCCGCTCGATTCTTTACTCATTATGTCGTATGAATTCATGTGTGAAAATGTGAAAAAAAAGTAGTTTATCTCATGAATAGCGCACATGTTAACGTGATAGTTTGCTTAATGGTATATATATATATTTGACTTTGTCATTCACATTGGTCATTTTCACTATGTTAAGATGGTAAATTCACTATTGCTATGCACACGAAAGACATACAGAAGGAATGCATTAATGAAGCAACTTACGAGAAGAAATAACCGAGTAGCATAATAATAGAGTCAGATTGATATACGTTTGATAATATCAACTATACTTACAGAATTACTGTGCATTACAGTATCCCGTCGTTGCTTGTGCAGCCTGTCCAGATATACGGCGACATCCCAGATAATTGTAACAGTGCACGCACAAATGAATGACAGGAACAGACAGAGGTGAAGTTTAATTCGTTTCTGCGTTCGAAGCTGTCTGAAATTAAAACATACATATTACCGTTAGTCATGGTCCGTTAGTCTGCTATTGTTGAATCTGAATCACCGTAACATGTTTCTTTGAACAAATTTGATGTGTGCCCACCTACGCTATGATTATTGTAATGGATAAATTGATCAAAGTGGTTTCATAATATAAAATAAATACGGCAGATAGGGATATTTGCTCTTACCTTATGCCAAGAAATATCCCGCATGCCGGGATCAGTAGTACCAAACTGAGGATGTTACACGCCAACGCAACGTAAACCACCGTCTGATAATCCTGCAATGTATATTGAGCGTATTCGTGATAATGTATCAAAGTGCACGTTTTTTTAATTTCGTGTATTGCATTTGTTCCCTGCAATATACTATGTAATCTTAGTACAAAAGTAATGTTAAAATCCATAGTATTTTTTCAATGCGAGTCTGTGATCAATATTCTTTTTATCTGCAAACGTCTTTTCCAAATCAATTTCATTTCGAGATAAATAGAGAAGACAACACTTTATAGCTTTAGGTAATAAATTACTATTTTTAGAGTACTCTTTCACCATACATGTTCGACAGTTTTGCATGTTAAGGAGCAAAATATGTGTTCGTCTTAATTTCGAAACAACATTTTGCGTTTCAATTCTGTGACCGTGAACTTTCGTGACCGTTGTAAACTTTTTCTAATTCTCTTCCTTATTGTATAGGTCAATTTATGCATTGTTTGAGCTCGGGTAAAGACGACTTAAACCAAGATTGTCATATACCATGCCGAAGGGATGCAACTAAGTGCTCGTTATTATGAAGAACTGTTGTCGAAATGATAGTCGTGTGTATAAAAAGGATGTCGAATAGCTGTGGTTTTCTTGGGACTGTTATTATACTCCACCATGCACTTACGGTTCCAATTCATTCTGGAATGCATTGGCTGTCTATTTAAGATGGCGAAAACGAAGACGTAATCTATGTGTCAGCACCTTGCTCACTGGAGAGGAGGTTCCACTATGGACATTACAATACAATATGAGGGAACTACGAGCAGAGGATGTAACCTTATTACGTAAGTACCTGAGGATCACACCACCAATGTTATACGACATACTCCGGCACCTTACGCCGTGCATCAATAAGGATACCAGATTCCGTGAGACCATACAGACTGGCTCAGTGATCTGAGGCACATACTTAATCTGGAGAAACATTCGTCTTCTTAGCATTTAACTTTCGTGTTGCTGCTCAACAGTGCAGACCATTTTGTGCCTGAAGTGTTTAGTGCCCTGCTTAAGAGTACAATGTTGAAGTTCTCACCATTCTTAATTCTCCAGAGGCTTGGGGAAAAGTCGTCAACGATTTAGAGAGAAGGTTAAACATGCATTTGAAAAGCATTCAAATGTGTTCGACCCTTTTCCATTTAAAGTGCATCAAAAATAACAAACCATATCAACGTTTACAATGTGAATGTAACTCCCATTGGTGCATTAATGGTCAGTATTGTCTTTACATATGGCATAATGCGTGTTTACCCCAATGTTTAGCACAACCTGGGGGAAATTAATTACATGCACTTAGGATTTCTCGTGATTAATTCTGCGAAAAGCGTCGAAAAAAGCAAATGAAATTATGAAGTTGTGATGGTAACAGCGCCGTCAAAAAGTAATTTTAAGTTCAAGAAAAAGATGAAATTTGGAGACACAAAATAACATCAATCTTGTTCAATCCATTCGAACACATTAGTTTTGACGAATAGCAATATCCCTGAATGAGCTTGAGATCGGGACATCACACTTATCTTCGTGGTTCACGTAAATATGATCCAGTAGAAATCCGTTTTATATAAAATACCGTATCTACCGTTAATATTTGAATATTACTGGAGCCTTATATGGATCTGCGTTGTGCTTATTTAGGGATAAGTGTGCGTGTGCTTTTTCGCATTCACTGATTATAATCTTGTTTTCCGTTAAGCAATGTGAAAATATGAGCATGCGTGTTGTTATGTTTTTGATTAAAATCTGCATTATAGCTATCGGTTTAAGAGACACATGTACGTGACGTAATCACGTACATTTTTAGTAATATTAACCACGGTAAAAAAAATATATTGTAAAAAAGTAGAAAAAAAAACAAGGCATAAACCAGAGTATGTACGCGAAAAATAACTCTTCCATTAGTTGTTTTCGTAGAACGTCTGGTATAAAGAAAGTTATAGAAAGGCCTTGGTCGCTTGAAGATGGCTAAGTTTTGCTGTAGGCTTCCCGAGGACGTTACATTGATTGCCATATTTTCCCAAACATACCGCACAGACCCCGACTGTTTGACGAAGACCCTAAGCAATGCATGCCTGTCTCTGTCTTCGTAAAGTTTTCTTAAATTATAATTGTACAAAGCGTGCACTATGTAATAGGAACAACTATCTTTTTTATTTATATGATACTAATAATATTTTAAAACATATTTAGATGCACCTGTTTCTGTAGACATGTTGTGTAATTCGTCCACGCTGAGTTTGTATCTGGATTGACCCACCACGTTCCATTCTCCGTACAGTCCTTATAAGCCGTCGCTGAAAAAAGATGCAGTTAATGCCAATTTGTGCATTCTGTTTAGGTCAACATGTCCATGTTTTCTCTTTAAACAAATCTTTTGTATGAATACGTCTTTATTACGTGTCGGCAATTTCTCTTAAACCTTAAATAACTACTTGAATGGTTTCAATAATTTCAACAATAGTCATATTTCTAGAGTCGTTATTATTACAGAGTTTGACAAATCACTACAGATGTGTCCACGTAAGAGAGCTCGTTAGCCTCCAGCTCACGCGCCAAAATACCTTACAGAACTGTTAAAAGAAAAAGTACCAGCACGAAACCTACAATCTACTGTCTCGTATGACGGCTGCTATGATGTGAAATGCACAAAGAGAAAAACATTCATGGACAGGAGTTTCGGAGTTGTTGGTCCGAAACTGTGGAATGACCTACCATCAAGCATTCGGACTTCTGTCTCAATAGACATTTTCAAAAAGAATTTAAAAACATTTCTTTTCAGAGACTTTTACAACATATTTTAAATACCTGTGATTTCAAAACAAATCGAGACTCAGTTGTATGGGCTTATTTGTCCAACAACCATGACTCGGAGGACCAAGAAATTAAAGAATTGTGCGGGCTTCTTTGCTCGAAAAGGATATTTATTGTACAAGTGACTGGTAACACTTGGTCGCTTCCTTGCTCGAAAAGGATATTTATTGTACAAGTAACACTTGGTCAGTCTATTTGTGACTTGTAGTCACAATAGTTCAAATAAGGTTAAAACACAAAAGAAGTGTGCGTAAGGGTGACGGGTGACCGGTAGCTGTGGGATTCGACAGCCAGAGTGCAGAAATATCCTTTCACGTATCCTTTCAGTTCATGAAAAAAGTGTCTTAATGTTGCAAACACTTTGCTAATTATATCATTATAATTACTGTCTTAACCCTAGTTATTTCAATTAATTACATAATATTATATTTTTCCAGTGTTTTAATATCGTAGCCTGTATTGTTTTATTACTCAAGTTTCTTACAGCATTTTTATTTGTGTTTATATCACACATTTTTAGATTATTAATCCTTTAATTAATGCTGCATAAAAGTATCAATCACTCTAATTTGATTTATAAATTGTATTGTATATTTATATGTTTTGTACAACGCCATTGAATATAATTATATAAATAGGCGTTTCATCAAATAAGCAAGTTTCAAGTTTTCAAGTTTAAATATACATAGCAAGCACGTTATGTAGTGAAATAAGTATTAGCAAAGTTACATAGTGTATTATTATAAAGTTAGTTTAGTTTAAACCTATTTATTTTAGCGCTATCGATTCTGCTTCCTGTACCAGTACTTGGTGTCTATCGGAGAGAACGCTCCTTCAGTGGGGATCGAACCCGTGACCTCCCGGTCGCTATGCGAACACCATATACATTACGCGCGGCGATATTGTATTCATTTTATATTTTAAATTTTTAATTTAGCAGGTGTTTTACTTTTCAGTAAAATAAACGTCATTTTATCACGATAAAAAATGAATCACTACAATGGATACCTCTTCTTCACATTTAAGTAGTTGAATACAATATCAAACGAATTTGCTTTTTTTCTATGTCATAAAGTGTTCCCAAACAACAAGTACCGGTAGTATAATTGGGAATGACTAAATAAAGGCAAATATTTTTCGGACAATAGACATGCAATATAATGTGTTCTTAAATACATAATACTATAAATTATACATATAATAAACTATTAAATAAACTAGTTTTACGTTTTACTATGTACCTCAACCTTGATTTAATATAACACCCAGACCACATAGACAGTTGATTAATTGAAAACGATCTTATCTTGACATATTTGTCGACTTGGAGATTTAAAAGTATGTTCTCTGTTATTGAGCGCTGACCGCAAGTTAAACCCTTTTAACCTTCTTCAAAACTCATTAATAACGATTTTCAAATAATTTAAAAACTTTTGTAGAAACCGGCAGGAGAATGAACCGTCTATGTAAACAATGAATACACTTTAATTGCTCACTACCGTTTGCCATTTTTTCATTTTAATAGCAATTGAACAAGAATTAATTTGGGCATGATTTGTGAACAAAACAAATACAATGAAGTCGAATTCCTTTCTCAAATTTATCAAAATAGTGAAGTCCTGACAATTTGATGTTAATGTTTAATATATAATTTAACGAGTTCACGTAAAACAGTATGAATAATTGAAACAGATGGTAACTGTAACTGTAAGTTAGTACTGTCCCGGCAAAACTCTTTGGCAATAATTATCGCATCGATACAGTGAGTTGGTGTTTATAATATCAACACAAATAATTGCAATACTTATATAATATTTAAGTCTTAACGACTCTGGCATGCGGAACTATTGAATCATTTCCTTCAATCGTTACAATGGCAAGTGCAATATTATATTTTAAAAATAATATAGAGGCGGTCAATATAAAGATCAAAGTAATATCATTGCATTTTTCATGCAAAAAGTGTTCAACGGCTTGTTTCGTTCCTAGGGGCAAGAAAAAAACAACAAAAAAACATAAACTACGGAATGACAAACAACATTTTAAATATAATCGCCATCGAGGCATGTCTGATGAACATCTCAGCTTTTAATGGTATAAATATAATGTAAAATCCATTAAAACAGGTGTATATCTTACACTAATTAAAACTAGTGGTAGGCGGACGTGGTAATCTTTAAAGCATTTAAATCAATAATGAGTTAAGTTATAATATTCAAACGGAAAGAATGATAAAATATATGCAATATACTCATTTATGAGAATCAACTGCCATGTGGCAGGCGTGTTGAGCTGCCCTGGTTTATGCAGATATCTTTCGTTTATGAATATGTGAGTTACTGTACCATACATTGCTTATCAAATGTTTTATATATATATATATATATTTCTGTGATCTAGCTCTTTTCGCCACGAACATTTTAATAATTTCAAACGTGATTTGCAACATGTTATTGAAGCATGATTCGAATCTTAATAACACTGGTAATAACATATTTTTATTTCATTTTTTGTCCTTAAAGATGACTTTAAGTTTAATAACTGTGTTACACATTTATGTGAGGAAAATTACTTTAACGTATGTGTGTATGGTTAAGATTGGAGACGAGTTAACTTTCGACAAGCAATGAAAACTAACTATGGACTGTTCTTTAAACGGAACGCTAAATTTGGTTTGTGACAGGCTCATCTTAGATAAAAACATATTAACACTTGTAGTGGAAATGTACTACAATTAAAAGCACGAGATTGCCAAAGTAATTCAAATATTGCGCGTTATCAAACACTGTGAGTTTGTTTAGTACAATCTACTGGACGGATATTATTTCATTAAAGTTATGTTGATTATATTTGTTTTACTTTCTCATCTTGTTAAATCGGCCATACACTGCGATTATATTAAACAAAGATACATCATGTTTAAAAAGCATCACAGAGTACTTTATGTGACTAAGTATCAAACTATTTTTGCCGTGGCGTAGTGGATATGGTGTCCGCCTAGCGATCGGGAAGTCACGGATTCGAACCCCACTGGGAGCGTTCCTTCGATCTCCTTTAAAGACACCAAGTACTGGTTCTAGTCCCAGGAAACGGACTTGAGAGCGTTTCACTAAGCCTAAGGATTTCGGTGCAATCGAGCTAAAATAAATTTGTTTAAACTAAACTTAACTATTTTTTCCCCGAAGAGCTTGTTTTGTACCCTCCATTCCAGACTGCAATCTTTTAATTTATGTTTCATTTTACTTTACATTTATTTTTTAGATATCAAACTAGCTCTTGTGAGCTTAAGTGTATTTAACCTATTTATGTTGAATATAAAACGTCCGCTATATATTTCTTTGATAGTCGTATACGTTTTTTATTTATGTAAGGTAGATGAGACTAGGCTTTATATAGAGATAAATAAATATTGAGAATAATGTGCAATACAAATAATTATGAACATTTCAGACTCCCTAGTATCGGATGGCTTCATTAAGCAGTTAATATGGAGATACATAGAAAGAAAGAACACTCTACCAGATATAGAAGCATGTTCCACGTAGCTTGGGCAGGAAATATAATTCCGAGTCGAGGGTCCCGCGTCATCGAAACATCCGAAGCCGTCCCAAGTTCGAGGACACAATAAACCCGATGTAACTTTTTCAACAGCTACACTAAGTTGTCGTTGACAACACTTCGCTGCAGCATTGCAACAATCAATCCACCGCGTGCATTCGTTGCCGTTCAGAGACTCGCATACCAACGTGCGAGCGACGGAACTATTCACATCTGCAATTATCGAAACGTTTTCGTGGTATTGTTTTCGCCCGGCGTCTGTCGGAACCAACGGCCATGGATACATTCCTGACGGCCGTAAACTTTTTCCGGATTGAAACAGATAGTGGAAGCACATGGAACAGGAAAACACGTTAAACATGGCTGCAGGTAACTCCATCAAACGATCTCTGCATATTCCGTCCATGTTCGTTAACTGATCAATGAATTTACGTTTTAAATAAATGGCTTTTTATAAAACTTCAAAGCATAACCAACGATTACAATCTGCGATAATACTGTTTAATGTTTTCACGTAGGTTAAGAAGTTATGGTATTCTATTAAACAATATTACCGCTAAATAACGTTTTATCCGCGGTCGAACAATTTATTTTATTTAAACTGAAGATAAACACACACATGATTGTTATCACTTGAAACAATATTTACATACACCGTACCAATCTCTCGCCTTAAATCTAGTGTTACACCGCGATATGTTTCAGTTTAATGTAGCCCCCTTATATTTCGCAGATTTTTAACACGAACATGACGTTGCATCAAACTTTTATAACTCACTTTGTGTCCCATGCGAATACACCACTTTTGTAAATGGAGAATTATTACGGCGCATTAATATGAGCGAAGTTAACTAGCTGTTCAACGTTCACGTAGTTTATCTTAAGTAGGTAATCGACCGATACTGAATGGGTCCATTATTACACGATGCGCAGCTATCAAGTATTCCGAACTGCTAAAGCTGCACGAAGATAAATCTCGCTCAGTAATTTACTTTACCCTTATCAAGATACATTAAAGATAAAGTTACCTCAGCAAATATGTTAAATGTCAAAGATACACATTGCGCGCAACAATCAACGACACTATCGCCGTGGCTATAATGTATTTTCTGTTCCCACCACACCTGTGTTCCGGTATCGTGAAACACCTTTAAATAAAGTTAATAAATAATATCTTGTTACAAATAGAAACAAGAATTAAAAAAAAAAATCCATGTCCTACATGATTTACAATTAAAAAACGAACAAGTGCCGCTCCATACATCTGAACAACTGTTATATCCAAGATACGTATGCTGTACCGTATCCAATCGAGTCCTTTTATCGCAGTATTTTTTTTCCAATAAGGCATCGTCTTGCAAAGTGGCAACCGATAAACCGATACAATGCTTCAATCGAATGCGTACGGCGTATAAAGTACATAGCATGTATAATGCATTAGATTTTTTATTGATAAGTTCATACGTAGATCATAAGATTCATTTGTGTTTAAAATTGCAACTGTGCAACTTTTGGTTGTATATATCGCTTTGATTCTTCTATGCCTACTGTATACATCAAGGTCAAGAATTGACGCTTATTAAGTAGTATAGTGCGAACACATTCAGCTGATTAAACTAGTTATGTAGCACCATTCATACATTTAAGTTAAACAAACTTAGAAACATGCATGTTAACATTATATTTGTTTATGGGTTAAATGCCCACATGTTCATGCGAATGTGGCATATACATTTTCCTTGTCCGCACCTGTGTTCTTTCGCCGACAGATTTTTGTGTTAAGTGCAACTCAAAAAGTATAATCATGTTATTACTGTCGAGAACTCGTATAGATGTATCCATCAACATATGAACTTGCGCGACTGGTATTTAAACAATTGACCATTTGTTAAGTTTGTCGCACGTAACTCGGAGCGTTGTTCCAAATGTGACGAGCTTTACCGACATATTGAGCACAGGTTCATTATCTCGGCTGGATAATTNTCCACGTAGCTTGGACAGGAAATGTAATTCCGAGTCGAGGGTCCCGCGTCATCGAAACATCCGAAGCCGTCCCAAGTTCGAGGACAAAATAAACCCGATTTTACTTTTACAGCAGCTACACTAAGTTGTCGTTGACAACACTTCGCTGCAGAATTGCAACAATCAATCAACCGCGTGCAATCGTTGTCGTTCAGAGACTCGCAGACCAACGTGCGAGCGACGGAACTATTTACGTCTGCAATTATCGAAACGTTTTCGTGGTATTGTTTTCGCCCGGCGTCTGTCGGAACCAACGGCCATGGATACATTCCTGACGGCCGTAAACTTTTTCCGGATTGAAACAGATAGTGGTAGCACATGGAACAGGAAAACACGTTAAACATGGCTGCAGGTAACTCCATCAAACGATCTCTGCATATTCCTTCCATGTTCGTTAACTCACTGATCAATGAATTTACGTTTTAAATAAATGGCTTTTTATTAAACTTCAAAGCATAACCAACGATTACAATCTGCGATAATACTGTTTAATGTTTTCACGTTGGTTAAGAAGTTATGGTATTCTTGTAAACAATATTACCGCTAAATTACGTTTTATCCGCGTTCGAACAATTTATTTTATTTAAACTGAAGATAAACACACACATGATTGTTATCACTTGAAACAATATTTACATACACCGTACCAATCTCCCGCCTTAAACCCAGTGTTACACCGCCATATGTTTCAGTTTAATATAGCTACATGTACCTTCATATTTCGCAGATTTTAAACACGAACATGACGTTGTATCACAATTTTATAACTCACTTTATGTCCCATGCGAATACACCACTTTTGTTAATGGAGAGGCGAATTAATATGAGCGGAGTTAACTAGCTGTTCAACGTTCACGTAGTTTATCTTGAGTAGGTAATCAACCGATACTGAATGGGTCCATTATTACACGATGCGCAGCTATCAAGTATTCCGAACTGCTAAAGCTGCAACGAAGATAAATCTCGCTCAGTAATTTACTTTACCCTTATCATGATACATTAAAGATAAAGTTACCTCAGCAAATTATTAAATGTCAAAGAGACACATTGCGCGCAACAATCAACGACACTATTGCCGTGGCTATAATGTATTTTCTGTTCCCACCAAACCTGTGTTCCGGTATCGTGAAACACCTTTAAATAAAGTTAATAAATAATATCTTGTCAGAAATAGAAACAAGAATTTAAAAAGAAATGTCCATGTCCTACATGATTTACAATTAAAAAACGAACAAGTGCCGCTCCATACATCTGAACAACTGTTATATCCAAGATACGTATGCTGTACCGTATCCAATCGAGTCCTTTTATCGCAGTATTTTTTTTCAATAAGGCATCGTCTTGCAAAGTGGCGACCGATAAACCGATACAATGCTTCAATCGAATGCGTACGGAGTATAAAGTACATAGCATGTATAATGCATTAAATTTTTTATTGATAAGTTCAAACGTAGATCATAAGATTCATTTGTGTTTGAAATTGCAACTGTGCAACTTATGGTTGTGTATATCGCTTTGATTCTTCTACGCATACTGTATACATCATGATCAAGAATCGACGCTTATTAAGTAGTATAGTGCGAACACATTCAGCTGATTAGACTAGTAATGTAGCACCATTCATACATTTAAGTTAAACCAACTTAGAAACATGCGGGTTAACATTATATTTGTTTATGAGTTAAATGCCCACATGTTCATGCGAATGTGGCATATACATTTTCCTTGTCCACACCTGTGTTCTTTCGCCGACAGATTTTTGTGTAAAGTGCAACTCAAAAAGTATAATCATGTTATTACTGTCGAGAACTCTTATAGATGTATCCATCAACATATGAACTTGCGCGACTGGTATTTAAACAATTCACCATTTGTTAAGTTTGTCGCGCGTAACTCGGAGCGTTGTTGCAAATGTGACGAGCTTTACCAACATATTGAGCACAGGTTCATTATCTCGGCTGGATAATTTGCTGCATTTTTCGACACAATAGGAGTAGAAGCAACAAATGCGGTTAGGACTGCTGTCGAATATAACTCGGAATGGACAACTGAAATTGTTATTCAACTCGAATTTCATATATATCACCATGTTAATATGTGTAAGATGCTATTAAAGTGCAATTGTGTTTTAAATCAGAGTAGTTTTGAGACAGATTTGTTATGTGGGAGCATTTTTGTCGTAAGGACACATGTCTAGTTTAACGGAGAAAGCACGTTATTATCGTTGCGGTGAGATGCTGTAATGGCACGGGTGGCCTTCTCAATTTGTACAAATCGAATATATGATTTTAACTATACTAAATGGAGAAAACACGGGTAATTTATACTAAGAAACACAATTGTTTTCAGTGGTTAGCAACTTAAGTCGGTATGTATCCTTTGTACATTTTTGATTATATGTAATATTTCAAACGTAAAAGTATAGACGTTGCCATGTTCATTGTTGTATAAAAACAGTTTGGTCATACATATCTTACATGTCTTCATTATTGCCTATTTTTATATAAGTGTTAGGACACTAAATAGCCAGTCGACATTTAAAGCGCAATAAATAATTCACTTAAAACACTGCGTCTTTTTTACCACAATTATTTCTTGTGTGTTATATAGGACAGTATTGATATCACTACTGGGTAAGTTATTTTATGACATTAATCAGTTGTCATCCTACAACTTTTGAACAATGCAGTTGGATTGTTATATTTACATTTATAATTATATAGGATCATAAATGGATGTGACAATTAGCAACATAAACGTAAGCTACGTTCATAAACGATGTGCGATTGAACGATCCGTAATTAAGACAATAATAACACGTTCACATTTGTATTTTTCAAAACATATGTATTTTGAATGAATATCGATTCCTATTAATATTACAGTGCCTAATTATATGTTGGTTTGTATGGCAATATGTGTGTCCATACTATACAGCTGCCCGAGCAATTCACGTTATACCATACAAGTACATATATGCGCTCCTGCGATATGCCACCATGGGAAACATTTAACAAAAACATATTGTCTCACTTATGCTATTTTCCGAATCAATGCGTGACATTTAAGCAAATTAGAGCGAATATGCATTAATGTAAAGAGCGTTTCTTCAAATGCATCAAAATGATATACAGCTAAGCATCACTGCAAGGTTTTATTATTGCATGCGGCAAATTGCTGCCCGATACATATGAGACACAGGCCAACAACGAAGAGAAAAGGTCTATAAATAATGTAGTTTTTAACTCACAGTGTAAGATGCAAACACAAGTTGAAATTTAAAAATGAAGATATACACAACAGGATGTGATACGTTTATTAACAAATAAGTCTCCATCATATCTAGATCGTTACGGTTTAACAATATGTATTAATTTCAGGTATGGCTTATTTTTTATTTGTGTCAAGTGCAGTAAAGAAAATATATATCCCAGTAACATCTGCTGTCATTATAATTAAATTAAATTCATGCCAGTTTGATCATTATCATTCATGGTGGTACATAACACGTACATGCATACAACTAAAAAAGGTGGTATTTCCTTAATGTTAATACATTATAAAACACAATATAGTGCGTGATCACGTTTAATGCACGGGCGTAGAGATTAATAGGTTCAGTGAAGTAGTGTCCGCTAAAAGATTTTATGGAGATAAGGTGCAATAATGTTGACGTCGTGGAGTCACGTACTTTATAGCTTTGTTCGCGGGTTGATAGCTGTGTTACTTTATAATACAGTTGCGATGTACATCGTCTACAGTTTGGTAATATTAAAACATTTTCCAACAATCAACCAATATATTATTACCAACAGCGCGTCTATTATTATTATTATACCGGATTTATATAGCGCCCTTTTCATACAAGAGTGCACGTTCAAAGGCGCTTTACATAAGAACATTTGACGTATCGCAGATACGAATACATTTTGCAACACAGTTTTAAAAGAAATCGATCAAAGCTACTCAATTATACTATAAAACTACTCTATTATACTTATACTATAAGTGCTACGTACTTAAAAACATGCATAGTAACCCTAGATTAGAAAGATCAACAAGACACTATAAAACTACTCTATGTGTATAGCTACAAGACAATTATTGACAAAATAAAAATCTAAAAC